>JAGFMF010011581.1:4597812-4795910 GCA_019455555.1 Galemys pyrenaicus | reverse complement strand
CTATTGTAAAGAGTGCTGCTATAAACATAGGGGTGCAGGTATTCTTTTGAATCAGTGTATTTGTGTCTTTTGGATATATTCCTAGGAGTGGGATTGCTGAATCCTATGGAAGTTCCATTCTTAGTAGATTGAGAAACCGCCATACTGCTTTCCATAATGGTTGGACAAGCTTGCATTCCCACCAGCAGTGTAAGAGAGTTCCTTTTTCCCAATGTAGAATTTTTTAAATGGGCTCTGGAGATTCTGGAGATAGAGCTTACTCCCTCATCTTTACTTTTGGTCTGACATCCCCCACAGCAGTCACTGGAGCCTAAGGGTCTTTGTTTATATATTTGGGTTAATAATGGCTGTTAATCCCTTCTACCCCCACCACCTTGTGTGCCAGGTCTTAAGGTGCCTCCTCTCCAGGTTTTCCTATTCTTTTTGTCATCCAGCAATGTCAGGGACTGGTCTTGACTTTGCTAATACTTCTTGGGATCAGATGCACAATTATCTTATATGAGAACTGAGAACTGACAAATAGTTCACCAATAAACTAGTCTCACCAATTTTTAACTAAAAGTGTATTTTCTAAGTAGATGTAATTCATGAACATTATTACAGTTGTTCTTTGCTTCTCTGCAGTCACCTAGCTTGATATATATGTTATATGTATTATAAATATATGTTATAAATATAAAATGACTAGATATATTTAGGGCAATGCTTAAAATCCTTCTACAGCAACCTGGCTATACCACAAATCACTAAGAAAAAGCTGTCAGGACTATGTACTTTAGAGAAAACATAACTTTTACTAAACATCTAACCTATATCAAGTAATTTGAATTCCTTTGAATTGCTGACAGTTTTCTTAACTCTTGAAAATAATGCTAGCCACAGCACTAGAATCTTCCTATGATTTAACTATTAAAGTTGTGACAGATTCCCTTGGAAGAACTTGACCTTTTTAGCTTGGTGCATCCTTTTGAGGTTACTAGTGAGTAGGAAACTCCATCTCCTGAGAATAGTAATATGAGTCGGTTGCTAGAGAAAGATTTAAGGCATGTGGTGGCGGCTGAGCATTTACTCTCACCTTTTAAATCTTTTCTGAGCTACTGTGCCAAGAATTACTTCTCCTTAAAGTGCTTAGAGTTTCTTAGGATGTTGATTTCATCCCGATGGTTCACACTGTTATTCAGAGATAGGATGAATTTGAGCTATGAAAATATTTCTCTTGGGAACGAGAAATATTTTGCAGGTGTCCTGTGCCCGACCCACTGCTTAAGTACTTGGGAAGTGTGGTGGTTAAGTCATCTGGATCTGCAGAACAAGAACAGAGGCCTCCAAATTTCCAAGCACTAACATTGCTTTCCTCTCCTGGATACTAGGGTGTGACCATTTCACATTGCTTTTGGCTTCAGAATTAGGTGAATCTGAAACCTTTTGAACAAGAGTAATTTTTTGTGACCTGGCAATGGAGGCCCCAAGTTTAAAAGACTGTGGAGAGGCACCTACTCAGGGTTTTCTATGTTCATGAGGCCCATTTTCGCCATCACGTCACCAGCTGCTATGTGCCCAGCTGTGTTTCAAACCTTCAAGGAAAAGCTCTCCTTGACAGGCTGCATCTGCTTTGCACTGTTGCCTGCCTTTCCTTAGGAATTTCAGGTGTGGCATTTCAGCATGTGGCTTTATGCTAGTCATCTCTAATTTACATAAAATGCTGAAAGGAAAGCTTCAGGTACTGGGGTAAAGAGGGGAGACTGGGTGAAAAGAATGATATGTTCTGAAAGCCTTTGTAAAGAAAACCAGGTGGATGCCCAGGATAGTTTGTCTGTTTTCTTTGCCTGTCCTACCAGATGCTTTTGATCTGTAAATTGAGTGGTTAGGAGGGGGGAAATGAAGCAAATAATTAAAACAAGACTGTTGGCGAACTCAACTTTACATTGAACAAAAGGCAGCAAATGAAAAATATGACCAGAGAATGTTTCTGTTTTAAGAATGAGCTTATAAGCCTCAAGACAAGGCTCAGTCAGTGGTGAAATTTTCATGTGTCTTATCCTAATAGTATCCAGCATCTGTTTTCTTTTTTTTCTTTTGTATCTAGTTTGTGGTTCAGGAGGGATTCATGAATCCACTGAATCCACCACAGTTCATAGTGACAGAGGAACATTTTGTAATATAAATGTAGGGTAAAGGTTGATCAGGTATTTCCACCGTCCCACTACTGATGATGAACACCTGAGATGCTGTGAGCATTCCAGGGTGGGCATGCGCAAGTGGGCGCACCTGTGTTGGACACGGGCATAAATGGGCGGTGTCAGGAGGACGCCAGAACTGTGAGAACTGTGAGGACCAACAGACAGAACTGTGAGAACTGCGAGGACCAACAATACCAGTGAAAGAAGCAGCAGCCTAGAGGGTGAGATGCGCTGGGGGCTGGGAGGCCTGCCAGCCTCCCGGCCCCCCAGCACCCATGCCTGCCATGTACCTGGCCACCTCTACTAAATAAAGTATGAAAAGCCACCGAGGGCTCCAAGACTCTCCTTCCCTGACCCATCTGTCCAGAACCATCCTGAACCTGCCTCCTATGCTACCACCTTCCTGCCTCTACAATAAAATAAACCAAGTGCTTTACTTATACACAAACACAAATATGTATAGATATATACACACTACATAGTTAAAGAATGTATTTTTTATAACCTGAACAAGAACATATATGAGTTATACAATAAGTGACACAATAAGAGAAAATTAACTAATAATTAGAAACAAAGTTGACTAAAAGAAGCAAATCATCTTTAAACTAATTTTCAAGAAGACTTTTCTGGCGATTCTAATTAATTCCTGTTTAAGGAGAAATTTTTGCAAGTCTTAAAGTAGTTTTCTTTTTTTAAAAAAAAATTTATTTATGCATACAAGTACAGGGGTACAGGTCAGAGGTACAGGGAGGTGAGAGAATCCACCAGACTGAGCAGGGAGCAGAACAGGCAGATGGACTGAAATCCACTGCTGAGGGGAGCAGCGGGCCAGGCAGGAGAGGTCTGCTTGCACCATGTGGGTTCCCTCCCCAGCCGGCAAAAGAGATCGAACTCTGCTGCAGTGACTGTGGTTTGCTTCATATTGCGTTCCTTAACCCACTGCGACACCAGGGAGGGCCCAACAGTTTTCTTTTTTTTTTTTTGTGGTCTTGAAAAGGAAGGTTCATTTAAGAAAAAGGGAAGAATAAAGACACCCAGGTATATGGTACCTGGGAGGGGTAAGAGAGCCCCCAACAGTTTTCTTTATAACATCCTAAAGTGATATACTTGAAATAAGAAGAATTTGGGAATGTTGACTGTCTTTAGAAATTCATTTAAATAATGACCAAAATGTCATAATAATAATGTGACAATAAGTGACAGCAATTTTTATGATGAAATTAAATATACAACCTTTTCTGTGATGATAAACTTCCACATACATATGATTTATAATGTTGGTGCATAATGTATAAAATTCATGATTCATATGAATCTAGGCATTTCTTTAAACATTTCATTGAAAATGCCAGTTACTCTTAGCAATTTCTCAAAATTGAAATTCATAACTACCTAAGAATAATAATCACTCAAGGAATTTGGTCTAATTCAGCAATACTGTCAATAAAACTCAAATTATATAAAAAGCTTGATAATAACATAATTAGTATATTTTCTGAAATTAAGGCAACAAAAATACATTCTATGGAATAATATATGGTCATCAGTGAATTATGCATTTTATTATCCTAAAGTCACCAACTTTTCAACAGAATACCCAGGTGAATCACCTGTGATATTTTGCCAACTTTCAGTTCAATCAAAATCATAACTTTCCAATATCTTTTTTAATCTTGTAGAAATGAAGATATATTTGTCAAAATAGAAGACTAGAACATATTTTATTGCAGACTTGTAGCATGAAGTATAACACTGAAAAAATTAGATAAATTAGAATTCTTATCCAGAGTCCTGCAAATTTGAGGGGCAGGCTGGTCTATTCTGATTACATTTGTGACCTCCATATGAAATGAGAAGGAATAATGTGTTCTAGGTCTTAGCACAAGGGAAGAAAGAGTCTTATGGGAGGGAAGCATAAGGAAGGGGAAGGTTACTGCACTGCTTGTTTTTATGTATAATTGTCATGGTGTTTCAAGGCTCCCACTGGCTTCACTCCTAGTATTCTATCAGAAATACCTTTTCCTCTATATTTGATGCTGGAAAAACTGAGGAGTACTAAGAGACCCCAAACTATTAAGGGGGAAAAATTCCTTATAATGTCATCAGACTCACTGGGAAACACAGTGAAGAAAGCAATGTGCTGGGGGAGGCAGAGATTGGAGTTCTGCTGCCAGAAGCTAAGACATACCAAGAACCACCAGAAGCTCCAAGAGGCAAGAGAGGATTCTTCCCCAGAGGCTTCAGACTGAGCATAGCCTGGATGACACCTTGACTTCAGACCCTAGAACTGTAGTACAATAAATTTATTTTGTTATAAGCCACCCAATTTGCAGTACTTGTTTGTCTTGGGAAACTAAAAGCAACATCTGGTGTTTCAAGCCTTAGTATCTAACTCATGAAACTTTTTTTTTAAAGATTTATTTATTTATGCATACAAGCACAGGGGTACAGGCCAGAGGTGTGTGTTGGGGGAGGGGGAGAGGATTCACCACAGAGAGCGGGGAGCAGAACTGGCAGATCAACGGAAGTACACTGCTGAGGGGAGCAGTGGGCACAGCAGGAGAGGTCTGCTGCACCATGTTGGTCCCCTCCCTGGCTGGCAGCAGGGATCAAACTCGTGCTGCAGTGGCTGCGGTTTGCTTCATAGTGCATTGCTTAACCCACTGCACCACCAGGGAGGCCCTAACTCATGAAACTTTTATTGCCACTAATACTCTTCTCTATATTCACTTGGATGTTTCTTATTCATCCTCCTGACTGCTTCCAAGGACTTTGCAAATATTCCAGAGCAGGTTTGTCTTTATGCTGTCAGATGGAGTAGACTAAAAGTAGAATGTGGCCAGGTGGAGGATGCTGCTTCATCTAACCTTATATCACATTGTTGTTTTCCCCCCTGCAATTGGGAAGAACCAAGCGCCATCTGCTATCGCAACAGCAAGTTCTCCTGATATGTTTCTGATATCGAACTACCAAATCAGACTGGCATAGCCATGGTTGATTCATTCCAACTACACCCTTTGGAAGGTTGCAACACTGGCCAGCAGCTATTGGTCTACCAAGTACAGCTATTTCAATACTCATTCATCTGGAAAACAGAACAGTCTTTTGGCTCTGTGGATGGTTCTACCACATTCAATGGCTCATTTCTCTGAACCTCAGTGTCTGAAGTCTTCAGTGCCATCTACCTGGAATTTATGTCAGAAGCACCATTTTCAAAAGGACCCCAGTGTCAGCAGCTGCTGGTGTGGGTAATACTAGATATAATCATCCACTTATGCTTTCAGATTAAGAGTTGATTAGGCCAATTGTATCCAGATCATTTTTCTCTATGAACAATGGCAGCTGCAGGACATGTTTTTAAAAATCTAGTCTGAAATATGAGAAAACGATACTGTTTTTCTTGGAAATGAGAAAATAGATTTGGACTCAGCTCCTGAATTTTATTTTATCTCTCCCTGGGTTTCAATAGAAAGCTTAATGTAGCAGAGTGTAGAAAGAAGAATTTTAATCTGGAGGGAAGGCATTTGCCCTCTCAACAAATTGACACTCTCCATAAAACACTTAAACTTGAATATGCAAATTATCCTCCAGTAGGAATTATCATTAGTCATTCTTTCATAAAGAAATAATTGAAGAGCTTTGTGGTATATGACAGACAGGATTAAGATTCATCAAATTTCAATTCTTCAGATCTGTCAGTTTATCGAAAAGCAGATGTTTGATTTTATGGTCCTGCTGGTTAAACATCATACTCTTTCTTTTGGTGCACAATTTAGGTACCTCCTATAATTTGCTTGGAAATGAACACTATCTGGCATGGTACATCTTCTATTTAAGGGGCAATATTACAAACAAGGTTAAAAGAAATGACTATAAAGCTGTTGTCATTACAATCTAATTTGGCGAGATGCTACTACAGGCACCGATGAGCTTACTAGATACTTTATCAGCACTGATCACCAAATACGAATGGCATGGTTTTCCAGACCAGATTTAGAGAATGTTTGGGACAGTTTGTCATTCAAACACTAGCAGTTACAGAGACTCTTGGATGGATACCAGTAAGAGGTGATGTGATTCAGTTTTAGATACAAATGGAAGGTGATCATTATTCAGCATACATTTTATTTACTTTGATCTTTGGGGATAGAGTTGGGGAATCTGTACATTTGAAAAGTTTTACTATTGCCACTAATGGTTATATCAGTTATTTACTGAATGGTTATTATATGGCAGCTGTGTAATACAAGGACATAAGTAATACTGCTATTCCCATTTTCAAATGAGTAACATGAGGTTTTTAAACTTTAACTTGGGCCTCCCTGGTGGCATAGGAGTTGAGACTCAGTGCTGTTATGCTGTCACTGCTGCAGCCTGGGTTTGATCACTGGACAGGGAGCTAGCCCACATAAGGCACAGTATACCTCGTCTTGCCTGCTGCTCCCCTCAGCAGTGTATTTCACTAAGTCTGCCTTTTCTTTATCTATGGTAATTCCCCACTTTATCTATGGTAATTCCTCTTGCCCCTGCCCTGCATCTCTGGCCTGCACTCCAGTTCTTCTCCGCATAGATAGATAAATAAACCTTAAAAAAAATTAACTTGCCTGATATGAACAGTAGAATCAGAATTGAACCTACACCCATCTAGAATCTAGAGCCTGTACTTAAAGTCACTGGTTTCAATATCTTAGACCCAGAGAAGGACACTCTGTGCTGAAAACTTCTATTCATTAAGCTAGCTAAGTCATCTGATTCTCTTGGACCTATAATCTAGATCTTAGGTAAGACATCCAGTGTATACTTGGTTCACATCTGATTATCAATCCTGCTTGAAGTATAATAGAAGGAGCAGCTAAGAATATTTGGAGGAAAGGACCTATGTGGGCCATATGACAAAAACATTTTTAGAGAAAATTTTCTAATCTTGTCCTAAGTGGATGTGTCCAAAAATTTTTATAATTAATGTGATCCATGGGAGGTGTCTTCTATACTATAATTACAATCTATATGTCAGTGTCTCACAAATTCAAGGGTTTTTTTTTGTTTGTTTTATTTTTTAAGATTTATTTATGCATACAAGCACTGGGGTACAGGCCAGAGGTGTGGGGGGCGGGTGTGAGAGGATTCACCACAGAGAGCGGGGAGCAGAACTGGCAGATCAACGGAAGTGCACTGCTGAGGGGAGCAGCAGGCAGAGCAGGAGAAGTCTGCTGCACCATGTTGGTCCCCTCCCTGGCAGGCAGCAGGGATCGAACTCATGCTGCAGTGGCTGCGGTTTGCTTCACAGTGCGTTGCTTAACCCACTGCGCCACCAGGGGGGCCGCTTTATTTGTTTTAAAAATTTATTTATACATACAAGAGCTGGGGTACAGGCCAGAGTCCAGGGCAGTGAGAGGATTCACCAGAGACAGAGTGGGGAACAGAACAGGCAGACTGACTGAAACACACTGCTGAGGGGAGCAGCGGGCAAGGCAGGAGAGTTCTGCTGTGCTATGTGGTTCCCTTCCCTGGCAGCGGCAGGGATTGAACTGGTCCTGCAGTGGCTGTGGTTTGCTTCATAGTGTGTTGATTAACCCACTGTGCCACCAGGGATGCCCCCAAATTCAAGATTTTATTTGGTTATTTCCTTTGAGTAATACTCCTTCGTTTCTTACACATAATAACTGAAAAACTCAGTGATTTATAACATCGTTCGCATGTCTACTGATGAGCTTAACAGTACAATGCTCATTTGGGTTTAGGATGTGTTCAGATCAGCCCTCCATGACTTCACACTGTGGCTTAGGTTACAAGGTCAGTGGCTATGTGAAACGTACTGTTCTCAGTATGTTCAAAAGACCACAAATCAAGCATGAAAGATTATTTAAAGTCTTTGCTTCATCTTGTCCATTAATATTCTACTGACCAAAGGAAGTCAGAGGTCTAAGGCCAAAATCAATCCTTCCTAGTGGTAAGAGTCACTGTAAAGTCACTTGGCAAAGGTATAAGCATAAAATCCTATTATATGGGAGTGAAGGACTGACAACAATAACCTAACCACAGAACTCTAGTCCATCTATCCAGCATAAGAGACAAACACAGTTAGATACATCTAAGGCACTTTAAATTCAATATGAGCAAAAGAGCTTATGATGCATACCCTCACACTTATTCACACAACCCATTTTTCCTCCCATGTTTCCTGTCTTGGGGAATGGCAACACCATCCATCCACCTACCTGTCTAAACCAAAAGTCATCCTTAGAATGTCATCCTTAAATCCTTAGAATCCCTATCTCCATCACCCCTCCCTGGCTTATCATTCATCAAGTCCTATTGATTTATCTCCTAAATATACCTCGAATCCATCCATTTTTCTCCATTTCTATTACTATCCTTTTGACTGAACTCCTACAGTGTTTCTTAATTGGTCTCTTAAATCCATTCTAACTCATTTCTGTTATATCCTTTGCAATATAGAGTGATCATTTATGAATGCATATCATATTCTTTTGCTTACATGCATTCGGCTGCCTCCTGTTGTCCTCATAAAGTTGCAAGAGTCCTTCCTATGGCCTACACACCTTACATGACCCACTTACTCTTCTGCCCTATTCCGTAACACTCACTCCTTGTCCCCTACTAGGCCTCAGGTACCACTAACTTTATTTCAGTTTCTTGACAGGTCTATTCTCCTCTGACTCAAGGCCTTTGCCCATGCAATTTTCTCTCCTAGATACTCTTAATCATATCTTTCACATATTTACCTTCCATTCAGTTTCATAGCTCAAATGTCACTTTTTCAGGGAAACTTTCTCTGATCATGAAGAATACAACAGAGTTCTCATTGTATATGCTCTCTCGGTATCATATGCCTGTTTTGGGGCTCACAGTTCTTAGCATGATGTCCCCAGGAAGGAAACCCAAGGTAGAGGGCAGGCTAGAGGCACTGAACATATGGGAAGTAACTGTTGGAAGTCATTGCCATCCCTGGGCATGGAGGGACAATAAGGAGAGAGTTCTCAGAGCCCAAGGGCTGGGATGCCTGGTGGGTGCTGCATAGTGAGAGAGATGCTCCCAGTGGGACTTAGAGTCAGTACAGGGAGTGTCCAAGAGCCGTAGTGAGGGAGGAGAAATAACTACAGACTTTTCCTTCCACCCACTGATCCTGCCACTGCCTTCTGTAGGCTGAACTGATCAGGAAGCCAGAATGTAAAGGAAATGCTGCCGATTTGGGAAGAGAGGAAATAGCTCTGACCATAGCACAGAGATAGGCCCAAGACTGGCAAAATACATATTTGTTTATGTGATCATTTATCAACTACTTGTTTTTTATAATAGACCGAGCTTGAACAAAGATTGTGTTACTTTTACTGACCATTGATTCCTCGTTGTGTTTCATTGGGACTAACATTGGTTTTAGCATTTGTGAACTTATTGACTGAATAGATCAATGAATAAAGACAATAAAAGAAAGGAGGAAGAAAATTATCTGTTAACATATTGACATTTCAAAACTGCCATACTTTCTCTCCATCTATTTCTGTACCCTACTTCCTTTTCCAGAAGTTTACAGTTAGGCCTTTCCATCCTAATTTTGGGGTATGTTGTTTGAAGAATTGACAAAAGAAAAAAAAAAAAAACCACTGTGATATGAATTGACTACATTCTCAAAAAACACAAAAACTCACAGATACATAGATATAGACAGACACACATACACAAATGCACACATGCCCACACGGGATTTCTTTTTCATCCTTCAATCACAAGAACAGTGCCCTGAGGAGGACTTTTTTGTACTTTGCAGAGCCTGATCCTATCACAGCAGAATCTATGGAAAACTGGGCACGTGCCAGGCTCCTGTTTTCCAAGTTGAATATTAAATAATGACATCTAGTTCTCTGAAGTTAAGCAAAATATAAAATAAAAATCAACTGCTTGTACTTATAACCATCTCACAAAATGAGTGAAGTAGGTTATTTGCAAACTTGTTTTTGGCCATATATTCAGAACTTGCCATGAAAGTATTTTAAACTGCTTTGAAGAGTTTTTAAGTAACTCTCTTTTGGAAATTGCAACTTCATGGAAAGTTTTTTTGTTTGTTTTTAAAAAATTTATTCATGCATACAAGAGCTGGGGTACAGGCCAGAAGAGTGGGGGGGGGTGTGAGAGGATTCACCAGAGACAGAGTGGGGAACAGAACAGGCAGATAGACCGAAACACACTGCTGAGAGGAGCAGCGGGCGAAGCAGGAGAGGACTGCAGCACCATGTGGGTCTCCTCCTTGGCCGGGGTCACACTCATGTTGCAGTGGCTGCAGATGCTTCATAGTGTGTTGCTTAACCCCTTGCACCACCAGGGAGACCCTTCAAGGAAAGTTTGTGATCATAGCCATGGGTAGAGGGTGGTGGTGACAGAATCTGGGTAAAATGAGCTACAGGTCAAGGTATCCTCTTTAGCATATCCCCTCTGTTCTGTAAAATCATACAAGCTCCCTAAGTCAGTGGTGTCAGGGGAGTGAAGCAGGAAAAGTCCAGGCTCCCTCAGCCTATGGACACCCCTTCTCTCTATTTTCTTTCCTGATACCTTTAGTAACCAACAAGGGAGACAGTGGTCATCTGCAAACAACCAAGCTCCTTTCCTGTGTTTCCTAGCACCAGGTAGACAAGGTTCTGGATCTGGCCAGAGGGCTGTGCTGGGAAAGCTGTGTGTCATTTCCAGGCTGAGACATAGACTTGCTGCCACAGCATCTGATTTGGACTCAGCTGAGATGCACAGTATGGATTACTGAGTCACACATGGAGGAAAGTTGTTCTCAAGTGTTATATGGACCCACAGCAGAATTATTTTTTTTTTGTGAGCAAACAGAAATCTCTGTCGTATTTAGCTACTGAGATTTTGAGATTATTTCTTATGGCAGCATAAAATGGCTTATTCTGACTAATAATGTGTAGATATTCTAAAAGCAGATGGCTTCTGCAACTTTTCTTCTTTTGTATGACTTTGTATTTTCTTCTCCTGTTCTTTTCTTTGATATTATGAGATGTATATTGTGGTCAAAATGAAGTCTAAAAATTGAGCTAATGTGGAATTTTGGTGTGAGCATCTTTATTCTAAATATTGATGCAGATCTAATAATAAAGGAAGAAACTCCAGGCTAAAGTGGACAAGTCAGATTTTTCTTTCAAAGCCACTGAACTTGTATATAGAACAGGGAACTTTCCTGTGCAGATTCTCCAGGCATCATGTGACATGTGGAGAGGGTGTTGCAAGAAGACTTCTTATACTTGAAATGATCCTTCTAGTTCTCATGAAGATGATGTTTAAGTGGGCAAATAGGAGAATACAGGATGCAAAGATAAAAGGCCCTTCTGATGACATCTAAAAGAGCGCTCAGAGCAGTGCTGTTGTATCTCGTAAGATTAATACTGGTGGGGGCCTCCCTGGTGGCGCAGTGGGTTAAGTGGTGCACTATGAAGTAAACCCCAAGTCACTGCAGCACGAATTCAATCCCTGCCACTGGCCTGGAGGGGACTGGCACAGCAGCAGACCTCTCCTACCTCACCCCACCGCTCCCCTCAGCAGTGTGTTTCAGTTGATCTGCATGTTCTGTTCCCCACTCTGTCTCTGGTGAATTGCTCACTCCCCGCAGCTCTGGCCTGTACCCCAGCTCTTGTATGCATAAATAAATAAATCTTTAAAAATAAGATTAATATTGATGCCTAACCATGAATAAATTAAGCCAGTTAGATTCATAGAATTTATAAAGCTGTTTCATTTCTCTTATCACCTTCTAAATTTTTTTTATTGGTTTAACTTCTTATTTTCTGCTCCTTCCACTAGAATATCATACCACAAAAGCCTAGGAGTTGCAAGTGTGCATTGCTAGAGTAGACGCCTAATAGTATATGTAGCATGCCCACTAGTATGGACATGATATCTGGGGAATCAAGTCAGGATAGGAATTGACTTCTCTCATGGAGCAGCATGAGAACTTCAGGAGTCCAAAGACCTGGCCAATTGGGAAGGTGGAAGAATTCTTCTTAAAGATAATATTTGAAAATGGATAAGGTAATGCCTCCCCCATGGTTTGCCTTAGGGCCAGTGCTAGAAGTTTAAATCTGGGTAAGTGGTAGAGAAAGGATTTCTTGGAGTCATCTCATGAACTCTCTTGCCAGGTCACCTCTCTTGATAGAGGGAACACAAAACCTGTAGCTGAAGACTATAAAGTAAACAAAATTCAGTTTTTAAATATGACAGAAAAATAACATTTTCATGAGGCTCTGCAGTATTTTTGAATATTTCAGAAATAGAAGTTGTATGTATTTTTTTAGTATTCCTGGCCACAGATCCTATAAGAATTCATGTGAGCCATTCTGATGGATTGTACATTCACTGTATTCTTATGAAAAATGGTAGAAAAAATAAGTACAAAGAAACTATTAAATAATCCCTGAAATACTTAAATATTAAGTATCTTCTGAGCTCACACCTCTTAAATACCATTGAAGATCTTTGCAGTTTCCTTTCCCATTGACTTTTAGGCTTTCATTTGACCCCAAAGGCTGCTTAGCTCAATTTGAATTCACAGGGGTAACCTGACAGGACTCAGCCCCAGCCCGAGGCTTCCTTGTGTGGAGTCTGGACATGCTTGCACTACTTGGGCAGGCGCAGCCTGCAAGTATGCATGAGTGAACACAAACCTGAGAGGCAAACCTTTGGCCAGAGAGGAATGGAAGCAGAGAAGCAATAAGTTTTTCTTCCTTTCTCCCCCAGATGGCAGACCATCCCGAGAGGTTCAGTCATTTATTTATAAGACCTCCTGGGGAGTGTCCTTCAGATCTAGCATGTGGAAGCCAGCTTGGTGACGTGCCCTTACCTGCCTCACTCATTGTCCCTAGTTCTGCTTAACATTGTATTATTGTGTGACAAGTATTAGCATGTATATTTAGTTTCAGGCTCTCTCTCCTGGGAACCTAGGATAAAACACTGTATAAATAATTTCTCTCAAAAAATGATAGTAAACATCAGAAAAAATATGACTTAAGTATTTATTTATGTGTGTCCATTTATTTCATGTCTATATCAAATATTATAAAGAAAGGCCAACTGTTTTTGATCTTATGAATGTTCACTTAAACAGCCCAAATTCCTGCCATCAGAAGTGTTCCCAAGGGGAGCCTCCCTAGTGGCACAAGGGGTTAAGGCACAGTACCATGAAGCTATCCTTGGCCACTGCAGCACAAGTTCAATCCCCAGCCAGGGAGCTGACCGACATGGTACAGCAGACTTCTGTCTTGCCCGTTGCTCTGCTCAGCAGTGGATTTCAGTCAATCTGCCTGTTCTGCTCCCCACTCTGTCTCTGGTGAATCCTCTCACCTCCAGCACCTCTAGTTTGTACCCCAGTTCTTACATGCATAAATAAATATGAATGTTTAAAAAAAGAAGAAGTGTTACCATAGATTGAAGTACATAGACCTATGAAGAGCAAATTAGAATCTTTCATTATTAAGTTCTTTATAATTTCAAAACTCTTTCACATTTATTATCTCTTTATATTTTTGTAGCAGTATGGCTTTTACATAATAGGAGATAGAAAGTAAGAAGTTTTATTTGTTTTGTGTTTTTAAAAATTATTTGTATATATTTTAGAGCATTGTTCATTTTTGTACAGTGTTTGCTTTTTCCTCTCAATTGTAGTCCCTATAAAATTCCCACCACCAATTCACTCATGCACCATCACCCTAGTTCCTTGTGATCTTCCCTCCCTTGTTTTGATACCTCTCCCTGCCTCTCGCCTGAAGAATGTCTCTGATTTATAGTTGCTTGTTGATTTTATGTTTATAAATTTATTTATTTTTAGTTTTTTCCTGATCCCTTATTTGGTTCCCCTAAATTCCTCCTATAAGTGAAACCATTCGATATTTTTCTTTGTCCTTCTGGCTTATTTCACTCAGCATAATCTCTTCCAGCTCCATCCATGTTGCTGTGAATGGCATGAGTGTATCCTTTTTGATTACTATATAGTATTCCATCCTGTATATATACCACATCTTCTTGATCCAGTAATCTATTTGGGGCACTTTGGTTTTTTCTGTATCTTACATATCGTACATAGTGCTTCAGTAAACATAGGGGTGCAGCTATTAATCCTTTTGTATTAATGTTTTTGTCTTCTTTGGAGAGATTCCTAGGAGCGGAACCACTGGGTCATATAGTTGCTTCATTTTCAGTAGTCTGAGAAACCTCCACACAATTTCTCATAGTGGCTAGACCAGGGAAAATAAGAGATTAGGTAATATGTTCAATGTCAAACAATTAGAAGGTTGAACAGTTTATAGGCTAGTTCTGATCCTCATTCAAGATTCATCCCATTATATTTCCCTGATTGTTTCTTCAGAACTGTATCAGTTGAAAAGCACACATAATGATGCACATGAGTGTGTAGAGACAAAAACAAGCACATTGGCAGAAATGGAAAGTTCAAATAACTTGTAATTTCTTTAACTTACATAAATCTCAAATTTCATATATGATCCTGCTACCTGGAAGATAACTTAAGGGCTCTGTTGGAGCCATTTCTATTCTGGATACTTTGTCCTATGACACATTAATAGCTTGTTTTAAAATTTAGAGATATAACAAAAGAGTCCTGGTAGCTTGTGCCAAATTATTGAATGCAGAGTATGAGAACCAAGAAAATTTTTTAAAATACTGATTTAGATTAATTAGAGAAGACAGAAGTAGTAAAGATTTCTCAAAGATGAACTACAAAAAAAATTATGGTTTCTAGTTTTAGAAAGCCAGACACTGCATAGAACACAACACGATGGGTTTGCAACTAAAATAAATGATCCCTCAGTCACTTTTGGCATAACTAACATTCATCCTAATGATGACCAAAAGGAATCACTCCTTTCTGTTGCTGGCCCTATATTTGATGATTACTTATATTTTCCACCGTGGTCTACATTTCACTCTTATGCACCCCAAAATTTATTTGCCTATAGCAGGGGAGCTATTCCACACATTAGAAATGTTCTACCTAATTCTGCTAATAAGTGCAGAGCATATACCAACTTTTCACTTCCCCCTACTTATTTCTGTTCCTCTTAGTACAGTAAAGAATCATACAGTGATAAATCTGACTCTAAATATCAGACTCTATAAAATGTCTGATCCAGCTACTTGTTACTGA
The DNA here is from genome assembly GCA_019455555.1 of Galemys pyrenaicus. Lineage (NCBI taxonomy): Eukaryota > Metazoa > Chordata > Mammalia > Eulipotyphla > Talpidae > Galemys > Galemys pyrenaicus. The sequence continues at coordinate 4,780,547 of JAGFMF010011581.1, read as the reverse complement.
AAGACTTTTGACAGAAAAAGGGTAACTTCCAAATTCATCTTCAGTTGAAACATCTGTTCCACTATACAGAAACAGCCAAGTTACTCTCTGATTTATACCACTGGACATTATTGCAGTACAACAGTTTATTGACTTTTTAACCATTCAAAACTAACCTAGTGGGATACAAATTCCACTTTGTGACTTCAATAATAATATAATAATAAAAAGCATATATTGCACAACCATTTTTCCCTGTATTTCTATTACTCTCTTCCTTCCTGGATTCCAAACTAAGTTTTCAAAAATCTATCTGGCTGCCTCATAGGCATCTCAAACCTAAATGTTCCTCGTTATGGTCACCCTCTACCCACAAAACGACTTCTTCTTAATCACTTAGGTTAAGTTCAAAGTTAAAATTTTCGCTCAAGGGTCTTAACTCATCTGAAACTACTCCCTCACTCCTCATATCTACTCTACAATCAGTCCAGACATTTGTTCTTGCACTCTATTTCTTGAAGCCCTTTCCTCACTTCCATCTCACAAGTTTCCAGCGTGATTTCAGTCTTTCCTAGGATGATTTCAGTCCACAGATAATTGTGTCCTTCTCCCCTTTTTGCTTCCCTTTCTCCCTTGTCAATTGAAGATACAAGGAGGTGGTCTCCTGAAAAACAGGAAGAAAGCCCTTGCAGGGAACCAAATTTTCTAGCACCGTGATCTTGGATTTTATAGCCTCTAGAACTGTGAGAAGCAAATGTCTGCTGTTTCAAACAGCCTAAAGAATTTTGTGACAGTAGTCTAAACTGATGAGCAAGTTGACTTAAGACAACCAGTCCTCATGCATCTTGCCTCAGGAAGACCCCTTGCAGTTTGTGGAACAAGGATCATCATTCTCTGAGGTGAAAAGCCTGAGATTCCATGAAGTGACATTCAAAAAAGCCAAGACCACAACTCAGTTTTCCTCCCATGGCACTTGGGAATCTAAATTTTACTAATTCATAGACCCTGAGAATTTGAAAATTTAGAATGACAACTGCAGCTGCAGCTATTTTGCTGCATAAGGCGCATTATCAGTGATGCAAGAGAGTTCCTGAGATGAAGTCTGTTCTCGTCCTCGGACAGGGTGGGCAGAGTTGGCTCCAAGGAAAATCATTAATCCTGCAGTCCTCTGATTCCTATTAGGATAGTGTCTGTCTCATTTGTTATCTTTAAATGAAGTGAAGTGGGCGCTATCAGAAAAATGGTGCTTCCTCATGGGCTTGGTGAGAAGTTGGGGGGGAAGTAAAAATGTTTTCATATTTTGATTTTTTTCTGAGAATTTTGACTAGGAGAGATAAGTCTGTCGGCTGCTCACACTCTTGTAAATTGTATTTGCTTTTACATAAATCTGACCAGAAAACAGAATTATTGATTTTCTTGGGAAATAATGAAAAATGATGAAGGCACGTATGCCCGTGTGCATGAAAAGTGCCCTATGAGAATGCCCCTGGATTTTAAATGATGCTTTTAGAAAATGATTCACTTCTAGGCCAAAGAAGTAAAACTTAAAATTCAAGAGTTTAAAATATTCATATCATGTTTTCTACATCTAGACATTATTGAACCCTAGTATGTTGGAGCTAAAGGGAATCTCCAACAAAATCTGTGTAGTGGGTTTTAACAAAATTCAGAACAAAAGTATTGTTTCAAAGAAGATGTTATAAAGGAGCCTCTGATTATATAAAGAAAAGAACTGTTCTGAATGAAACAGGGCAAGATCACCTAGTCTGACATATACAACCATCCTCTCACGACATTCTCACTCACTCCACATTGCCAAGAAAGCCCAGGCATGCAGTCCGATGGCTGGATTTACCCAACTGAAGGCCATATAGGTCTTTCCAGCAATAGAATCAGAACCCAAATCTTTTGAATTCCATGTGTTTTTTTTTTTTTTTCTTGAATAATTCTGTGGACAGCATTTTCTTTGGTGACTTTGGCAAACCTCCCTTTGTCTCATGCCCAAGCATTCATCCCTACTTCTCACAGAATGCCTGGGTTTGAATTCCCATGTTGGAATGATCTATGACCTCCAGTCTTGGACAAACTTTGTGACTATTAGCCTATATTTATTAAAACCTAACTCCCTTGAAGATGTAGGCTACATAGGAGGGTTGTGAAATGGCTATTTCACAAGCTTAATGATCTGGCCCCATTTCATTGAAAACAGTTCTGTTTCAATGTGTTAACTGCTTTTGCCAGAAAGTTGCTAGAATTGTTTGTGTGACTCTGGTCTTTCAGGCCCAGCCACTGTGTCAGGCAACAAGTTTATATTAGTGACATTGTCACTGTCTTATGGGGAGAAGATTACAATAGTTCATGAAAAGGGGAAACCCAGAGACAGCCAGAGGAATGAATATATAAAAACCTGGATTTGGAAAATAAATCCAATTAATCTTGGACAATTCCTGAGACATGGTCCTCTCTTATGGGTTACATATTTAAAGTCATGGAACCAGGACAAACCATCCTTACTCTTTTCTACACCTTTCAATCTTCACCCAAGCTCTACTTTGGATTCTGTTAAGATAATAGCTCTCAACCTGTTTTCAAGGTTAAATTCTAACTGTGGCATACATTTCCATAAATATTAAGTTAATTGCTAGAATTTTCTCCAACAAAAGTTTGTCTCCCAAAGTATTTCTTAACCTTTCGTGTCTGCTACTGCTTGTCTGTCACTGAGAGCTAACAGATGGCAAAATAATGAACATATAGCGCAAGAATATTTATGCAAACCTTAGAGAAAACTGATCATCCTAAGGTTAGCAGTTTGTTTCTTTGTGGACCTGCAGACTCACAGGTTTGGGCTAAGCTATGCATGCAGTGTTGGCTGTCAAATGTTTTATGATAATAACTGCTAATAATGCATATGAAAGCATCAAGTTGTATGCTGCTGCATATTTAGGATATTTCTATATCATTTCCAAGAAGGTGGTAATAATGACAGTATCTGAAAAGATAACACATCTAGGATTAAGAAGTGGGGGAGAGAGACTTACTTTATACTTTTTATGTGTGTGGAAGTTTTTGCCACATGCATCTTTTCAGTTTTCAAAGAAATTTGAAATGAATATGCCTTTAAACAGACCGATGCTGTGGTCTTGCCCCACAGATTCTGAATTAATTAGTCTGCAATGTAAGCGAGGCACTGGGGCAGAATTAGAATGTGTGACCAAGACTATGAGTTACTACTTTAAGCTATTATCAGAAATTCTTACTGTCATATATGTGGTAAATTGTTTAGATTATTTGGCATTTCTAGCTTTTTTGAGTAGGGGAGTGTTCATTGAAGATCATTTTTCATACTCTCACAACACAGTTGACATATTTTTAGTATGTATTGAGTGAGGAAATACCAAATGTTAAAACTTTGTTATAAATTAACTCAGTAAAATTGATACACACTAGAAGAATAGTAGTATGTACATAAATACAAATGAGAAGCAATGCCCAAACTACCTGTAGGTAATTCTACATTCTCAAAACTCTTAAATATGATTTGTATATCTACAGGTGTAAGGACTCCTTGCAAAATCCCTGACTCCCCAGAAGTCCACAGTCCACAAAGTAGAAACCACTGAATTTAGGAATTGTTTTTCTGAGGAGAGCTATTTTGACCTCCCAGGTTTCAGCAAACAGCAGATATACCCATAGTGTTGGCTTGAAATCTGCCCTGGTTTAAGTTGTTATTTTATGTATTTGCTAACTACGTTCTAGTATTCTCTGGAACATAAACTGCCATTTGCCAGTCCTGGTCACAAGCCTTGCCTAAATAAACCCGGCATTTGTCTCTTGATAGCATGGCTGGGGTTCTTAACTTCCTTTGGAATGGCATCAAGTGGGAATGCTCTCTGTTTCTGACCAATGGCTTCTCCGCCATGATGACACACCTGCTCAGCTAGTTTTTAGTGACAGTACCACTTTGCACTCTTTCTTAACATTGTGAGATAATTTTTTTTATCTTTTATTTATTTTTTTTATTAAAATATTTTAAAATTTACATATACTTGCCATTAATTGTAATCCCCATGTATTCCCCATAACCGTAACACCAGTGCACCATCACCTCAGTCCCCTGTGCTCCCGCCTGCCCTCTACCCTTCCCCTCTTCCCTCCCCACCAAGTGTCCTCAGTCTGTCCTTGTCCCTTCATTTTTGGTTTTTGTTTTTTATCTCTTGTTATCATTATTATTATTGTTCTTATTCCTTTCCTTGATCCTTATTTGGTTCCCTTATATTCCTCCTAGGGGAGGAACCATCTGGTATTTTTCTTTTGCCCTCTGACTTACTTCGCTGAGCATAATCCCTTCCAGTTCCATCCATGTTCCTAAGAATGAGTCTAGCTTTTCTTTTTTGATTGCTGAATAGTATTCCATCAGGTCTATGTACCACAGCTTCCCGATCCACTGATCTGTTTTTGGGCATTTAGGTTGTTTCCAGGTCTTCCCTATTGTAAAGAGTGCTGCTATAAACATAGGGGTGCAGGTATTCTTTTGAATCAGTGTTTTTGTGCCTTTGGGGTATATTCCTAGGAGTGGGATTGCTGGATCATATTCGAAGCTAGTCTGACATATGAAGGTGAGGATCTAGAGGAAGTCTCTTGATTTTGTTGTTTTGAATGTCAATTAGAAAGGCACTGTGAGAATTATTCAGGGTCATTGGCTGCTTTAGGGAACCCAGTGAATTTTTGAACTACTCAGTATGAATATGAGATCTTCATCAGAAGCTCATTAAAGGTAGGAACATTGCCAATCCTGAATGCTCCATATTGTTACCCTAAATTTTGCAATCATGTTATTATGTTGACTTTTTCATCTTCAATCAACCATCAAATTTCATTCAACCAAAACTAATAATATATGTTAAGCTAAGGAAAACTATTTGATATGTTGAATTTTTTCCTGAGATATATTACCACATTATGGCACTTGGTATGTTTTTTACTAAGTTTTATACATTTTCCTGTCAGTTCTGAAAACTAGGAATATTTTTCTTCTTTTTCACTATCAGACTCCATCTTAAACTTAAAAATCATTAATGAAACAGAAAAGTATTTCATTCAAGTGTTTAGTTACTCGGCTTTACACTCACATCATTTTACAATTATATTTAAAAATAATATTGTTGGTCTAATATGTCTAGTTATTAATTTTGCGAGTTTAATATTTAATTTTGGGAAAACCTTAACCCTTAAAATTATATTAAAAGATATATATCGAGACATTTTTTTTTTTACCTTCACCTTAATCCCCCAAATGGCTTAGTACTACATTGTCTTTTTAAAAATTTTAATTTCAGGGCCTCCCTGGTGGCGCAGTGGGTTGAGCAATGCACTGTGAAGCAAACTGCAGCCACTGCAGCACGAGTTCGATCCCTGCCGCCGCCCAGGGAGGGGACCCACATGGTGTTGCAGACCTCTCCTGCCTCACCCGCTAGTGTTTCATTCAATCTGCCTGTTCTGCTCCCCACTCTTGTCTGGTAAATCCTCTCACCTCCTGCGATTCTGGCCTGTACCCCAGCTCTTGTATGCATAAATAAATAAATCTTTTAAAAAAATTTAATTTCATTCATCGTGGATTTCTTATCCTTTTAATTTCTAAATGAAAAATTTATACATTATCTTTAAGGATTTTGGGGATAAATCCTTACATTTTGTCATTAAAACCCATTTTGCCCCTCCTTTTTTCTCTCCTTCCACTCCTTCCCCTTCTAGTAGCCTCAATTCTAGTCAGATTTCTAGGATTTGTTTTAATTAGGTTTGTCTGCCCTCCCTTTTTTCTTTCTCTATATGCCACCTATAAGTGAAACTATATAGCATTTGTCTTTCTCCTTTTAACTTATTTTCACTCAGCATTATTTCCACCCATTTCATCCATGTTGCTGCAAATCTAAGACTTTCTTTTTTTTAATAGCTGAGTAGTATTCCATTGTGTATAAGTACCAAATCTTTCTAATGTGATGGTATCTAATTGTGGTTTTGATTTGCATTTCCCTAGTGGGATGGTATCTAATTGTGGTTTTGATTTGCATTTCCCTAATATTTGTTTATTTATCTACCTCCTTAGGTTATCTGTGAACTCCTAAGGGTAAAATCTGATGGGATATGTTGAGAGAACTGAATGAGCTAAAAATGTAAAGTGCTTAGCAGAATACTTGACATATATGCTTAATAAATATAGTGTATTTCTCTTTTCTTTTTTGATTCTTAGGCCATGGACAAGTTTTGTGGGAAAAAACATTGTCACACATGTTTTTATTTCTGCAAGTAAAAAGTCCAAGGTCTAGATGATATATTTTACAATAAGTAGTGCTCAGAAACACTCACTTCTTCTCCAGTGATTGTGTCCTACTGTTACAGGACAGGGAGAAGGGCACCCCAGAACCTCCAAACCGGCCCTCTAAATGGGTTCTGCAATCTGCTGCATCAAGACAACATATAATATCTTTAATGGGAAGAACTTTAATATAATTAATAAACTATACAGAAAAGACAAAGAATATAGTTACCAAATCAAGCATCCAAAGTTACCCATCTCCTTGAGGGTAAATGTCCAGCCAAATAGTATTGGCCCAAAGCAATGCCCAAAAGCTTACCATGTGTCTAAAGCACTTTCAGTGGAGACCCATAGAAAAGGGTCAGAAAGAGTCAGACAAATCTGGGAGGAAAAGAGCAAAATTAAAATCAAGATAAAAGCTGCCATTGTTGGGTCTCCCTGGTGGCACGGTGGGTTGAGCACCACACTGTGACGCATCCCAGGCACAGCAGTGCAAGTTCAATCTCTGGCCAGGGAGGGGACCCACATGGCGCAGCAGACCTTTCCTGTCTCCCTGCTGCTCCCCTCAGCAGTGTGTTTCAGTTGATCTGCCTGTTCTGCTCCCCGCTCTGTCTCTAGTGAATCCTCTCACCTCCCACAACTCTGACCTGTACCTGAGCTCTTGTGTGCATAAATAAATAAATCTATTAAAAAAAAAAAAGCTGCCACCCACAGCTGTTTCAACCAGTCCAGGACCAAAAAGCAAGCGCAGTTTCTTCACAAGTCTTTCTGCTCCATGTGCCTCCTCAAGGTCTCCTTGCTGCTCTCCATACTGTTTCTTTCCTTCCTTCCTCCCTTGCTGCTTCTGTCTCTGATCAGCTATACTCTACTTGGCTGGGGGCAGGAGGACAGGACCTGGAGCTTCCTATTTTCCTGGGGACCACCCTGTTATTCCTAGTTTGCTAGTTGGCTTCTCTAACATGGTTAAAAACCTGGTGCCCTGCTCATGGGGCTGTAGTTCTCTACCTATCAGAGTCTTTTTCTTTTAAGATTTATTTTTATTTATTGATGCATATAAGTGCTGGAGTCTAGACCAGGGGTGTGGGGATAAGAAGATTCACCAGAGAAAAAGTGGGGAGCAGAACAGGAGGATCTACCAAGATACACTGGTGAGGGGAGCAGCGGGCAAAAAAGGAGAGGTCTGATGGTCATGTGGGTGACCAGGGATAGAATTTATACTGCAGGGGCTGGCAATAGCTTGATAGCACTGAGACTTTAAGCCCAGCACTACCAGGAAGGCCCTACCTATAGAATTCTTGCTCTCAAAGTCTCTTCCATAATATCCAGACATCCAAAGTTGATTGCATTACCCAAACCAAGGAACTAAGAGATAACTAAGGAACAGGGAACTCTCTTAATCAGGATGGCTTCTGAACATCTTCCCACAGAAAATTTTTTTGGTTATTCCAACAAAAAAGATTTCAACCCAGGATTCCCTCCTTTTGAGGTCCAGACTTATCTCAAGAATTAACCCACTAGGTCTTTCAAGTTCCACTGTACATCTCCTCCCTTCTTTTTGATTTCAGTATTTACGTCAGGACCCCTGAAAATAGTCTGCACTGGTTCCTCTTATAGGGACAGTGATATATCACAACAATTTTCCCAGTTTAAGTGGGTATCCCTTATCTGTGGGATTTTTCTCTGAACATCCAGGGCCACCATGTAGCTCAGTGCCCTGTGTTGCTGTCCTGAGGCACAGGGAGAAAAGTCACCTGAGGGTCTTGGTGACAAGTCTCACTAAGTCTGCTCTTCTCAAACGCAGCTGTATTTCCTAGAATTTGCCACCCTTGGGATTGTTACAGGGCAGGGAGGGAGCACTCCAAACCTGGCTGCTCTAAATAGGTTCTGCCATATTCTGCAGGAAGAAAAAACATACAGACCTTTAACGGAAAGGAACTTTAATACAATTAATGTGCAATACACAAAGACAAAGAATATAGTTACAAATCAAGCACCCAAAGTTACCTGTCCCCTCTTGGGTAAATGTTTTGTCAAACAGGATTGGCCCTAATCAAGGCCCGAAAGCCTGCTACAAGTCTAAAGCACCTTCCAGCAGTGACCCATGGAAAAGAGTCAGAAACAGCCAGAAAAACTTGGGAGAAAAGAGCAAAAGCAAAATCAAGATAAAACCTACCATTAGTAACCTCCCGCAGTTTTCTCACCCGCATCTGTTTCAGCCAGTCCAGGCTGAAACTAAGTACAGTTTCTTCACATGTCTCTCTGCTCCATGTGCCTCCTCCAGGTCTCCTTCTTGCTCCCAATCCTGCTTCTTTCCAGTCTCTTCTCCAGCTTCTTCTCTGCTCAGCTCCACCCTCCCTTGGGTGGAGCAGAGGACCTGGAACTTCCCCTTTTCCTGGGACCACCCTGTTACAATAGGACATCCCTTTAGATTTCTTAGATGCAGCCTCACCTGGGTATTAAAAAAAAAAAAATCAGTTTTGTTTTTATATGCTAGCAGTCAGAAATCAGGAATTAAATTTAAGGAAATAGTGCCATTTACAACAGTGTAGAAAAACATGAAACCCTTAGGGATCACTTTGACAAAAGATGGGTGAAACCAAACCACTGAAAACTAAACATTGCTAAGGCAGTGTAAAGACTTAAACACATGGCAAGGTGTACTGTACTTGTGGACTGGAAGACTCATTATTAGTCAGTTCTCAATTCTCAACTGATATAAGTCAATTCTCAACAAATTGATCTAGAGATTTAACACAATTCTTTTCAAACCCCAGCAGACTCGTTGGCAGAAATTTTAAAAGCTCTGACCATGCTTCCAAACTAACAGAGCACCTCCCTTGCACCTTCTGACCACAGTTTCAATAGACCTTAGCAAATGCCATCTCAACTGGAACATGCCCTGCAGTGTTGTCCATGTTTCCCACATTTGCTGGGGTTAAAAGCCACGTAACAAAAGGGTGCGCTTAGAGTACTCATGACAAACTTCCTGGAGTTTTTGAAAATTAAGAAGATCCTCTGGTCATGGACAAAATAATGAAGTACAGGAATCTTTAGAAGAGGATCTGGCATGTAGTGGGTGCTCAGTAAAGGTGCTATCAGTTAATATAATTTAATAGTGAAATCAAGAGAGCAATAAAATAGCTATAATCCCTTACATTAAGATGCTCCAGCTATTTATGAGTATTACCTGGAAAATAACATCTTCAGAGGCAGGGCCTGTGTCATTTTCACCCTAGCAACCCCAGTATCTCCACAGGTGCCTGGCAGATATCAGCACTCAAGAAAGAAGCCTGGAGTGTCTACCCCCAAGACCCTGCACGACTCTTCTTGCCAGGTATCTCAATTTTCAAAGATCTTGCTTCTGAGACGAGTTCTGGGCCCGCCCAGTTAAAAGCAGCTCATTATTCTTATCAATCGCTGACCCATTCCTTGGTTTATTTTTCTCACATCTCTTATTGTTACCCAATTTTCCTTTATTGATTTACTTACAATTTTTTTCCTCCTACTACACTGTATGTTTGCTTTTTTTTTTTCATATTAGTGACAGGTTAAGTACATAGTAGTGTCTGTTCATTTTTAATTGTATTTCATTTGTATTTTAACTGGCAAGGAAGTATCAAATCATGACCAACTAAAAGTTCAAAAAACAAAAGACAAAAACAAAGTGGAAGACATAAAAGCAGTCCTTTATTATAGACAGTTTGAGAGACATTAGTTTATTGAACTTATTTATCATTTTCAAACATATATAAATGGGGCCATAGGGACAATTTGTGATTTGCTCCAAGGCTAACAAGCAGGTTAATCATAAAACTGGCATAAAACCTGAGCTCCAGGATCCTGGCCTTGTGTTCCTCACACTCTGCTCCTCCTGCTACTGAATACCCTCACTTAGCAGGAAAATACATTGAGCTTCTTAGATTATGCAGGTGTGTGAGCTGTTACGCTTTTGTGCCTTTACCCTAAATGTGTCTTTGTACCACTCCTCACACCTCGGCAGCTGTCCTAAAAACAGGCTATTCGGCCTTGAACAAGGCTAGGATGTTCATTTGTACTGGATTTGCCTTGCTAAGTAAACAGCTTATTTGGTTTTAATATATTAGACGTTGCTTTTCGGAACTAGATTGAACTGTCAATCATCTCACCCATATTTCATATTGTTTCCTCTGGGCAGGGGCATGTGTGAGGTTACACATGTCTCACCAATAAAACAGCCCTCTGGATTGAAATCTGTTCAGGACATATAGCAAGATGTCAAATTAATTGTACCGAAATAATGAGTTAGCACCAAATGCTAATTAAATATTGATGAAAGTCATACTTTCAATTATCTTCATTACAGCCCCATGTTTTATGTAGGCATTAAATGCTTGCAGTATGGGTATGTCTGGTAATTAGCTGTGCACTATAAAAAAAAGTTCTGAGTTATTGCCCTCCATATTAAAAGCACTTAGAAACCACTTGGAAAGTGGAAACTCTGATACGATTCTGCACTTTTTTCTGAATATGTTTGAAATTCTATGAATTCCATACTTCCTGTTGGTAGTATTGCCGACTCTTTTTGACTGGGCAGATTAGAAAGCAGACAGCTGCTAAAGTTCTTGTTGAACTCTGCTGAATCCTGCTTTGTCAGTTAACTTTTGGCACCTGCACTTTTACACTTTTCTGGCAAACGTGAGCATGATTACTATGTCTAGAGTTGTGACTAAAATGAATTTCAGAGCACCATCCTTGTAACCTTTGCACTAGAAACACCTGGATTACTACCTAACTTGAAGATTCCTCTAGTCCCACCCTCTTGTGACCCAACAAAGTAGGAGGAGTCAGGGATGTGGACAATAACATTTGACAATTCAGTATTTTCAATCATGACTACAAAGTAAAACTGACCTGAGGTCTTTTAAAACTTAGGGCCTCAGTACACTTAAAAATAATGGACTCTCAAATACACAAAAACACATGCCTCTAGCCTAGTGGGGAATAACTATAATGGGTCTTAAGAGTCTAGACACTTTGCCATTCTTTCTGCTTGTAAGGCTCTTGCCCTTATGTGCTCAAAAACTTCCCTCTTCATTCATTGTTAGCATTTTTTTTTTTAATGTAGTCACACTCCTTTTCTGGTCATTTGCCTGTTTGTTTTCAAATATTTTTTTTTTTCAGTGTAAAACATACTTATTGGAACCAAATAAAGGATTCAGGGAGATAAAAAGGACAAAACTATCAAGTCAACTATAAGTCGAAGATATCCAGCATTGAAGAGGGAAGGGGAAGGGATTAAAACAGGGGCAGGAAGGGCATAAGAGACTATGGTGATGGTTCATGGATGACTTGGTGGTGGGAATTTTACAGGGACTACACCTAAGAGAAGAAAGCAAACATTGTACCAAAATGAACAATGATGTAATATATATAAATATATCAAAATAAATATTTAAAAAAAAAAAAACATGCCCAAGGAGAATCAGGTTCTACTGGGACAGCTTGTCCTGGAGCCAGGAAAACAGTGTGAACTTGGAGCCTGCAAGTTCTGGGCACTTCAGGTGAATCCTGACTTTACCACAATTGGCTGTGTGACTTTACATAAGTTACTTACATTCTCTGGGTCTGAGTTTCCTCATGTGCAAAACAGATTTGTAAAATGGGTCATTTCAGCAGGCATGCCATGAAAGGAGACACCTCTGACATGTGAAAAATTCTGCAATGATTCATAATAAAGGCTTCAAAATATTTAAAAATTAATTTGATTCTACAGCTGTTCTATATTCATTCATTAATTTGATGTAGCAACTAAAGACAAGGAACATTAGAGAGAGTTGGTTCTGTCAAGAAAAGTTTCTGACCCCTAGCATAGGCTAATCATTCTGTGCTGTAGAGCATAGTTCTTGTTACTTCCAGACTCACAATCTTTGAATGGTGTCTACCATACTTTTATGCTCAGAATAAAAGCTACCATCCCTATCTTTCGTCATCTAGTCCAGGCTACTTTTTCAGCCACAGCTCCTATCACATTCCCCTTTTTCACTGGGTTCCAGCCACACAGGACTTTGTGCTGCTTCTCCAACAAACCAAGTAAGCTTACCTCAGGATCTTTATGTTTTCTGGAAGTTCCTGCAGCCTTGAAAGCTCTGTATGAAGCAGGAGCTGGGAGGACCTGCCTGCGGGGTCAGGTCTTAGTCCAAGTACACAGAGTCTACTTTGTTCTTACCCTTCACCATCAGGCTCTGAGAGTACTTTAGATTTTCATTGTCGGAGTTCATCTTTATTCTTTCACTTCTCTCAACTTTTGAAACCTGTGACAGAATATCACCTTTCAGGAGGCGTGCTGCCTCATTTGGAGCTGTTAAGATAAGGAAAGAGAAAGCTTAATTGATGGAGAGTGAGGAGATAGGTGCTGCTACATATCTGAAAATGAGGTGTGTGAGAGGAAATTGGATTTGTGGTGACAAGGCGTCTAAAAAAGCCATACTGCTAAAGAGCAGCCAAAATGCACCATCATTCACTCATTCTTTCATTCAAGTATTGACAGAGTTTCGAAGTGTGCAAGGCAGTGATCTAGCATGAAATATATAATAATGAAAACAAAGAAACAGCTGACTCTGTTCTTGAGGATCTTTTATTTTAGTGTGAGACAGTAGCAAAAAATTAAATATAGAACATTAGGTGATGATAAGCACATTGATAAAAATTAGTGTAATATAACAGGATGATGCATTAGAAACTGGATTTTTAAAAAAATACGTTGTTTTAGATGAGCAGTCAGAGAAGACCAAAGAAGAATGGGAGAGCAATCTCACCTATCTGTTGTCTTTGTTTACGATAGTAGTTGAAGTAGGCCATATCAAATGGTGATTTTCAAACTCCTTCATGCCTTCTAGATTTATTAATTGGCATTCTATTATAGGGTAGAACTTTCTCTTCTCTACTTATTATATCAACAGCACACATGGTTTATTTTACTCAAGGGGTTACAATATGTTAAAAATCCTTGTTTATTTTCTGCTCCCGTTGTCTTGGGCTTCACTGATGGGAGCCTCTTTAAATTGGATCTGTGTGTCCTTTTGACACCTCCAGCATTCTTGAGTGTTGCATTATTTTCTGGCACGGAATGTTTCAGAGTCATGTGTTTTTCTTGCCATTTCTTCAAAATGTCCTCATTTCTTTTATGGAGAATGCTATTTAAAAAACAAGATCTGGTCTTCAGATTGTTATTGTTTCTAGGGTTTCTCATTAAGACAGCACTAGAACATCTATGCATACATTTACATCTCTATCTGTTACTCTACTGTCTGCTTGTCTTTCTATCACAGGTGAGTATATTCAGGTGTAGCACTGTAAAATGTATTGACTAGTCCCCTTTCCTTAAATTTTGACTTTCTTCTTTGATAATGGGAAACCTGGTTCCATTATTCCCAATGTACTTATTTATTTGGTTACTCTCCTGAACACACTAGTTGAGCATTTGACCCTGGGCACTTTGGTCTCTCCCACCCACCACCAGCCCCCTTGAGCACTCTAGAAAAAGCCTTGGACCCAATCAAGGGAAATGCAGTTCTTTGCCTCTTTCCACCACTTGATCTAAAGGACACTCAGCTTGAGTCCAGAGTTTACAGATTACATCAGCTTCTAGTTCCCACCTATCCTCTAATGTCTCTCAAATACATTCATGGAATAGCAAACGCACACCCAAACAAAAGCTTTCCTTATATTTTGTCATGGAGATGTGAATCTCCTTTTTTTTATCTGATGGCTGAAAGATGCTCCTAGTTCCTCAGCTCCCCCACCTCAGGCTTTCCTCATCTATCCTGTACTCTTCAAATAGTTAAAATTACTCCTCTTTTTTGAATAACAAAGCATGCGCCAAACATCGATGAATGCAAATAGGTCTAGGAGAAAAGAGGTTGTTCTAGAGCTCAGTCAACTCCAAGTCCCCATCTCCCTAATCTGATGGTCTCTTTCTACTTTTAACACCCAAAAGACACCTAAACAATGGGCTGGGTCACCTCTCATGACTTGCCAAATCCTGTGGTACTCTTGAGAGGAACACTCTGCTCCAGAACTATGACCATCACAGAACCAGAACAATAAAGCTGTATAAAGCGGTCATAATAGAAGGGTGTTCAGTGCCCATGTCTCTTTAATTTAAAATACAGATATGGGTATATCCTGCATTTCAGACAATTATTACCTTATAGAGTTGAATATTAAAAATGTTAATAGTCTCTTTCCTCAAATAATTAACTATTGAGTTTAAGAGAGAGGAATTAGGGGCCTCCCTGGTGGTGCAAGAGGTTAAGCACTGCTCTATGAAGCATCCATAGCCACTGCAGCACAAGTGTGATCCCCAGCCAGGGAGCTGACCCACAACAGTGCAGCAGACCTCTCCTGCTTTGCCTGCTGCTCCCTTCAGCAGTATTTTTCCGCCAATCTTCCTGTTCTGTTGTCTCTGGTGAATCCTCTTAACACTCCCCTTGCCACACACACACAAACCTCTGGTCTGTACCCCAGCTCTCATATGCATAAATAAATCTTTAAAAAAAAGAGAGAGATAGGAATAAATGATTGCAATGCATTAAATTTGGTCGAATGCCAGAGGCATCATAGAAACATACAATAAAGAGGAGCTGGCAAAGATTGGTAAGGAAATGTAGTCAAGATAAAATCAGGAGCATCAGAAGGGGAGTAGAGTCAGCCACACTGAGTATACAATTGAAACAAAAGCCTTGAGGTGACAGGGTACTTAACACTGGAGTCAGGGGCAGGCTGCACTAATTAGCAAAAAATGTCACAAAACCAGAATAGTTATACACTGAGGGGCTATTGTACAGTACAAATTGCAATTGTTTTCCTGGAGGACATTTATATTTCAGCATTTTTGGCCTAATCCTTTAATTCTATTTTTATGAATTTTTCCTAAGGAAATAAATATAGAGGTAGAAAAGAACACACAAGTAATGTTTATCTCAGTATTATTTATAATAGCAAAACATGAACTAATATCTTTGTTTAAAAAAATAGGGATGGCATATTTATGAGATTCATGTGATGGGACATTATACCCTAGTGACCATGAAGGCTAATGTTTAGCACAAGATTAAGTGAGGGGAGAAATATTTGCATTTTATTACTGCAGTATACATTAGCTTGCTTTCCAGACATTCAGGTCTCTGTTCCTCTGCAAACATAGCCCGGGGTCCTATTAATGTCATCCCTTCCCTCAGTTATGTAGTCACTGAGTCTGGGGAGAATTGAGGCCATCTCCCAAACCCCAGCTCCCTGCTGTACCCTTGTGGGTTTAAGTCCATCAGTTCACACCTTTCTCATGAAGAAAAGAAATTGCCCCCAAGTGGGACTGTGAGAATCAACTAATGGCTTTTGCCTAATGATTTCAAGAGGCTCATCTCTTAGTTCTTCCATAGGAAAAATAAGGGTATATAGTCTGAATCGTAAATAGCTATTTTGCTACTACAAAGAGTGCAGTGAGCCTTAGACTAAAGTCAGCTCGTGTGGAGGGCAGAGGTGACAGAATTGCATAGAAGGGAACTGGATCCTTCAGAAAATCTACCATTGGAATTTTCTACTAAGAATTAAAACATTTTCTGAAAGGTTTAAATTAGTTGATTTGGAATTTTGGTTACGTATGAAAACATCCTACTTAATCAGTTTAGTGCAAAATAGGTAAATAGCAATGAAGGAAGCTGCAAATATACAGTTAACTCACTATTTTTTTGTATATAATGTGTTTCTCAAATTATTTGTGAAAGTCAAAATGTAGGGGGAGTGACAATTGAACAGAGGCAGGGAGGTTTAATATGAGTTAGTGAAGGATAGTACAAAGGAAGGAGCGTGCGGTGTGGGCAGAGGTGGGAGCATTAGAAAGACCTCTGGTAGAAAGGAATCTGAGTGTAAGGGACTGGAATACAACCATTGTGGCTCAAAGGACATGAGTGACAGGACAGTGGGACCAGTTGAGGCTGAGGAAGATGGGAGGGTTTGGGGGTGGTCAGATCAAGCAGATACTCTCTCTTAGGTCTATTCAGAATGTTTTCTGAATTCTAAGAGCAAGTTGCAAGTCAATAAAGGTTTATTTATTTATGTATGTAATGTTTTTGTAATCAAACCTTAATCTCAAGGATTCTCACAAAATATGTTACAGGGGTTTCCCTGGTGGACTAGGGGTTAAGTCTCAGCACTATCACCACTTCAGCCTTAGTTCAATCCCCACCCCATAGCTAACCCACAAAAGGTGTGGCAGACCTCTCCTGTCCCATCACCTGCTCCCCTCAACAGTTTATTTCAGTAAATTTGCTTGTTTTAATCCCCATTCTGTCTCTGATGAATCCTCTCACCCTCTGTACTCTGGCTTATACACCAGTTTTTCTACACAAAAATAATATATATCTATATATCAAATGACAGCATTAAAAAATATCTTGTACGGTAACTCAAAAGTATAGCTTTACTGTATACCCTTAAACTGGGAGGAGCTCAGAATCTTGAATAGTCTGTAATTTCTGAACAAGAATGTTTAAAGAGCTATGCATTGATATACAGCACTTATGACAAAGCAAAAGCAAACTAATTTTTTTTTGAAACTTCTTAAAATATTTTACGAATTAGTCATTGGTTTAAACTATTTTAAACCAACTGTTTTAAAATAGTTTTAGTTAAAACAAAACAACCCTCTAATCTGGCTTTAATGGTACAGCTTTTATTTTTACCTACTGGCTTGTGTTCACAGCAGCTCTTACAGACTATTTTTTCAACTACAGCTGTATACTATATCCCAGTTATGGAAAAAGAAAGTTTGTTTTAATTTTCACCAGTGTTTCCATAATACTAATCATGGTTTATAGCTAGGGAGAATTTGGAGGTTTATTATTAGTCTATGCAAGACTAAATAAAGTTCAAAGAAAATTCAATATTGCTTAAGAGAACAGCAAACATTGTAAAGTGACAATTCGTGGTATTACGTGCCTCATATGATCCATTTGAAACCATGGAGAATTATATCTTTCATGTGTCAATGTCCCAAAGACAAACAAATGTGAATAACTAAACCATCCAAAAATGGGCAGAAGAACTAAGTAGACACTTCTCAAAAGAAGAAATGCAAATGACCAGCAGACTTATGAAAAAAATTTTCATCATTACTTATTGCCAGCCAAATGCAAATCAAAACCATAATGAGATACCACCTTATACCTGTGAGAATGGCCCATATTAAAAGAATCAGAAACAAGTGTTGGAAAAGATGTGGTGAACAAGGACCTCTGTTACACTGCTAGTGGGAATGCAAAGCGGCCCAGCCCCTGTGGAAATGTGTGGAGATACCTCACTTAGTTATTCTGCTCTTAGGTATGTCTGCACAAAAATGCTGTAGCCAAGAAATAGAGAAAACTTAATGAATCAAGAGAGTGGTATATATACACAGTGAAACACTACTCAGCTATCAGAAAAAGTAAACTCATGCCATTTGTGGCAACATGGATGGATCTGGAAGGGAATATGCTAAGCAAAATAAGTCAGAAGGAAAAGATAAGTATCAGATGGTTTCACTTATATGTGAAATATAGAGAAACCAAAAAAAGGATCAGAAAAAAGAAACTCAAACCCACCCTTGAAAGTCAGCCATTGATCAGAGACAGTGCTGTGCTGAGTTTTCCCCTACAGCAGGGCTGGACAGACACTCGTGCTGCAGATTCATTATGAGCAGAGGCCAGAGTTCCTGTGTGAATGTGAAGGAGTGGTGGGCATGCCCTAGTCTTTGTAAAGAAAGGTCTAGAAGCCCCCTATCAAAAATTCTATGCAAGTGAGATGCCCAATGGTGGCTTTGAATAAGCCACTTAGCAGACAGTTCATTATAGACTCCCATAGCCTCCCTGTAATGTGCAGGCAAATGAGACAGGTGGTCATGTGTGGTGTGGGGGGAGGGACTTTTTGAGGTCCCTAGAGTGATCACAACACTGCCGAGAACTCAGAAACCATGTTCAGGATGACTGTCTAGCTCTCTGCACTGCTGAACGCTGGTCACCTGGATGTCTTTTGCTGAACTGTAGGACAGGCTGTGCTCTCATAGCGTATAATGCTCTCTCCTTCCCATGCCAGTAGGAGAGCCTGGGGATTACTGGAGGAAGGCCAATAGCCATTTCAGTGAATTGTCACCATTCCTGACAAACCGTTTCTGAGTCTGTCTTCCCTTCTAACGCTTTTTGACTCT
The DNA here is from genome assembly GCA_019455555.1 of Galemys pyrenaicus. Taxonomy (NCBI): domain Eukaryota; kingdom Metazoa; phylum Chordata; class Mammalia; order Eulipotyphla; family Talpidae; genus Galemys; species Galemys pyrenaicus. The sequence continues at coordinate 4,762,038 of JAGFMF010011581.1, read as the reverse complement.
TGCTGAGGCACTGGGCTTTACCTTCCCAGCGCCAGTGTGAAAGAGGCTGATCCCTCCAGGTGCATATCTTTGGTTTTCCTAATGGAAGGATCCTGTCTTTCTACTCTCTTCTTCCTCCTCTATCCACCCTCTAGTTTTACATTTTGAAATACACTAATCTCACTGGAGAGTGGCTGGAGAACAGCACAGTAAATAGAAGTATGGCTATTTGAGAGCAAAATCATTCAGATTTTCCAGTGGACAGGATTTGGAGATGTGGCATCTACAGTATTTAGAACTTACTATCAATAATGGGAGGAAAAAATAAGAAACAAGAGACTCTGTCAGAATATGCTAACACAATTAATATGCAAATCATAGACTTCTCTGTACCTGTAGTAGAGTTGGGTGATGAAGCAGTAAAGGTGTAATGGCCAGAGGAGACCTCCTCCCTCCCTGAATGAATGGGAGGATTTGGACAGGTGATGGAATTATGTGATTAAAATATTGTAGTGGGTTTTTGCTATCTCAAAGGAAAGTTTTTGTTTGTTTGTTTGTTTGTTTTTTAATCTGAGATAATGAAAAGGTCATGGGACCAGTCTAGGGTCTCATATAGCTGAGGAAAAAAAACATTGTTTATAAAGCAGTCTGGAAAGCAGTGAGAAAAAGAATCAAATTCGTTTCTGCTCAAATTCTGAATCCAATGTATTTAAAAAGATTGTATCTCTCGATAGAGCTTGTGATTTGTAGGAATCTGTGTCCCACATCCATTGGAATTTCATCTAGAGCAAGGGTCAGCAAACCATAGCCCAAAGGTCCAGTTGGATCCACAGCCAGATTTTCTAAATATTTTTACTGGTGCACGCTCATGTCCACCCATTTAGTATTTCCTATGACTACTCTTTTGATGTTAGCATTGGGAAACTGCAACAGAGCTCTTTGGGCATGAAAGCTAAAAGTATTTACTATCTTTCCTTTTAAGAAAAGAATCGATTATCCCCAACCTACAGAATCTGTAGAATGAGACACTAACTTTCTAGCGCAAGGAAATTTTAAGAAGAGATATCCTGGTATAAATGAAAAACAATGTTTCAAGACTCTTTTACTGAACAGAATCTGAAGAGTTAAATGACAGATACTGAAAAAAATGAAATTTTATCCACCTCTCTAATACAACAGTTAGTCCACTATGTTGTCTTTCATTAATCTAACAGTGATTCATCTACTCATTTAAATTTTCATTGGTCTTTCTCCATTACCTGTCTAAATCCTCCCATTTCTTCAGAGTCCCCTCCTCTCTGCAGTGTCCTCTGGCCATTGCCACCTATACCACTTAAATTATCCATCCCAATTCTATGCTTGCTGTAGCATAGTCTATAGTTTACATACTGTATGTCAGGCACAGAGGTAGATGCAGGGAATTAGGTGAGGAAATCTCCCTTCAATTTAGGGCTTTTCCCTTAGGAATGGGGGAAGAGTCACAATGAGAAAAATTCAAAAAGGAAAGAAAGCTATATCAAATGTTGATGATGAGGCATCCTATGAAGAAAAAAATAAAACAGGAAAGAAGGATAGAGAGAGTGAGAGTAAGTACAGATATTAGTATGAGGTTTTTAGGGGAAACTGCACTTGAGAAATAGACATTTGAGTTGAAATCTAATAGAGCAGAAAAAGATTGCCATGTGGCTTTCTAGGGGGGTTTTCCACAAGGACAAATTCCTCAGACATGAGAATGTCTGTTGAGTTAGCAGCATAGAAGTAATGGCATACCTGCAGTGGAGTGAGCAATAGAGAGGAATGGAGATTGAGGAAACAGTGAGAGAAGAAATGAGGGGAGTTGGAAGATGAGGGGTGAATGTAAGGACTTCATTTTTTTTCCCCCTTGGAATGACAATGTAGGTCCTAGAAATTGTGGGCATTAGTATGATCTGACTAACATTTGAAAGCTCACTCTGCCAGGTACTTGAGAATGAATGATACGATGGCTAGCTAGATGGAGGAGGTTTAGAACAGGGTTGTACAGTTGATTGGCAGCCCCTCCAGGAGCTGCATTTGGATTGAATATAATATATAAGAAAAAGAACAGGGCCCTCCCCTGGTTAAGAAACGCACTATGAAGCAAGATGCAGGCACTGCAGCACAAGTTCAATCCCTGCCGCTGGCCAGAGAGGTGACCCACATGGCGCAGCAGACCTCTCCTGCCTTGCCTGCTACTCCCCTCAGCAGTGTGTTTCAGTCAGTCTGCCTGTTCTGCTCCCCACTCTGTCTCTGCTGGATCCTCTCACCCCTTACACTTCTGGCCTATACCCAGTTCTTATAGGAATAAATAAATCTTTAAAAAAAAAAAAAGAAAAAGAACTGTCAGGTTGTGGGGCTGAGTGACTAGAAATGTCGTAAGCCCATGGGAAAGAACAGTTTTGAGTAAAACAACTGGAGAATAAGCCTGGACGTGTTAGGACTGAGGTGTCTTTTTGGCACCACTGGGTTTTATAGAACTATTTCACTCCCTTCCCCTTCAGGCCTAGGAGTTGTAGGGATTTCCCACCGATGCTTTCTCCAGGTGCCTTGACATCCTTTAATAGTTCTTCTACCTTTGCAACTCCCCTGAAATCTGTCTTTTTATTAATTTTCTATAAAATACCTCTTCAGGGTACCTTTCGGTTCCTGCTGCAATACTGTCTGATAGATATGTCACCTAAGCTTTTAAAGAACCATTTTGAAAGGTGAAAATTTGATAATTTTATGATTATGACCCTGAGTGGATGGACCCAGCAGTAGTGTTTCTTATTCTCCATTGAATTAAACACGTCATTGAACATACCAGTGGTCAGGCGCTTTGAAAAGGGATGGGGGACAACAGAGCAAGAATAATGAACAAGAGATCCATGGTCTGTGCAAGCTGACATTTTAGTCTGGAGGACAGCTCTTTGCTTCCACAGATTATACACCTGTGTGTACAAATTGTACCCTGGCCAGATGTCATATAATTACAGTTAAATATCAAGTCAGCATCTATTAAAAATAGATGAACTTTAGACACAGTGGTTCTGCCATAGACCATTTGATATTTAATGCCAGCTCATAAGAAAATCAAGTAACAATAATATTTGATGATTTATGCTTTAATTGATCTAAGGCACTGCCTTCAGCATGGACTACTCTATATTGACACTCAGATAGGATCTATATGAGTCAGTTTGGGAAGGTATGGGAATAAGACAGTTAAAAATTTTCAGTTGGGTAACACCAGGTTGTGTTTTAAAATTTTTTCTTCTTCACTTGTTTGGCACACTTTCCTATTACTTGTGAGTGAGTTCATTGCATCCTGCGCACCACCCTCCTCTATCACTGTAGTGAATAGGAAGATGACTATTCTTTTATTTGTGGCTATAATGGTTTTATTATATGAGTTAGAAAAGACCTGAACAAATACTACATGGTTTTTTCCAGAAATAAAGGCTACAACTTATTTCTTAACGAAAACTGTTATTTTTGTTAAATATCTTCATTGAATAAAAATGCTTCACTGCAAAATAACTATTTTCCTTGGCATATAATTTGGAAATTGTTTTGTAGAGTGCATCAGAAAATAGTCTCAGTGAAAGCAGGACAATCAATAGGTGCTCTATTGAGAGTCTGGAATAGGATAGTTATCTAGTTCCCTGCCTTAAAATGACTTCCAGATTCAAGCAATTGTAAATTTGCTTTGTAGACAATGTTAAGTGTTCCAAAACTCACTATTTTATTTGTTTGGGGTGAATTTAAAATAATCTCATTAACCACTGCTAACCAGACCTTGAAAAACTTGTTCCAACAGGATTTTCTTTCACATCAACATTTTATATGATTGCACATAATTCTTTGGCATAGATGCACCACCATATTTTTAATTGGTTTTCTATCTGAAAATCTCAGTTGTTTTTGGTAATTTCATATAAATTAATGGTGTTCTAGTAAATACCCTTTTGCTCACCTTTTATGCTACTGCTGTCTACTACTTCCTTAGTTGGTAATAATGAGGTCAAGGATTAAGAAAACCATAAGTTTCTTGAAGACATACCTTTGAGAAAATCAGACAATAAGGTTTGCTTTTCTATGTATCTTTCAAAATTTTTTTAAAGATTTTTTATTTATGCACACAAGAGCAGGGGTAAAGGCCAGAGGTGAGAGAGGTGAGAGGATTCACCACAGAGAGCGGGGAGCAGAACAGGCAGATCCACTGAAATACACTGCTGAGGGGAGCAGCGGGCACAGCAGGAGAGGTCTGCTGCGCCATGTGGGTTCCCTCCCTGGCCGGGAATCAAAGTTGCGCTGCTGTGTCTTGGATGCTTTATAGTGCTGTGCTCAACCCCTTGTGCCATTAGAGAGGCCCTCAATTTTTTAAAAAAGATTTATTTATTTATGCATTCATAACTGGGTGAGAGGATTCACCAGAGACAGAGTAGGAGCAGAACAGGCAGATCCACTGAAATACACTGCTGAGGGGAGAAACTGGCAAGGCAGGAGAGGTCTGCTGTACCTTGTGGGTCACCTCCATGGCTGGGGATCACACTCGTGCTGCAGTGGCTGTGGATGCTTCATAGTGCAGTGCTTAACCCCTTGCACTACCAGGGAGGCCCCTCATTTTTTTTAATATTTCCAATTTTTTTAGTTAAAATTTATCCTTAATTTGCATTTAGTTGAATAGTGGTGAGAATAATGTAGGTTTTGGTTAATGAGAGGTATATGCAAGTTGCTGGGAGGGACTTTGGGGAAAGCCTTTTAAAATGGGGTAATAAGCCACTTTGTTATGTAACTGGGTGGTCCCCAGGAAAAGGGGAAGTTCCAAAATCCCTCTCCCATCCTAAGTGGGGTAGAGCTAAACAAAACAAAACAAGAAAGCTAAAACAAATAAGTAAAGACGGAAGGGAGGGGGAAAAAAAGCAAAATGGAGAGCAACAAAAAAAACTTAAAAAAGCACGTAAAGCAGAGGGACATGTTAAAAAAAGTGTGCTTGCTTTAATTAGTCTTAAACTAGTTAAAACAAATGCAAGTAAAAGTTCCATGGGGAGGTTAAGAATGGCAACTTTCATCTCAATTTTAATTTTACTCTTTTCCTCCCAAATCTGACCCTTTTTGACGCTTTTCTATGGGTCTCCACTAAAAGGTCCTTAGACTTGTGGCATTTTAAGCCTTACTTTATAAGCCAATCCTATTTAACTAAACTTTTACCCTAAAAAAAAAAGTAACTTTAAATGCTTAACTTAATAACTATATTCTTTATCTTTTCTATATTATTCCCTAATTATATTAAAATTCCTTTCCATTAAAAACCTTATATGTTTGTCTTAATACAGCAAATAACAAAGTCCATTTAAAAATGGCAAGTTTAAAAGTTCTAAGGTACTCCTCTCCCCGCCCTGTAACAGTTAAATCCCCCCCCCCCCCCACCTCATATCCTACTGCCTGATTAAGACTGTATTACTTCAGGTCTTGTCATCATGAAGTGAGGAGATGAAAGCCATCTGCTATGGATGACACAGTAGGAAGAATCTGGTCCCTGTTGGCATGATTATATCATGATGCTTCTGTGACAGCCCTAGACAGCTTACCTCCTGATTTATTTTACATGAGAACAACAAAACCACTATTTGCTGAAGCCACACTAAATTAGGTCTTCTACTAGATGCTAATGACATTATAAAACCTCTGCCCGTATTTAACTGTAGAGACCATATTTTGGTTATGGATCTAGAGGGATTTTTGACTTCAAGGATATGAACACCTTATTTAATGAATATTGCCAAATAGTTTCCAGTTTCTCATTTCTTTTTAATCTGTTTTGTTTGATATTAAAAATTCAGTCATTAAATTTCTCAGTCTCTTGGTTTGTGGTTTCTACCTTAAAGGCTTATTTAGGAAAATCTCCAGTATGTAAACATTCACATATATTTTCATTTAAAACTTAATTTCATTTTTAACACTAAAAAACTAAGATGGCATATCCTTGGTTTACCTCTCTCACACTCATGGCAGACACTGCTACTTGAGTGTCACTCACAGGAGTATTCAAGTAGGGCTACATATCCTTTTCAATATAACCTTGGGCCAACATGTCAAAATAATAAAGTCTCATGTTCATAAAACTAATCCTTGATTATCCTTGATTCAAAGTACTTTGTATTTTTTAAAAATCTAACCCTACAAGTTACTTTATTTTTTTAAATATTGATTTATTTATGCTTATAAGAGTCACGGGAGGTGAGAGAATTCACCAGAGACAGAACAGGGAGCAGAACAGGCAGATGGACCAAAATACACTGCTGAGGGGAGCAGTGGGTGAGACAGGAGAGGTCTGCTGTGGCATGTGGGTCTCCTCCCTAGCCGGGGATCAAACTCAAGCTTCTGTATCTTGGATGCTTCACAGTACTGTGCTCAACCCACTACACCACCAGGGAGGTCCCCTACACGTTACTTTAAATAATTCTTTAGACAAGACAGATTGTACGTAGAAAAATAGACTGATCTACTGAAACATTTATAATATTATTGGTCAAGTACTATGAGGTCATATGACTGCTATAAATAATAGACTAGAAAAACAACAAAGTGTTTTTAAATTTTTTAAAAATTTATTTATGCATACAGAGCCTGGGTACAGGTCAGAGTTGCGGGAGGTGAGAGGATTCACCAGAGACAGAGTGGGGAGCAGAACAGGCAGATCCACTGAAATACACTGCTGAGGGGAGCAGCAGGCGAGGCAGGGGAGGTCTGCTGTGCCATGTGGGCCCCTCCCTGGCTCGGGATTGAACCTGCCCTGCTGTGGCTGTGGAAGACCTACAGTGCTGTGCTCAACCCCTTGAGCTACCAGGGAGGCTCCTGAGAAGTGTTTTTTAAATAAACAAATGGTATGTTAGGAGTCTGAAAAAAGGAAGTTAGCAAAATTCAAATGACAATATCTCTCAAATGGCAAAAATCACTCATTCATTTAAAGAAATCAGTAATTATTTAAACACTTTTTGGAGGGGAGTTTCATATTTCCATCGTAAAGAATAGTGTTTGGGTATCTTAAATTTTTGTGGAGGAGTCTAGAACCCTGAGTGTACAGACCATAATAATTTAATTTGGAGAACTTAAAGGGAGATGAGCATCTCTGTACATAGTTCAGAAATATTTATGAATTAGACACAGTAAGTGTCTAAACTATGTATCATGTCATTAACCAATATACCTCAATTTTAAAATTCTTTTTTCAGAGGTGCTTTGGTTGGGAAGTGGTGACTTTCTCCCACTAATCTTCAGGGAGAAAAAAGTTCCATAGGATTCAAGGAACCTAAAAGGGAAACATGATCCAGAGCATGGCATTTGGGAGTGATGAAGATTTTTCTTTCACTTTCAACTTAGCCCACGTCCTTCCTTGTCTGTCTTTTTTTTTTTTTTTTAAGATTTATATTGTTTATTTATGCCTACAGGAGCTACAGTGTAGGTCAGAGGTGTGGGGTAGGGATGAGACGATTCACCAGAGACAAAGTGGGAAGCAGAACAAGAAGATCTACTGAAGTACACTGCTGAGGGGAGCAGCAGGCGAGACAAGACAAGTCCTGCTGTGCTATATGGGTCAGCTCCCTGGTTGGGGTTAGAACTCATGCTGCAGTGACTGCTGATAGCTTGATAGTGCTGAGATTTAACCCCTTTCGCCATCAGGGAGTACCTCCTTCCCTGTCTTGTAGGACACTGGCCTCCTATTTAATATGCAATATGCTGATTGATATTATTATGACTTTCCTTAAAATGACAAAGGGTTGCTGCAGTTATAGATGCACATAAAATTTAAAGGGAATGATTTTTATATGTTTTATTTATTTAAATGACTTTTAATTGAAGTAGCATTGGTTTACAGTGCTGGATAGGCTCACACCTCTTCAGTTGTAAGTCACCACTTCCCAACCACTTCCTCTGAAATAAAGAAAAAATTTTAAAATTGAGGTATATTGACATGATATATAGTTAATGAGGTTAATGACATGATATATAGTTCAGAGGTGTAGGCTTACACTTCTTCAGATGTATGTTACTACACCACTCCCACAACCAAGGTACCCATAGTCCTCCACTTCAGTCCATTGGGCCACCTCTCCACAGGAAATAAATTTTTAAAATATATATCCTATAGTTACCTTCAAGGTTTAGTTTATATTATTAGATCAATACAGGAAATGCCTAAACAACCTCCAAAAGTTTCCCTTTAGGTAGTGTCTGCTGCTTTGGTACTCCCTGAAGATGAGTTGTTGGCTGCTCTGGAGTTATCGATGGTGGTACCACAACATAAAGTAGGAAGAAATAAATGGGACCGGTCTTTATTGGTTTAACCTCTAGAAGAATCATGGAGCTAAGAAGAGAGGTTGTGGGAGGGGATCAATAGTTGACAAATGAAAAGAGTCTCAGTCAGTTGGAAAGGGCATTTGTTTTCTCATGACGTAGAAGAATAAATCACTTAGAGATTCCCACAACTCAGGATTGTCCTTTGCAAAATCTGCTGGCTTTTTTTCCCCTCTAAAACCTTTGAGAACCTAGCACCAAGTTCTATTTTGTTTTTCCTACATTTTATAATTGGGACAACAGAAATATAACTATCTAAATTGATGCTGGAAGAGAAACATCCATCATTGTCATTGTCCAAATCAAGTCCTTATATAACATACAAAATGTGTGGAACAATGCTATAATGGCAGGATCTGCTTAATAAAATGTAATTCCTGTCCTCATTAAGTTATTTCCCTCCAGCAAACTAGTTTATAGCTTACTAGTAACATATGGTCTTTGTGGGTTTTTTTATTATTATTATTGAGAGAACTATCTCAAACTATGATGTTTTTCTCATTAATACTTTGTGTAAGGCAAACTTATCTTCCACATTAGGACTCTTGGTTACATGTAACATAAATCTACTTGAACTATTTTTGGAGTTAGGCTACATTTGCCATTCCCACTCTCCATCTAATCCCTTCCATTTTAGCTAATGGCCAATGTCAGCCACTGTGTTGCTCTGTGTTCTGGGATGTTTAGTTCTGTGTAACTCATTTTTTTGGCCCATCTTGTTGATTGATTTCTGGTTAGGTTTGGCAGTGGGAAGTGTTGACATGTATGAAAGCCAGAGGGGAGAGAGATCTGGCTATTCATTTCTTTCCTACGCTCCTTTTTTAAGTAGTGGCTGTGTTCTTTCATCACAGCAACCACTAGGGTAGGCTGCCTTATCTTACTAACCGGATCTCACTAGATTTTTATTATAATATTCTTCCCTCTCTTCCCGACCAAAATGGTATTGGTTTCCAGCTCATACTCCTTTATGTGTGTCTCACTATATTTGTTAGCCTTTAATGCAACTACAAGCAACTACAAAGTTTAAGTAGCTTAAACCAGAGGCATACATTTTTTTGTTCATAACATGGGGGCTATAAGTGGGCTGTGGCTTAGATTGTTTCTCACTCTGTACCTCAAGCTGTGGACAGAAACTCAAGAGAGCCCAACCCAGACCCATCAGTTACACATTGGATAGGACAAATGTCAAGTCTATTCCCATCTAAGTGGCAAAAGTAGGTAACATAGTCAAGCCTAAAGTCTAATGAGTGGGGAAATTTATTACTCCCACAGGAATCTCAGAATATCTGCATGACCTTTATTTCCTACTAAGACTCTAACTAATGGTTATTACAAAAAAAAAAGAATATTTATTAAAACGATTAACAGAGCTGTCTTGCTGTATCCAAAGGCAAGACTAAGTCAGCCCCTGGTAATGAACCAGAACAAGAGACCTGAGTACTTTCAGGACTTGCCTTTTCTCATTTCTGTTCCCTTTCTGTGTGCTTCCTTTTTTCTCTTTCTGCAATACAGCATCATGCACATCTTTCCCATATGTTGGGAAAGATCATGATTAACAGTCCCTAAGTACAGTGTTTGATGTACTGTCTCTTGAGCCTAACTTGAAATTCCCAGAGAAGGCTTCTGCTGGCCCAGTGTGAAGAGATGCTCATTCCCAGGGCTAACAAAATAATAAAATGGACAAGGTCATATTGCACAAAATAGCTGCTGGGATCCAGCAATATCACTATGTTACTACATTGCTTATGCTAAAGTAAAACTGACCAGAAAAGGAACTAGAAAATCACCCACTAGATGTCTGCTATATCTAGTCATAGCTTTTGTCATAGGTTTTCCTGTAGGGATCATTATTTTGTTAAGTAACACTTATTAACCAAGTAAAATTAGTTTGCCTTTGTTTTTCAATTTTTTTGTTATGGAAGACATTACTGGGGCAAATTATATAAGGCCTATAATTGTTTAACAGTGTTGATACTAATTTCCTGCTTCAGATTATGCTGTGGTTTTGTAAGAAATGTTCTTATGTTTAGTACACAAACCAGAAATATGTAGAAGTAAAGTGTTTCTTGTATATAACTTCCTCCTATACACACACATATGTATATATATACTCAATATATATGTGGAGAGAGACAGGGACAAAGAGACAGAGAAATAGAGGAGGAGGGAGGGAGGGAATGAGAAAACAATTTCATTAAAGTTAATTAAAGGAAATTTCATTAAAGTTCATTAAAGGAAATTTTGGTGACATGTACAGAATTCTTTGTACTATTTCATTACCTTTTTGTCAATCAGAAATTATTCAAAAATTAAAAGTTTTTAAAATTGTACTTTGAACTAATTGGTGGAGTTTTCCACTTATGGTCTTCCCAATTATATTTCTGTCTATCACTTGCCGGTTCACATATCAGCAAAACTATTTTAATTTTTATATTGAAATTTTTTGTTTAGTGCAATATTCGTTTTATATTAATAGGAAATTTGGATTTTGTAATATGAACTCAATTGACCACCTTTGTTTTTCTTGTTGTAAGACACTATGTCTGTTTTCAGTTTCTTCCACTATAAAAAGTACATTTTAAGTAGGCATCTCTCAAGATAATCTGAGAAGTCCAACTACTTGTTTACTTCCATATGTCTTTGACCTTGGTAACAAGTAAATTTTTACTGGTATGCCAGGTAATTTTGCAAGGAAGCATTTTGAATAAAAAATTAATACTTATTATTTGGGTTGGCTTTGAAATGTTCACTTTGAATAAAAGTGTTTATAGGAAGAAATATCATTGTACTTTAAGGTAGTTGACATACCTTACTATGTATAATGTATGTGGTATTTACCTTCATTCCACAGCACTATGAGATATGTATTGTAATTCTGATTTACAGTTAAAAAAAATGAAGATAAGAGAGGTTGAGTAACTGGATGAAGATCACACAGCTATTAAATGGCATATCTAAAATATAAATACAGGTTGGACTAACTCTAAAGGTCTGTTCTTATTTGTAAAGTGTCTAGGCTGGTTTTCTACTCACAGTGTAAACTTAATTTCCTCTTCCAGTAGGGACTCTTTCCCTCCTATAATACTATGATTTAAATATTCCTTTCAGAAAGTGAGTAGAGTGGGAGTATGTTAATGATAGGTTCATTTTCCACATTAGATGCCACAGGGCCTCTGAGAGTTAGTTGACTCCCTGGATTCTATTGGAAATGGGATCTGAGCTAAATCCTGTTGATTAAGATTTGTTATTTCTCTTTGAGCCACAAAGTTCTGCAAAGGTATTTTATGTTTCAGGGGCTAGAATAATTCTATGAGAACTTTGTCACAATTCTGAAGATAAGAAAGAGAGTAGCTAGGGAGAATCCAACTACAGCAGTGGGTATTCCTTTTCTGAGTTTATAGTGAGTCATATACTATTTCCCACATGATTTTCTCAGGAAATTTTCTTAGCATGTTTTTTATTCAAGTTAAAAGTGTTATATATAAGATAAAATGATAGAGTTACCATGTACCACACTGCATAAAATTGCAACTACATAAAAACTATGTATATAAAATTATATAGTATATACATTTCCTTATATATGGATGAGAAGGAAAATATAAGAACAAATATATTAATTTGCTAGTGATATGGATTTCATATAGTATTTTTAAGTAAAAATTTGACATTTGAAAGTGATTTATTAAAATAGAAAACAATGACAAATAAATGCATCATAATGCTCCACCTAAGCATCCTGAAAACTGAAGAAACTATTTTAAGCATTTTAAAACAGTTTTTATAAGTATACGGGGCCTCCTTAGTGGTGCAAGAATAAAGATCTCAGCACTATCAATCACTATCACCAGACACTGCTGCCTGAGTTAGATCTCCAGCCTGAGTTAGATCCCCTCCCAGGGAGCTAACCCACATGGCACAGCAGAACTCTCCTGTCTTACCCACTGTTCCCCTCAGCAGAGTATTTCTCTCTTATTTTTTTTTAAAGTTTAATTTACTTATGCATTCAAGAACTGGGGTACAGGCCAGAAGTGTGGGGGTGAGATGATTCACCAGTGACAGTAGGGAACAGAACAGGCACATCTACTGAAATATACTACTGAGGGGAGCAACAAGTGAAACAGGAGAGGTCTGCTGTGCCATGTGGGTCATCTCCCTGGCTGGGAATCAAACTGGTACTGCAGTAGCTGCAGATAGCTTATAGTGCTGTGCCTCAACCCCCTGCACCACCAGGGAGGCCCCTCAGCAGTGTATTTCAGTAGATCTACCTGTTCTGCTCCCTCTCTGTCTCTGGTGAATCCTCTCACCCCTAGCACCTCTGGCCTAGACCCCAATTCTTGTATGTATAAATAAATAAAAGAAATCTTAAAAAAAACCCAATTTTTATAAATATTAATTTATCTCTGCCATGATAGGGAAAGAAATTATACTACATCCTTCTTATGGAGAGGTAAACAGGGTGCTATGAAAGAGATGGGAGGCACACGTTTTATTTATCAAATAGGTACCATTGGCGTATGACTCCATGTAAGTGTATTAATAATGAAAAAATAAAGAAACAATCTTCCCTTAGTTGGAGAATTCGCACTATGCTTAAATTTCAGTTTTTAAATAAATTTTCCCTACTTTTTTTGGATGACAGAACACATGAAGTATTATAAATAATAAAGCAAACTGAAAATTGTCTGTATGAAATTATTACTGAAATAGACTGAAAGAAACAATTCAAAAAGATGGAAATCAGAATAGACTTGCATGGAGGAAGGTTTTATGTAAAATTTGTATTAGGTATCAAATCCATCCTAATAACTCAGTGAATTAAGGAATAATATGTTTTTTTTTTTCTTGTGCAGCCATCAAGAGTGGATTTTAATTAGTCTGATGACTCTCTCACGTGGGGGAAAGGCATTTAGATGATCTGCTTCCTTCACAGTGCAGATTTAGGCCCACAGGTCATCTACCTGGGTCAACACGAGCACAGAGCACAAAAAAAACATGAGCACATCTCAACACATTGACAGGCTTTTCCTGGAAACCTACACATTCTATAAACTGTAGCTCGGCAACCAGGACGCCCCTCACTGCTCTAGAGGCAGGGGCTTGTGATCTATCGATAGTTGGCAGCCACATACTAGACCCTCCTATAGCAATGGTAGAAAAAAAGGATCCATTGTGGTGGACAACTGACATCTCTATCACCACAGTTGAACGTCAGTAATTAGTAGGAAGAAAGGAAGAGCCATAAGAACAATTAGGCTGTTAAACCTCATTGGGTTTCCATTTCTTTAAATTATAAACATTTTTTGTCATATATATATTTTTTCAATTAGAGTGACATTGGTCTACAACACGGATAATGATTCAGAAGCATAGCATCCTACCTCTTCAGATGAATGTTACCACACCACACCTACCACCAAAGCACCCAAGGGCCTCCACCATGTCCATTGGGTCCCCTCCAGTCTGGTAGCCTCAATTTGAAAGTCAGATTCCTAGGATTTGTTTTTGTTTTTTTATTCTAGATGAATTCTAAAATCATTTCCCACTTTTAAGTTTCTGTGATTACAGGTAACATCCAGTGGGTATTGTGTTGAGTTGTAGTAAAATATTCATGTTGGAAATGGTGCAAGATAACTCATATGAAGTGGGTGGAGCAGGTGCTGAAAAATCACTGAGGCACTGGAGGTTTTTTTAAAAATTGAGTGAATAATAAAATCACTGTAAGTATCACACATCACACTTGATACACATCAAGTACCTACTAACATGCCAGGCACTGTAATAGACACCAAAATATTAAATTATTCTTCCTGAGAGGAGATGATGAGAAGCTAGGTTGGATGACAAAAAGGAAAGATTAAAAATGAAGCAGAATGGACTAATTTGTCAGGATTACAGACCTCCACAGTATGAGGATGGCAATGACTTTTGAATATTTCTCACAAGATTTTTATTGACAAAATATCTTTAAAATGTGCTTGTTTTACTGTTTTATGTCTCTTACAATTGGAGATACTAAATGTCTGTTCATAAAAAGTTCTAATTAACCTGAGTTTAACTATAATTTTACTGCAAGTAAAAATACATGATTCCATCCTATCTTAAAACCCAATTGAGCTTTTGGGGCCTCCCTGGTGGCGCAGTGGGTTGAGCAGCGCACTATGAAGCAGACCTCAGCCACTGTGGCTCGAGTTTGATCCCTGCTGCCGGCCGGGGGGTGGGGGGGGACCCACATGGTGCAGCAGACCTCTCCTGCCTCACCTCGCTGCTCCCCTCAGCAGTGTACTTCTGTTGATCTGCCTGTTATGCTCCCTGCTCTCTATGGTGAATCTTCTCACCCCCCACACCTCTGGCCTGTACCCCAGTGCTTGTATGCATAAATAAATAAATCTTTAAAAAAAAAACCCAATTGAGCTTTTATGAACTAAATCCAGACCCTGAGGCATTTAAGTATTTCATACAATTTGACTATTTCTATGAAAAAAAAATTCTTAGGTGTTATCCCTTGGAAATTCTGCGAAATAGTGTTCTAATGCTGTTCATTCAAACAGTGAGCCTCAATATTTCCCAGAACTCTTATGTTTGGATGTGCTTGCTCTATCCTAATTTTATTTTTATGTACTTAATTTTATGAAATGTTGAGACCCTAGAGAAATTCCATTTCCAGCAATTTTCATGTTTAGTTTTGGCTTCTGGATCCAATCTTGCTGTAAATTCACTGCAAATATTTTTATTTTGTGTGTAGTATTGACTTCACTTTTCCTTTCTTATGTAACATAAGACCTGAGACTAGGAGTGAGGAGATTAATACTTGAGCTGGGTTTGTCACTTGCTATGGGGCAGATCCTTTAGCCTGACTGGCCTCAGTTACACTTGTCAAATAAGAGGCCTGAACTGGAAAATTAAGGGTAGACTGTGCCCTCTTAGAAATATTACTCTTTTATATGTTAATAACTGAGTTGACTACTTTGCTTTATTTGGTTATCAATCTATTAGTTTAATTTTCACTTTAAAAAGGGTCTGTTCCTTTAATAGTACATATAAAATTAGCTAACATAAATGTCCTTTCCTCAACCGCAGTACTCAAAGGCAAAAATGGTTTTATAGAAATGTGTGCATTTGCAAGTCTAAATGGAATCTGATTTATATTGTGCCAAGCACCATTACTGACAATTATGTAGGCTTTGAAATGAAATTATGACTTAAAAATATATGTGGCATATGTTCTATCCCAATTAAAAATATGCCTAGGGAAACCGTTTTTTTTTTTTAATTCCACAAACCCTGCTAAAGTCTAAGAATCATGTAAACTGATTTATAATTTCTTTTTTCTTTGCATGGATCTAATGCATTTATCACTCAACTTTTGAACACTGGATAGTTTCTTTTTTTTTTTTCTCTCTTTTTATTTTTTGGTATTTATAGCCATTTATTAAAGAACTATTTATTTTTTTCTTTCCTTCTTTATTTATATATATTTGATATCTTATAATCCCCATGTATTCCCCATCACCATTTCACCAGTGTACCATCACTTCAGTCCCTTGTCCTTTATCTGCCCTCAACCCTCTCCCTCACCCCTCCCCACCAAGTGTCCCCAATTTGTCCTTGTCTTTTTGTTTTTGTTAACACTGGATAATTTTAAATTTCATTTTATTTTGTAACAATAATGGCAATCATGACAATTCATGCTGATAGAGTTCTTATTAGATGTCTGGCTATATGCCAAGTACTTTATATAAATTATATTTTTACTCCACTTTATAATATCCACAGCCAAGATGGTCTATTTATTTATGTATTTTCTCACTTAGGAAATCTTAATGCTTAACTGGCATTTTACATGCATGCACACACACACACACAATTTTTGTGAATAAAGAAACAAACAGAGCAGGTTTTAGAAAAAAAGCACCCTGAAAGTCATGTGACAGATTTAACAAAGTTCTTTTTATTTACATAGAAATGTGTACACATACTTTCCCTGTACACCGATTCTAAGTATATATACATATATGGTTCCCACATATTTTACAATAAATAGTATTTCAATCTTGTTTCTAGATGAAAATAAAAGATGTCTCAAAATATTTCACACCAACCACAAAATTACAAAAGCACCTGATAAACTCAGAACAAAAATTTCAAGCTTATACTACCATACACTAAGCCTAGTACAATTTTTACAAAAGACAAAATCAAACACTGCAGATATCACCATAAAAGGAAAGAAGTGGAGATGTTTAAAACAGACACTAGAGATGTCAGTTTTTTGAACTTGTGGTAAGAGCATTTTTATTGGGACTGGTTTTCCTTTAGTCCTCAATTTAATGTAACTGATTTTACAGATAAGAAGGGGTAGTTAACATCTATTGTAAGAAAGAGTAACCACTTCACAAGGTCTACAAACTTTACTAGTCAGTGAGAACCTCTTTTTTGCAATGTAAGACCATACAATTCTGTGACACAGGATGGCAGTTCCCCCCACTCCCGGCGCATGACCCCCTTAAGGATAATAGGAATACTGATTGGAAAACAGCATTAATTTGGAAATAGCCTCAAATACCTGGCAAGTATTTTGGTTATTAATACTTAATAACATTTAGTAATGTTTGGCTATAACTCTTCCCACATATAATTTGATCCTCACTCAAATAATTAATGCAAAGATAACTTAATCTGAAAGGTTGGAAATAATAAAGCCGTAATTCTGGAATTTCTTCCCTTCACTTGCAGTTGTTTTCTCATGCTAGCCTGGGAACAATCATTCTTTTTTTAATTTCAGAGTTGCTCTACACGTGAATATAAAATCACACTATCAAATGAGTAGAATGAGGTTATGAGGTGAATGCAAATTTATTACTTTTTAAGCCACCTCACAGCATTAAATTTAGCAAAAGAATATAAAGCATGGCCTTTGTTACTGTTGAACTGACTTATATCCAGATTTGCTTTCCCAACACACCAATGGTACTAGTCAGATGAGAATCATAAGGATGGTGACCAACACAGGGCTAAGTGTTTAAATCACATTCCATTCAACTCTAGCTCAAATAATAATGTATTTAGTTCCACTGTGGCACTGTAACTTCACACATGAGTTTTGAAACACATTTTACTCCCTCATCTCTGATATCAATAACAGCACAGATGTAGGGGAAAAGACAGCAACGAAAAAAGAACTCAATGTCAGAAATGTGAGTTATCTATCAAATACAATCTTTGCAGTTATTTGACTGAAATTGCTATTTTTATGGTAGCCTTCCAAAACATATTTCAAAGAGAGGCTCATTTCAAGAGCAATGTATCACATGCATAATTCGGTTCTTTCTTGTTTTCTTCTGTGGCTCCCACTGATGCTTCTTTTAGAGAAACACCATTTCTAAGACTTAGCCATCCTACTTGAAAGTATTAGCTTCATAAACAGTTAACTCTTTTGATTAAGGTACTTATGATTGAAACAAACACAGTTCACATTAAAAGATGTTTCTTCATTTTCTAATTTGGGAACCTGTAGGGAAATAAGAGTCACTGCCAGAAACAGAAGGGATCCTTTACCATGAAGAGTCGGGTTTGTTTCCTGGTCATTCTAATGAAATATATACTTGTCCCTCTTTTATATGACTGTGGAAAGATTCATCCAGAAGATAAATATGGTGTCTCACTATGGTAATTATAGTCAGGACAGACCTTTTGCACAAGTTTATAATCAACACTGTAAAAGGCAATGTAAATGCAAATGACCTTGAAGGGCTTAGAGCACAACCAAGACACATGACTCTGAGTTTGCTCCTGGTAGCAGATCTTTGATGGGTCAAAGTTGCAAAGGGCGGTCTTCTTTGCCCGATCTGTTTTTTCATACTCAATGCGACAATTGAAAGATTTGGATTCCTTGGTCTCCAAAGTAGATTGTGGGGACACTTCAAATTCCACTACTTTGGAAGGGGGAACCAAACTCACTGAAACATTGCCCAGGCCTGTGGAATTATGTCGGAAATAAACACTGAAGGTTCCATTTCCATGGTCAACAATTTTCCCCGTGATGAGGAGGTTGAGTTTAACAGTTTTAATGTTGGAATGGAAATCACCCCATCCAAACATTTTCTTAAATTTTCCTGTTTTTACTATTGGCCTCCGTTTAGTTCTTGCCAATGGCTCCTGAACCTCCGTGATGTTGGCCAGCCAATCCCAAAAGTTTTCCATGCTGTCTGCATATGCCAAGTGTCCAGACTTTGGCACTGGAGACTGTTTAACAAACAAGCGCAGAGGATTGATGACCCTTGAGTGCACCACATTTCCAACCAGCATTCCTGGAGCATCTTTGTCTTCCCAATCCAGCCCCTCTGTGGCATGAACCACCTTCTTACTGTCACAAAATAGCTGTTGGGAAAGAAGAAAGAAATAAATTTTAAGTTAGCATTTGAATGCACAAATATGATAGCACAAGGGAAATTCTTGCAACATCATTTCGAGTCTTGCTAAACAGCATTTCATACACACACACAGCTGGGGTCAACAGTGCAACAAGATGAGCACTGAATTCAAACAATGTAAACCAACCATGAACACGAAAATTTAAATGATGAATTAGTAAAAGAGTATTTCATTTCAATGGGTTGATACACCTCCAGTCCATTTCCTTATTTTTGCAATTCTATCTTTCCAGATAGAGGAATATTTAGTTTAGTATTATAAAAACATTATGTTTGTGAGGTTTTTTCTTTCAGGTAGGACACAACTCTAGAATGCAGGTTTCTATTAAGGAGCTAGAACCATCTGACATAAGATAATGATACATCTCAGATATATCTTGCAGGTATAAGGGCATTATTTTATTCAAAGGCTATGTCATATAATTTCATAGCTTTTGATCTCAGTCTCTGCCACAGAGAATGGGGTGAATAGTTTGAAAGTTCTATAAAACTACTTGCTGTAAAAGTACAACTTCAAAGTTAGTTTCCTTTATAGAAAAACAAACTGGATGTGTATATTTTGAATTAACAGATTGCATATCACATATTACAACTGAATTAGACTTTGAAAGAATTGATAAGAAAGAGCTATGTCCATGTTTTGTAGATTTCACAGTAGTTTGGTTCAAATTGTACCAACAAAACATAAGTTTATTTGCATTTAACTTTTCTTTCTTATTGTTTCTGTAGTGTAAAAGTCTCCATGATTTATAAAAATCATTTGGTTAAGTCAATACAGACTTTGAGGGACAGAATCATTATATATGAAACCTATTGCCTAGAGTGAATATTTATGGATGAGTTATAAAGTCTGGAAAATAGAGGTTTCTAGTGGAAACACAGATAGTCTCTTATCTCTAATGGCACAAACCACTTTTGTAATGATTCTCTGGAAAACTGACAGCATGATGAAAAGAATGAGAAAAGAGTGAGGTTGTATTTATGTTCTGTTTCCCCAACCCTCTCAAAACTGGCAAAGCACCTGGCATAACTAGTCCCAGATTACTACAAAAATTACTACTTTCCATCCAATTTTGAAAAAAAAAGCCTGGATTATAAACATTATATTTGACCACATGGTATTTTAATAACATGAGGTTTCATAAAAGTTTAGAAGTTTATGTTCTAGCAGAGCTTTATGTAAAGTGTTTTCACCCAAGATCTCTTTAGAGAAAGATTCTAAGGACTTAAATGTATGGGTGGATTTTTCTTTATCCTTTTTTTTTTTTTTTTTTGCTTTTGGGAAGGCCCATAATATATATTGGTGCCTATGATTAATTTCTTCTTCATTTCTAGTATTTTAAAAAATTCTTTTAAGTGACAGGTTTGGCAAATTGATCTGATACATTTCCTTACTTTTTTGAAAACCTAAACCTGTACTTTCTCTCCTTAGGGCTTATACATCCTGAACTGGTAATTCTTTCTCTCTCCTGGTATTTCAGGGCTAGTATGTTCACTGGAATAAAGGGATTTTTTTCAGTCCATGGAGTTCAGTACTGGCTCCTGTTACTACATGAATTTCTTGGGGATTCAGTCTGGTCCAAGTGTCCTGGCCTCTCTCCAACAGAGGGTCAAGGACATGTGGGCAGGTAAGACGCTTCCTACCGAGAGATCCAATTTCTCTTCTATGTGATTATGAGTCTTACTGAGTAGAGTCCATTGGTTATTTCCCATCCATTTTCAGGATTTTGTAGTTGTACCTTGCTTGATCAGTGCCTACTGACACATCCACCACTGGCTTCTTAGAATCTTCATGGACTCCTTTTAGTTCCTGTTCTCTGCTTTCCCAAATGGTACAACTCCCTAGCTTCTTTTCTTACTCCTGCCTGCTTTCCTCTTTTTCAAAGGATAAATCACTTATGACTCTCCTCCCATTTAACTTGCTTAAAAAAACAAAACAACTCATTTCTGATTTTTAGACGTCATGCTGTGGATTGATACTTTATTAGCAGAACCAAGATCCATTTTCCGATCTATTTTGTTTTCACTCAAAAGCATGATGACACACTTCAGTATAAGCAACAGCATGCTCGTTTTTTTGTTTTGTTTTGTTTTTTTGCTTAAAATGTTTATTTTACATTACACATTATCCTAAATTTTTTTCAGGCTTGATCATTTTTCTTGATTTAGTATTTTGCCTGATTTTCTCTTTACTTTGTCCTTACTGAAAACATATATTGAACCCATCACTCAACAAGTAAGTTTACAGTCATGACAATCTTAAGTTAGCAGTTTTAGAATACATGATTGACCCCATTGTGAGACAGATGTTGTCTGCTGATGGTTCTGAAATGACTTGATGATAATGGACACTCACTGAAATTTTAAAAGCCTCAACATTATTTTTATAGTAATTTATGTCATAACAACTGGATTAATCATGTGAATCACCTTGAGAAAAATGAGTATAAATACATATCCATAAAGTAAATTGGATGTGATTATTTGCTTTTTTAGAAAGGTTAAGTCTTTAGAAAAGATTCTCCATAAGAGAACTAAAAAACAATCTGATTTCTAAAAACATTGTAATGCAATATTGTTCAGGTTCAAACCTGTTAAAGCAACCCTTAATTTTAAGGATTGCTTAGTTAAAAGAAATAGGATTTAACTAATATAACACACAGATCTA
The DNA here is from genome assembly GCA_019455555.1 of Galemys pyrenaicus. Lineage (NCBI taxonomy): Eukaryota > Metazoa > Chordata > Mammalia > Eulipotyphla > Talpidae > Galemys > Galemys pyrenaicus. Next base: position 4,740,600 of record JAGFMF010011581.1, on the reverse strand, counting down.
TAATTGTTCTTTGTTACAATGAAAATGCTCCCCAAAGGCTTCTTAGATGAAAAAGTAGATGCACTTACATTTTTTTTTTTTTGCTTTGCCCTAGATCATTACATTTCTATCTTGCTTTGACAACATTAGTCAAGTTGTGAAGAACTGCATGTAAACTCTATTTATTTATTACTTAAAATACAAGGATGGTTTAGTAAGTGCTGATTTCCAAACATAAACTCAAATTTCAAAAAACTACCAGATGATGGGGTCAACAGAAGAACAGAAGTAAAAGGATAAGAACAGTGGCCTCTTGAACAACAAGGTTCTGAACTCCTTGGGTTGATTTAATATGTGGATCTTCTTGCAAACAGCTGATGTGAACTTCAGTACAGTACAGTAGTATAAACATATTTTCTCTTCCTTATAATTCTATTAATAGTGTTGCCTTTTCTCTAGCTTGTTTTATTGTAAAAATACAGAATACAATACAAATAATATAAAATGTGTTAATTATGTTATTATTGAGGCTTATATGTTATTGATTACATGTTAATGATTGAGGCTTCTGTTCAGCAACAAGTATTACGTTTTTTGGGTGAGTGAAAAGATGTGCATATTTTTAACTGTTCAGTGGCCAGTGACCCTAACCCTGGTGTTCTTCAAGTGTCAACTGTATAGCTCTTCATTACATTTACTTTTTCCTATTGAAAACATATATTGAACCCATCATTCAACAAGTAAGTCTGCAGTCATGACAAAAAGCTGATAATTGCAATTCCTCTCCTAATTTTCTCTCCCTTTGGTGCCCCCTGCTCAACTTTCCTCTTGGAATACTTTCTTAAAATGCATCATTGCTGAGAGGGTATCCTCTCTTAAGTCTGTTTGACGTAGATGGATTTATGACCTAAGTCTGCAAGGTTCAAGCTTAACCTCAGAAGACCTACTCAGGGATAACTGGGTTGTTTGATGAGTCACAGCCCTGCCTCCACTCATCCAAACACTCCTAATATAGAAGTTGCATGTTAGAAAAGGCATAACATATGATACTTACTGACCTCATCACCCCTCACTTAAGAATCTGATATGAGCTCCAGTCTTCTTACTTATGTATCTTTTGCTGGTTGGTTGTAAACACTAAATAAAAGAAATGGATGGAAGCAATTGAGCCCCATCTCTAAGGAAAGGCAGTCAATGACTATGGCTCTTGATGGTCCAATAGACAGCCTCATGCCTCCTTTCAGAAAGTGTACTCAAAAGGTTATATAAGCTCTTAGGCCTCTAGGAAACTGATTAATAGTTAGTCAAGCAACTTGTTCTGTGTCATATGATAAATTAATGATCCAGTAGATATCTACCTCAACCCCAGAACATCAATCAAATGTTTCCCCCTGGTCCCAGTCTCCCTGGCATATTACTCATATCTAGATCACAGACATAGGTGAGCTCTCTTTGCTAACAAAATGTGTTTGTGGAATCTTTGATTCCAACCTACCAAATGAGTCAGCAAAGGGAGCTGAAAGTACAAAGTATCTGGCAGCCGGCCTCATTTCTGAACAATTTCTGTGCTACAACCTGCTGGGAGAGGACTGTAGGTAGCTCTGAACCTGGAGGCAAACCACTCTGTCCAGGGCCAGGCTGTTAGATGTTATCTACAAAACACATGGTTGTATCCCCCTGGTTACTTTTGCACTTGCTGGGGTTCTCTATGCTAACATCAGCATCAATGCTCTCTTTTGTCCCATCATATAACAATAATAATGCAAAAACATTTAACTGCAAGCACAAAATGAGTTTAAAAAAGGAAGAGAAAGAGAAATTGCTGTGCTTTATCTGTTTGAACATTCCCTGATTTCAACACATTTATCAAAGCTTAAGTAATTTATGTCTTGGCAGGGTGTATCAATTTCACAAAGCACACACATTAGCTAGATACAATGATATCATATTAGCTTTTTCTGCATTTTACAGAGGAGCTCACAAAGATTAATAAAAGCCCAAACCTTCATCAATTAAATGAAGCAGGTGGAAGGAAGGGAGTAGAGGAAGAAGACTGTATTTCATTTCAGTTCTTTTGTTTTTAGAGGGAAAAAAGCTGACAGGTTCAAATCATTCATCATAACAAGCTGCAGTTGAATTTCACTGATAATTAAATGCATTTTTTCCCAACAGACAGAGGAGCTGCAATGAATTTTATAGTAGCAGATGTGAGAACTGTCACGAATTATGGAAATAATTTATAAACTAAAAAGCATCTTCTTCTGCAAATATTATAGCAAAAGTTCTTTTTTGCAACTGTATCTGTTATGAATCCTTCAACATTCTATTTTAGAGCCATTTTAGATTATAGAAAAGTTGGATAATGCAGAGTTCCCAGATACCTTGCTCCCAGTTTCTTATATTGTTCACATCTTACATTATAACACACTTGTCACAACTAATGAACCAATTTTGATACATTATTATTATTATTGAAAGCTCAAGCTTTACTTGGATTGCCTTAGTTTTGCCTTAACAGCCTGTATCTGCTCCAGGATTCTTTCTAGGATCCTACATTACACTTGGTTATTATGAAGCTCTACATTTTTTCCTTACTGTGTTGAGTTTCTCAGCCATCCTTGTCTGGTGGCCTTGAATGTCTTGAGTTCAGGGGTAAGGCTTTTGTAGATTGTGCTTCAATTTGAGTTTGATTTTGTTTGTTTTTTTTTTCCCTCGTGATTAAACGGGGGTAATGTGTTTGGGGAAGAAGGAAACAGAGGGACTGTGCCATTTTCATCACTTCATCTCAAGGGGTCAGGCTAGCCACATGATTTATCACTGTTGATTTTAATCTTTATTTTCTGCTTTACGTAAAGATCTTTTGCTTTATAGTTCACTTTCAGAATTCTCATAAGGCCATCATAATAACTTTAGTTTACTTTCTTTTTAATTCAGTGGCACTTGGTTTAGGATTTTTTTTTCTTAAATCCAGGAACTCAAGCATTTCAATTTATAACTCTTTATTGCATCACTGAGAAAAAAACCTCAGGGTTGTTTAAGAAAACTGTTTCTAAATTATTGTGGTAATATTATGTACTATAAGTGTGTCTGTGTCCTCCTCCTCCTCCTCATTATTATTTTATTTTTATTCAATATTCATTTCTTAAAAATTGGGCCGATTTTGATAGTTGATGGCTCAATAAAGAAAAGCTTAGTCTATAAATATCTTAGAGTTGGAATTATTTGCTATAACAATAGTGGATTCCAACCTCCTTTTTCTCGATTTTAGAGCTATTACATTCTACTTGATTCCAGTATCAACCTTTACTTATTTATTTGTCTATTTATTTATTTGTTTATTTATTTATGCATAGAAGAACTGGGGTGTAGGCCAGAGGTGCAGAGGTGTGGGTTGAGAGGATTCACCAGAGACAGAGTGTGAAACAGAACAGGTGGATCTACTGGAATACACGGCTGTGGGGAGAAGCAAGCGAGACAGGAGAGGTCTGCTGAGCCATGTGGGTCACCTTCCGGACTGGGGATTGAACTCTTGCTACAGTGGCTTGATAGCACTGAGACTTTAACCCCTGCACCACAAGGGAGGCCCCCAGTATCAACCCTTAAAGGGAGCTTCCTTTGCAGGTCAACTTCTTCACCAATGGGAATGAAGCTAATGAAGGAAACCCCCACAGTATATTATTGTCTCTATTCATTAGTAGTTTGGGTGCTGCATAACCATGTCTGCTACTTGGTATATCCCTTTGGGATTCAGGACAGTAAGATCTTTGAAATAATAAGCCAGCTCTTTTCTATTTGTCCATCATTGTAATAGCTTTGCTTCTTCCTTGTAGTTGCACTGTAGGGCTGGATCCTAAACTGTGGGAGAAGGGCAGGGGGAAGGAACAGCTTTCTTCATACTCTGTAAATAACAGGAAGTGAAAGACATTTAAAATTCTGAACTTCTGTATTCAAATTCCATTCAATATATATCATGTCATTATCAGGTTGCTCTTACTCCCAACAAGTCTAACAGGTGATATTTTTCTTATTTGAAGAGATACCAAGGGATATCACCAGCCTTGCTGACCCAGCCCAGTGTTTAAGAAATCTAATTAACACATTTATTTGGCAACTATTAACTCTTTACGTACATGGCACCAGGGGAGTAGGAGAGGCTTGAATTCCTAGGCAACTGAAACTTAGCATTTCAAGCTCACTGGCCCTAAATATAGCTTTCCTGACTTAGCAAGAAGAGATTAAATGACATTAACACACTTTGTTTGAGAAAGTGTGAAACCCAAAACCATTTAGCTTTATTTCCCCCAAAATAATACTTTATTTTTGCAGAAGTTTATTGCTTCACTGACTTTTGTCTGTACCCGCAATCATAGGAATGCTACTGTTTTTCACATTGTACTTGCAAATTACTGAACCAGGAGAAAAAGTGGAGTGTCCCAATCAAATCTCTGTACTGGAGGAGAGGCACATCCTCCAATGGTTGAATCTAACTCATCAGAAAAGTTGTACTAAGAGAGAAGGAGTGAATAAAAGAAGGGCGGTCAATGAACTCAATCAAAACTGGTAAAAGCTAAGCAGCAAAGAGGAGGGAATGCAAACAGTAGTGCTTTGATTTACCAGGAAAAGCTGGGGTCAGGAACACTGGAAGGAACTGGCTTTGTCACTGTGACCCCCTCACCTGGTACAAGCTACATCCTTCTGTTTCTGGTTTGCTCAACACTAAAACAACGAAAAGTAAAGAACACAAAGGCAGAAAGTGAAGTACACTGAGGTGCACTATGGGTAGGAAAGCCCTAGGGAGGTAAGGCCTGTAGTTCAGAGGAGTGATGAGACCCTCAGCTGTGATCACAGATGCATTTATTTTTAATCACTGACTCAACACACTGTATCGAAAGGCTTCCAGGACAGCACTTGTGTTCTAAATACTGGGAGTAGATGACTGAACTGGGCAGCTACCGTTCCTGTCTCCATGGGACTTGTGGAAGAGCAGGGAAAGAAACATTAAATAATTATATACAAATAAAAGTTCACTTATTTATAGTTATATGTGTATACATATACATATATATGCATACATATATATACACACATACATACATATACACAGGTCATATATATATGAGGAAAATATATATGGTAATATCTATGTTAGTATAGCTGGGAATTCTTTTTTTTTAAAGATTTATTTATTTATGCATACAAGAACTGGGGTACAATCCAGAGATTGGGAGCGGTGAGAGAATTCACCAGAGACAGAGTGGGGAGCAGAACAGGCAGATAGACCAAAATATACTGCTGAGGGGAGCAGCAGGCAAGGCAGGAGAGGTTTGCTATACCATGTGGGTCCCCTCCCTGGCTAGGGACGGAACTCATGCTGCAGTAGCTGCCGATGCTTCATAGTGTGGTGCTTAACCCCTTGCACCACCAGGGAGTCCCAGTATAGCTGGGAATTCTAATCTTGAACAGTAATGGGGAAGCATCAACAGTGCAGATAGTGAACATAGTACTGTGAACATAATTGAAAGATTAATACTTTCATTCTGATGAGAGAACTAAACCCAAGATTGACCAATTGCTGATAGTTGATAATAATATAATAATATTATAAATAAATAGTGACAAAAAAGAATCAATTTTGGTATTTATATTCCTTTCTTCTTCTTCCAAATGGTGCATTGATTTGTTTATCATTACTAATGAGTGTGATACTATTGTTAGATCATACTAGTATCCTTTCTAGTGAAAGAATTTTTTTCTTTTCTTTTCCCTCCCGAGCTTTATTAAGGTATAATTGAAAGATAAATTTGTAATACATTTAAAGTGTACCACATGTTGATTTGATACACATTTACAATGTATAAGGATTCCCAACATCATGTTAATTAACACATCCATCACCTCATATAGTTACCTTCTTTTTTTTTTTTTTTTGGTGAAAACACTTAAGCTCTAAGCAAATTTTAATTACACAATACAGTGCTATCATTATAATCACCTTCTATATATTGAATCTTCAGAACCTATTCATCTTATACCCAAGAACATGTCCACATCTCTTAACCATAACTAGGTTCCAACATTCAGTCAGTGCTAAATTTTTTGGGGTGCTAGTGCTCAGAAGTGACCACCTTAGCAGGGCTTGTCTTTACCCTTAAACCTTCTAAGAGCTGTTGAAGGTTTATAATATATATTCTTGGGTTCAGGAATAGTCACACCTTTGCCACAATATGATATATCTCTTTCCTATTAAGCCTATATAATTAATACAGTAAATATTACATTGATAATATTCTGGATAAGAATATTCTGAAATAATATTGATTTGTCTTTATGTTTCCATATGTTAAAATATGCCAACAGACAACAAAGTTGGTTAATGTTTTTCACCAAAACTGATTAATGTTCCAAATAAAAGGTAAAACAAGACAATTTCATTTTAGCACCACAAAAGGATGGTTTCAGTTTCCTGTATTTACACTGATTATAAAATATGCACAGCCTCTACAGACTTACCATGAAATGTTTGCTGTAATGTATATTATACACAATTCATAGGTCGAATAGATCATGTACCATGAACAAAAAAGGCAATACCCTTAGCTATTTTATGGTACACCAAAAATTTGTAGTCCTCTATTTATTAAAAAAAAAAAAAAGTCTTTCTAGAATCAAGCAGAATAAGCTGAATTTTCTAAACATGTAGATTTGTAGCCAGCTGAGAACATTGGCTTTTCCTTGATAACAGGACTGACATATGTTAGAAGAGATCAATTAAAACAGATCTATACAAATATTTTTTAAAGACAGCTGGCTTGCTGCCCTTGAATGATCTGGAAGTATTTATTAATTTTTTTTCATGGTGACAATCATTGCTAAATCTGACAGAATAACTGGTTTGTTTTATGGATCTGCTTATATTGTTATTTGTGATGGAATCCATATAGCTAGTTATAATATTATTTCACTAGGAGTTTAAGTTTAAGTCCCAAACCCCCAAAGTGGCCACTGTTACACAATCTAGAAGTCATTTGTAGATACTTAACAGCTATAGAATTATAGCACAAGTAATGAAAGGTGGTTTGAAGCTTCATTTTTGTTGCTTAGGTATAACTTGTGTAATTGGATTTCTTTAACACATCTGTCCTCTATCCTGTAGCTAAAACTAAAATAATGACCTGTTTAGCAGAAAAGCAAACAAACAAAAAAAGAAAAACCCAATCCCTATCACGATTAAACTGAGAATGCCATTAAACTTTTGCTCATAAATGAATCTTGGAAAGCATTTTCTCTGATTAGAAATTTTACTAAACATCATCCCTACTGACAAAATAGGAACAAGTATCTGCTGGGCAACACACAAAGCTATATCGATGATTAGTAGGACGACCTGCCCTAAAGTCATATTTCTGGTGCTCTATTATAGAACTGTCACAGTTGATTAAAAGAAGAACGACATTAAGGGAATGAAGGATGACAGAATCAAACATATATCAATGTATTAATTGTACCTATTAATATTTTGTGGTACAATATGGCATTGTTTCAAAATTCATTTGCAAGTTGAGAAACAAATGATTGCTTAGGAGAAGAAAGCTAAAAAGTGGTCACCCTTTCTGCTGAGTAGCAAATTCATTTTACCTTCCAGATATCTTTTAATAGCTACCCTTTACATTTTTCTAAATTGATACAGGAACTAACAGGAAACATAAATGTGAAGACAGAAATCTTAGCAGCAAGAGCCAAAAAGCTGGATTGCAACGCTTGGCAGTGGTTTTATTGCTAAGGTTAAATATGGCAATTCTTATTTTATCTTGATGACACTAATCTGGAAAAATCAATGGCACAACCTCTGCAAAAAAATTACACACACACATATTCTGACAAAAAGAATATGTGTATAAACACATGTGCATGCACATAACATCGTTTCTGCGAATATTTAAGGGAAATGGTACACAAGAAAACTTAGGTTTCATTTTACATTTGAAAATTAAATAAAAATGGCTCTTTAACAAATTAGGATTAGGCAAGAAGCTAATGTTAAGGGTGTCTTAAATTAGGGGGCTGCTAAATGCTGATATGGCCATGTATCCTGAGGAAAACAAGATCACATTGCAAACTCCTTTAAAGCAAGTTTGCAAAGTCAAACAACGTATGTTTTCTAACAGGTAGAAACAGGACTTTTGATGTTAAGGAATAAATGCCTCAGCATAGGTTTTAGCATAAGTGGCACTATTTTCACCCACGTGTCCTTAGAAAAATCCATCCAAGTTTTCAATGAGAAGAGCCTCACATGATAGGAACACATAGATACTTCTAAAGTAGAATGTCCCGGAAGAGGCAACATGAATCTGTGTCTTGACCTCTAAAAGTTGGCATGTAAAAAGGAAAGTTGCAACAGAGGGAAGCACAGTCAAATGAGGAGTGGAGATGCCAGATATTGTATTTCTATGTCATTTTAGGCAAGGTTTCAGTGAAGGATGAGGAAGTATTTGAGGGGATGGGGAGGCAGGAAGTGAGGTTAAAGGGCTAGGAGTGCACTTGTATATGGCTATGTATTGTATCATCACAACAGTTTGATATTTCTATATTCTACTGCCATCAATCTGACAATTAGCATATACTGCCTAAGATGGTTAGTTGTTTTTTATTTATATGTATTTGACATCAGTTGTAATCCCCATGTATTCCCCATCACCATATCACCAGTGAGTGCACCATCACCTCAGTCCCCCGTGCTCCCTTCTGCCCTCAACCCCTGCCCTTCTACCCTCCCCAACAAGTGTCCCCAGTTTGTCCTTGTCTTTTCATTTTTGGTTTTTGTGTCTTTATTATTATTGTTGCTCTTATTCCTTTCCTTGATCCGTATTTGGTTCCCTTATATTCCTCCTAGGGGAGGAACCAAGATGGTTAGTTTTAATTGCCAACTAGGCCATAGTATTTAGTTACTCAAACATTATAATCTAGAGATATTTTGTAGATGTGGTTAACATCTACAATCAGCTGACTTATTTCTTCTTTTTTAATTCAAAATATCAGCATTTATTGATTCTATTCTTTCACCAAACATGATGTTTGCTAACGTAAAATAATTTTTCAAACTGTCTTAAATGTGTAATATGGTATTGCACATTAATGTAAGCATTCATAGTACTAGGTACAGGATCCAACACAAATGTGCTGCTTTATTATGATTCAATATGAATTATTTGTACAATCAATGATGGCCTCCAACTTATAAAATGCCTATTTAATAAGAAATATAAATGCAATCACTGGTGTATATAAAATTGAAAACGGTGTTAAAATTATTTTCATGATCACCATTTCTGACATTTAGACTGAGAATTACAGGATCTTTAAATTGATCTCATTTGATTCTTACATCTGCTTTGTGTGGTGATATAGGACAGGAAATAGCTTTAGAGAGCTTGAGCAGCTTATGTCCACATATTGAGGTCCACATATTGAGAAGCAGCAATAATCTAGAAATCAAGTCTTTTGTATCAAATCACTGCTCTTTCTACATTAATAGTCTAGTGGACCTGACAGTAAAATATATATATGTAGAATAAATATATTTCCTTATAAATTAAAATCATAAAATGAAAAAAGTTTATTCTAGAAAATAACTAGAAATATTCTAGAAAATACTGTTTTAATATTAACTTATATTTTCTGTCCTTGTAACATATGGCTATGTAACATATGGATACAAATACATACTTTTTGTTATCTTTAATTATTTTTAAGGAAGATATTTTCAGTTACATAAAAGTTCAAATGCTAGGGAAGAAAAAGTATCTTGCTGTTACTAAGAACTAAATATAATATGAATCAGAATTTTTTCTAGACTTCCTCTCTAAATCTTGGAGGACACTTTGCTGTCCCAGTCTTTGTCATCAAAGTCCAAATCATGGATCTGGGCAGAAATGGATTCATGACCTGCTGGCTGCTGGGTAGCACCTGCCCTTGTAGCCCAAGCTGGTCTCTTCTGCTCAGATCTTGGTATTCACGGCCCATTTGTTCTTCATTTCATCCCTGCTGGGAACACTTCTGGTAGCATGAAATTCTCAAAACATTATCAGTCCCCATGTAATTCACTGGGAATCTAAGCCATTGCATGTAAGAGTGTCCTCCATACATCTTTTTTGGATAACTGCATCTATACTCCTGGTCTAGTCTGAGATGGTTGATTGGATTCATGTATCACATACCTAACACCTTTAGCAAAAGTTGTTCTCATACACCTTTGGTGTTTTCTCCAGAGTAATCAGTTTAACTTGAAGTACAGGAGATATCTAGTGATAATGTGGGTGGGCCTCATCCAATCAAAGAACTATCTTAGAAGCAAAACCAATTTTCCTAAGGAAGAAGAAATTCTACCTCAAGACTATAGCATCCTCCTTTGTCCAAGAATTTCTAGACACTGTTTTAAGGATGTCAGATTTCCCATTCTTGCATTCACAAGTTACTTGAAATCTGTCTCTGTCTCTTTCTCATCTCTTTATCTGTCATCAATAATCTATCCATCCATCCAAGCGGTTCTGTATCTTTGGACAACTCTGATATATCTTTTGATGATAATTACAGTGACATTGGAATGTCTTATTTTCATGACTTGATTATATCTCTGACTTTGTTAAGAGTTCCCACGGACCCTAAAATAAGGGTTCGTGATAGTGACTTAATTACAGGTACAGATTTAAAGTCACATGTCTTACATGTTGCTTCTATGGAGCTCTCATTCTTTTATTTGACTCTTCTGCTTATAAACTTCTTGATGACAGTCATCATATTTTGCTCATCCTAATGTCTCCAGCACTTATCAAAGTGCCTGATTCATAATGTGTTCCCCAAAACTGAATACATAAATCTCACTGGCAGTGTATAACATCCCACACTTTTTATTTCCTTGAGCTTTACTCTTGGACCACTGTGAGAAATGACTGAAATTTTAAATAATATTTAAGTGGCAAAGTAGGTAGGAAAAACAGTGGTATAGGAATGAGGAGGTATAGTTAAAAGATTAGAACGGAGTAAGGAATACTGATAATTTGATAGAAGAATAATAACCTAAATCAAAACATTTTTCATAATATTTGAAATGGTAGCATTTCTTCAAATACTTTACATAGTGTTATAAACTAATACTAATTCACAGAATTCCACTTTCAGTACAGGCTTTATCTGGAATTTAAGCTAGATATGCCTATCTAGCTTTATACTGGGCAAGTTCACTTTAACTGAAGCATGAGAAATATTCCACAGCAGCTTTACATTTTAATATTCCACAGAGCCAATATAATATGGCTCTCCATGTTAGTATATACAACTTTTATAAAAATGGGGAGGGAGGAAGAGAAGGCTTTGAGCTCTTTGTTATAACTCAACTGATTGCAACTCTTCCTCATATAATCTCTAACAATCTCTACTGGTGGGTATTCCGCTTGCACAACCTCATGAACTTTTGTACTCTGCTGCAACTGGCATAGCTAGGTTTACACACTGGAAATCTCTTTCAGTCATTTGATACTTGAAGATTGGTTGTGGCTTTTTTCTTGGCAGTGTGCAATCATTAGCAAAGAAGTTCAAAATCAGTCTCTGTCTCTCCAGCAATCCCCAGCAGCCTTCCTTCTGCTCTCTTCCCCAGTTCCTCTCTCCACACCTGGTTGAGAATTCCAGGTAAAGGTCTAACAGAACAGTCCTGAGATTAAGAGATAGTTCAGACCCAGAGATGGTCCAGTCTCTGTCTGAAAAACATTTCTTGTCAAGCCATACCTTAAGTATCTAATCCAGTAAATTTCCAAGATCTGATTGTGAGCCTTCAAAAAGCTCCTTATTCTCTAGGGCAGTGTTTTCATATTTTCAGAACAATGAAACTCTTTCTTGCCTAAAGTAAGTTTTTGTAGAATCTTGATGTACATGATACACCTATGACACTTATTTTATATATAGAGGTGCACAATAATGTATGAGTTCGAATGTGTAGCAATTACTATAAGCTTCATGAAGGATAGCAATATGGATCTTAAAACAAACTGAAACTTGAAATCAGAGCTAGTAAGTGATGCCTGCGGTCTTGTCAGTCTCAGAATAACTCATGGCAGCATCACCTCCACAAAGTGTCTGATGGCCTGATGGTCTCGCCTTTTGGGTCACAGCCATTATACTCCTTTAAAAGACTCTGAACTTTTTGGCTTTCATTAGATGGAATCCTTAACTTTTAAGAGTAATCCACACTTTCTTATGTTTTCTTGTGTTCCCAAGGCCCAGCACAATGTATAAAATAAAAGATTCATGTTTAGTAAGCATATATTGCTGAAAATACATAAAAGCTTTAATATCATTGCAGTATTAACTGAATGACTTGGTTAAATTTTCCCCTGAGTTTTCATGTATTGGAAACTCATTCCTGTCCCATACCCAAATAACCATGTAATATTTAAAAATTATAAAGGAGTAAATGCACTAAGATTAACTGACTATAGTTTTAGTAGAGTACCTGGAGGAAAATGCCACACTTGATGCTACAAATAGTTCCTAAGGGGTTGTTAGATTCTCTGACACTCAAGCATAATCCCAGCCTCTAGGTTCTAGAAGAGAAGGGTTATGGGACTTTAGGAGCATGGTCAAATTCAGTAGTGATTCCTCCTGTGGCTTCTCCTATTTAAACAGGGAAAGGTGCAGAAAGATTAATTTGAAAGGTATCTTCTAGGGCCCAGAGAACAATGAGACAGCATCCACTGAATTGCCCAGGAGAAAATAAGGTTTTTTTAGTGGTGTCCATGTCAAAGTGAAGATCTAAGAAATAAGTTATACAGGTAAGTTATAGATTTGTGGGGAGACCTATTTCAGAATAAAAATGTTCAGGACCTGTATCGCAGAGGTAAATACTCCATTTCTCACTGTACTGAATTTGGCTTTTGTAGACAACATTTAACAATCTATTAAATAAACCAGAACACTTAATAATCAGTGGAAATCTTCCCAGTGTTGTTGGGTCACGGAAGAGCAATCAGCAACACTCAGTAGGTCTTTATGACTCAGTAGTATTAAGATAGGAACTAATCAACCTGTTAATTAAATTTTGTTCACTTTGGCACTTAATAAGCAATCACCACATTCAGACCATACAGGTAACATTACCAAACTAAGACCATGCAGTGCTATGGATGAACCTGCACCTGTAGGCATAGTTTCAAGTGGTGGCAGAGAAAGGAAGTGATCACCAAGCAATCTTATTGTAGCTCCTCTCACGAGACTGCAAGTTATTTGAGTCTCCTATAACATGCATTCCACACATATTTAGGGGGTAGCTCTGTGTTGCTGGTACTAGGTTGGGATGCAATGTATGCAACAATAGTAAGTCCGTCACAGATCCTACTTTAGGGAGTGTAATTTCTAGCAGAGGAGACTGATAGAAAATTTGTGACATATGCATTTGAAAAATAAACAAACTATCAGGGATGCAGTAGAGAAAAGGTGGGGGCATCAGAGTGGATATCATGAGGAAGTGACATTTAAGCCTGCATGGAGAGAATTAGCAGGAGCTTACTACAAGGACAGTGCAGAAGGGGTGTTATAAGCATAAAGGAAGAACATGAAAGTCCCCATGGTCAGATAAGGCCAAATTCCAAATATTGGATGAAGCTAGGTAGTGGGGGCAAGGGAAGGGAAGGTCAAGGGGGATATTGGAAATGGAGGGAGGGGTCAGATCATTTAGGCATGAAGTTGATGAGTGTTTTATTTGTAGGAAGTTTTTAATATTTGTTGCGTTTTCATGAAGTAATATAGTCCAACTGAAAAATAAAGGTTAAAAAGAAATTGATTCCCTTAAAATTAACAACAACAAAAATCCTGAACTGAGGCCCTCGCATTCTCAGCTCAGTGCTCTTTCTAGTATCTTTATAGGCTGTTTCGTACAGTTGAACACCAGGAAGCAAAGTTCAGACGTGATTACCCACACCATCTGTAAATGTCTGTTTGAACTTCTATCATACATAGACTTAATATGATTGATGTGTATTAATCAACAGCCTTTTTTCAGAACATGTGACAGCTATTGATAGTGTTCCCAAGTCTATCTTCCCTAAGCAAACACAGCTCACTCACTGAATGCTTTGTCTTCTGCAAACTCCTAAAGGAGGAAAGATATTTTTTACTGTTGGCACAAGGTTATAAATCTATAATATATGTAATCTGTTCTATAGTTCTTTTGGAAATGGTATGTAGAGAGGCTCAGATATTATACAGAGAGAGAAAAATGCTCAGTTGAGTCCACTTCCACTCACCCTTTCTAAGGCTCCAGGAGTGTGAGTGAAGACATTTTGAATCTTCAGGTCAATTCAGTTGCCAGCTGAGTACAACCAAATAATTCAGATGATTTCCACTTAGTAGAATCATCCAACTAAGTGCTGTCCAATTTGAGTTCTACATCATAAGATAATAACATGGCTATTGCTTTAAGATATGAAATTTTGAGAGTACTTTTTTTGCAGTCAATAGCCAAAATGTTGAGAATCATATAACTCTATGAGGTGATAGGCTAGTAGCCACAATATGTAGGTGTTAAAGAGATCATCAGAACTTTATGCTGTAGATGAAGCTCTCTGTATGTGGGAGGAGCTGTAGGATTTGCCTGAATGGCTCAACCCTGAGTCATTACGATTGATAGATCCAATGGAAAGCTGTGGGGTCTCCAAGATTTCACAGTCCTTATTGAAGCAGGGATTGAAATATCCAAACTCAATCCCTGAGCTCCACTGAATATGATCACCTGAGTCTAGCTTGTTGATATGACATCTACAAGATTCTAAGGTTCTGATTTTATTTCCCAGGATTCGGTGTCAGTTCCTCCTTAGCACTATAGAGCTTTGATAAATTTACATATTTCAATGATATTGAAGATATCATAACTATCTTTTAATGTTAAGTGGCCATCTTTCTGTTTTGCTTTCCCTAAGAATTCTTATCTTAGCTCTTTATCAGGTCTCTTTCTTCTGAAGAGAATTTTACAATGTTAATTCTAGGGACATATAAAGAGAAGAAAATGATTGAATACAAAGTTTAATCAGGTCAACAGAGAGCAGATGAAATTCATGATTATTGTTTTTTTATTATTAAATATGCTTACAACATATTTTTATACATTGTGTATTTGATCTTCAGTTTTGTCTCACTTGTCATCTTGGTATGACCTAATTCTAAAAAGTGTGTGCCTCAGAATACTTCTAGACTTGTAATATTTATAAAGGAATCACATCAATAAAAGATAGCAGAGCAGAAAAGATCTTTAAGAGGCCTAGTTTCTAAAGTTGTCAGACCCTCAAAAATGCCTTTTTTCCCAAATAAATTAGACTTTTTTTCATTCTTATACAGTGCAGGTAAGTTATAGTTCCATCTCATGCATCTCTTAAAAGACATTTCAAACAAGGAATTAATGATTAATAATTTAATTCCCCACTTTCCTGTTTTCTATATCATCTCCTTTTTAATGTCTTTGCTTGATTTCCCTTCATGATTTGTGCCATGAATATATTTATCTCATGCTTTGTCTCTCAATGTATCAGAACCACTTCGAAGCAGCCATTTATTCTGGCTGCCATGATCAATTAAAAGAAGGTTAATAAATGGAAATATTGATCACTGGTTTACTTGCCAACTATGAACTGTTAAAATTTGTGTTGGAGTCTATTAACTAGTCTTTGGTAAGGTCAAAATGTAAGGTAAAGTCCATGCCTGTGAGTAAGTTAGATTAGATATGATACTGATCAACTCAGACACTCTAATACCATGGAAGTTATAAGATTAGGGTCACCTGAGACAACTGTTGAGAATCAGGACCAAGGCACCCATTACTCACAAGCCCATGGGCTGGCCTTCCTGGGTGCACCTCTGCTGTGCCCTCCATGATGAATCGCTAAATTGTGATAATTGTTTGCCAGATAACTTACAGTTTCTTGTTTGTAGCTATTTCCTGAATTTTTTTCTGTCAAAGATGTGAACTTTGAGGGCTGTTTTGGTGTATCTAAAGAGCTGTCCAGAAGAAGTCAGGTGAGATCTGCAGTGGTTTGTTCACATCTAAGTGTGTAGGCAGAAGTAGGCAAGGCTCGTTTGGTAAAATTATGGCTTTCTAAACATGTGGACTACCCATCAACAGAGTGTGCTCTTAGATAGTGTTATGGACTGAGCTGTGTTTCCCGTCGTTGTCCCCCTCCCCATCCCACCCCTGGCCTGGCCCCCATACCCTATCCTGCATCCATGAAGACCTAACTCCTGATACCTATGAAAGTAATCTTATCTGGATATAGGTGTTTGCAGACACAATCAAGTTAAGATGAGGTCATTGGGGTAGGCACTGATGTGACATGATTGGAGACTTTATGAGAAGAAAAAACACACAGTGAAAACACTGTCAAGACAGAGACACACAGATAGTCTCTGAAGTTGGAGGTAGAATTGGAGTGATGTTGACACCAGTGAAAGATCACCTGGGGGCAGGGTTAAGGAGGCTTTCAGAAGCTGAAAAAGGCATGAAAGCAACTTAGTCAATCAAAGCAACTTAGAGTCAATCAAGGGAGCATGCTCTTGCCAACACCTTAATCTAAAATTTGTAGTCTGTAAATTGTGAGATAAATTATTTCTACTATTTCAGGTTACAAGTTTAAAGTATTTTGCTATGATAGCCCTAGAAAACTAAAATAGATAGTAGATTCTTTTGTCTCATCACTTGAGACATTAGAGTATTTGAGGTGATAGGAACATTTACAAAACAACTAAGAGTTAATCTAGACAACTTTTATATTTCTTCCAGTTTTAAATTACTTTCATTTTCAGCATAGCTTTGTATGGTCTGTAAAGCTATTTGAGGTTTTAAGATCATGTACTTACTATCACATTATTTAAAATTATTGCAGAAGTTCTGGTCAATTCAATAAGGCATAAAAAAATGGCAACAAAATGGCTAAGTTATCATTACCTGCTGGGAAAAATAAGTTGCAGAAACAGGAACTCGAATGAAAAAGATTCCAATTTGACACCATAACAGCAAAGTGGCTAGATAGAAGATGAACAAGCAAAAATAGTTTCTTATATCTTCATATTGACAATGTTAAAATGCATTTTGAAGTAAGACATTACCTATGGTAGCAACTTAAAGGTTGACATATGTAAAAATGGTCTTCACACGCAGTGTTTAGGATTTCTGAGTAAAATGAACTGCTACCAAAAGAAATAAAGGACGTCTACATTTAAAGGAAGAAATGCCACATGTTTGCCATGAAGAATGGAGAGTGTGAAGAATGGAGAAGTATCACTTCTGCCCAAATAAATGTCTATATTTCATGAATTTGACCTAAAGAACCTGAGTATATTTTGGAGAATTAAAAAAAAATGATTTTAAAGTACATTCAGAAATAAAATAGTAAATGAACAAATATAAGTACATCTTATAGCAGAAACCAGCATAGTGAAGCCAAAATGAAGATAAATACTGCTGAACTATTTGGAATGAATATAGTGAGAAAAAATTCATATACTTATCACATAATAGATTTTACATATCATAAAGAAAGAAGTAAAAATCACAGTTGAGACATACGTGAAGGATAAAAACATAATTCACAAGCAAAACAGTCAAGTGGTCAATGAAAATTTTGATAAATAAATATTCACCTAAACTTGACATAATATTTTTCCAAAATTAAGTTGGCAAAATTTTTTTTATGTGAAAAAAAAAATCAGTGTTCAAGATTGGGATAGTGCCTGGAAAAATAAACAAATGCAGTCTTTCTAGAGAGGAATTTTAGGTATATGAATCAATAGCCTTAAAAACTGTGGCATACTTCAACTCAATAGGCCACAGTTAAGAATTCACCTAAGGCAAAGTGATGACTCAAAGTACTGACATAAGGAAAAACATACAGATCAATGAAACAGAAAAGAACCCAGAAAGACTCACATATACATGGTGAAATGGTTTTCTATAGAAGTGCTAGAATAATTAAAAGAGCAATCTTTTCAGAATTAGGGATTATTTTCTCAGTAATGCTGAAGAATCTGAATATGCAGATGGAAAAAAAAATGAACCTCTAATGCCTTATCCAATTAATCACAGTCCCTGGTAGTCTACTGGCCAGGATCTGATACTTTCATTAGATCTAATAGATCTAATTATTGGATCTATAAACCATAGAAGAAGATATAAAAGTTAAAACTACAGGACTTCCAGAAAAAATTTTAGATAATCTTTAGGAACTTGGCATAAGCTATAAAAAAAGCTATCGACTATAAAAACAGACACCAGAAGAGAAAAAATATTGGCAAAATAGTATGTTACCAGTCTGCTTTTTGAATGGCACTCTTAAGAAAATGAAAGAAAGCCACAAACTGGGAAAATATATTCAAAATACATTTATCTCACAAAAGGTATGTATCCAGAATGTGGTAATGGACTCATACAACTCAATAATAAGACAGTTCAATTTTTAAAAATGGAAAACATAGATAAACAAAAAAGAAACATTTCACTAAAGATCTATAAATGTCCAATATGCTAATTACAAAATGTCCTATGTCATTAGTCGTGAGGAAAATAAAGAATAAAGCCACTAGAACAGTAAAATTAAAGGACTGAAATTGTCTAGCCGTGGTGAAGAGGCAGATTAACTAGAACTCTCATAAATTGATGTTGGGAGAGAAATACAACCTTAGGATAACTACAGGCAGTTCTCTAAGAAATTAAAGATGTACCTATGCTATGTCTCAACAATTTCATTCCTGCCTGATCCCAGCCCATTAACTGCTGGGGTAAAAGCACCACTGTGGCAACATGTTCATGTTTGTGTGTTTGTTACCAGCAACCTTTAATCCAAAATCAGGCAGGGGACCAAAATATATGAAGATAAAAAGTGAAGCTTATGTCCGTCCTAACATGTGGTAGGCCCTCCGTGCACTCTCTGTGTAAGAGAGGGACATTTTTGTCCCACTCATATACCAGCTATGTCCTTGTGTTGTTGTGTGCCACTGGAGGATAGTGACCGAGTTCTGTTTCCCTATTCACCAGTAAGCTATGAAAGGCAAATGGTAATAACCTCATTTTGCAGATGAGAGATCAGAACATAGAGAGTTTAAGCAACTAATCCAAGTTTCCCAAGCAAGTGAGCCCTGGAAAATAAATAGAGCCACACTCCTTTTATTACCCCTCGAGGGATGCATCTAATAGTCCATTTTAATCCAGCACTCAAACCATTTTAACGTTATCTACAGCTTTTTCTTTAATTGAGTAGGTTGTAGAGCACAAAACTTTTAGTAAATATATATTAAGCACCATAAACATTTTAAAAATAAGCTGTAACAATTCAATATCTTATAATCTACTAACATCTAGTTTCTAACATTTCTATTTTGCTGAAGCAGTTTATGATATTACAATTACTGCTGGATATCAGACCACATAAATATTTAATGATGCCATTAATATCTGAAAGGGAAAAAGAGAACCTTGATGTTGGGTTTAAATGGAGAAGGAATTTATTTCCCTATATTTTGCACTGATATTTAATTTGAGGTTCTTGGATGGAAGCCTCAGGTCTAAGATCGATTAGAATTTGACATTGCTCTATAGGCATTTCTGTTCACCCTTAAATATGGGCTTTTCCCTGCAATGTGCTGCACATAAAAACAGAAACATTCAACTCTATCAGACCAACACCTGCTGACCATCCGTCTGTTGGACTTCTTAGTTAATGTCCTCCCTCCTGCTCGTTTCTTGAATGCCTGGGAGATTTCACTTTACATTTTCTAAGACTGGTTCATTAAAATACTAATTTTAAACTGTAATTATCTGTTGGTTCATATCTGCGGTTGAACCACAGTGGCACTGATATCTTTTAACTGCAGGAGAATTTCACATCTGTTCTCATCCCCTGGAGCCTCAAGCAAGAGTTACCTTGGCACTGGAAAGGAGGCAGCTTGAAAGAGATAGAGAACACTGTGTCTTAAGAAAAGCAACAAAGGCAGGCAGGAGGAATGGTAAATATGGCAAATAGATTCAATTGTAAAACTATTCATGACAATACCCTCTGGGGGAAAAAACAAAAGCAATGAAATGGAAAGCATAGCAGGTAACAGTCCTGTTGACAGGTTGGGACGACTTTGTGCAATAGCTAATCTAACTCCTGTAGAATCTACAATCTGCTGGCCCAAGTAGGTGGGAAGTGGGGTGGGTGGGTTATTCTCTGTTTTATGATAAAGGTCAACAGTATCTTTAGCCTGGCATGGCACCAACCAGCCCAGGGAATGCCGATTGACTGGCAGAACTGGGTACAATTCCCAGATTTAGGGCATTAGTATTTGAGAAAGGAGGGGGAAAAGGCGAACTAAAAATACAGAATGAGCTTGAAAAAAGGAAATAAGAATAAAAGAATGGGTAGGGCAGAGGAAGAAAGCAAGGGGAAATAAAACACCTCCTGGGGAGTAAGCACAGTATGTTTGGAGCACCAATTACACACAAGCTGCAAAAGGGAGGTTAAAAGGAAGGGCAATTCACCGAATACTTATTATGGTCTTGGTAATAAGGGTCTTTGAGTCAGGGGTTATTATTTGCATTGTGTAGATGAGGAAACAGATTTGCAGAGATCAGATTCTGGATCTGAAGCCTAAGTTGTCTAACTCTGAACTGTCTTTTCTATGGTGTGATGCTATTTTTCAATATTTCAGAAAGATACAGAGATGAGTAAGTTATGAAGCCTTCCTTCAAAGAGCTCATGGCTTATAGGACAAGCAGTGTCATCTTATGTCATAGAACCTTTACTCAGCTGAGTGCTTCTACCTGCTGACAGAATATGTCTTATGTATTTGGGGAAATTGGCTAGATAACACTTGCTTCTTCGTCAGTGCCACACACAGGCGAGCACAGAGCTTTTGCAGGGAGACCTTTTGGAGGGAGTAAGTCTTGCTGGCTGCCCATTATAGGAGACGGGAGGTTGAGGGACAGACATGGTGTGTGACTCTGGTCTGGGGAAAGGCAAGTGTAGAGGAATGCAGGGCAAATTCTCTGCAACGTCATTTTCCAGAGCTGTTAATCCATACCAGACTCAGGTCCCAACATGAGCAAAATTATACAGTTGTCCCAAAGCATCATTATCAACTCATGACTCCCACCCACAGCATCCACTGCTAGAGTCATAGAAGATTCAACATCTTTCTGAAGTTACACTTCTACTCCATCTCCAAACAACTTAGGCAAATTAACCTGAGGGAGGAAAAAAAGTAATGATGGATGCACAATAAAGTGAGGCCACTGGTAGACTCTTTGAGAGAATATTCAGTTCTCCAAATACATTATCATTAGCTGTTGTCTTTGTCTATATATGAGTTGTTCTAAAAGCTAAGAACAAAGCAAGCAAAAGATTTTTAATCTTTGAGCAGACAAATAAAATAACGATGGTCCATCAAAGGGAAGAGGACAGTTCAGAGGACAAAAAGCCTCTTAGAGTATAGCAGGAGGTAAAGCAAATGACAACTACATCAAGCTTAATGAGAGCTAAATCAAGGGATGGTCTATTGACAAATTAATTTGGAAATCGTTTAAGAAAAATTGTGCTTCAGCTCTTATTTATATCTGCAGGAAGGGATGTGATATGTTCTCTCTTCTATGTTAAATAACAAGTATTTAACCCAAGAACTTGAAGTCCATTTTTCTTTTATATCTCCAGGACCCAGGGACTGGATTCTTAATAATTTAGCTAATTGAGTAAAACCTAATGCTTCAAATCTTGACGCAGGGAAATAAAAATTCAAGATTTCCTATAGATATGGGATGCATAATATTTAATGCTTCAGAGATCATTAGTAAAAGAAAATATTACAGCCATGCACACCCTCTGAGAGTCTAACTAATGAACGTCTCCCAGCTGCTGCTGAAAAATCAGCGGCAGCATCAGTACCAATTTCAAGACAAAGCACAGCTGACAGATGTTTGAAGGGATAAATCAGACTGTACAAGGATTAAAATAATATGTCCTCAGTGCCTTTTCATGGCAGAGGTGCCACAGCAAACGGTTCTACTCACTTGAGTACAACTGAAACCTGGAGCCTGGGGGTCAATATCTAGCAATCCTGAAGGCATGTGAGTGGCACAGGTACTAATCAGCATGTGAGTGGCACAGGTACTAATCAGTCCATGTTTTATATAACACAACGTTTACTATTACATCTCTGTTGTAAAGGAGATGCGAGGAGTCTACTCCGGCTGTAATGCTTGGGATATGATGGGATTAGATGAGGACTGGGCCAATATAATGGAACAGAAGTGACTGATTCTTTATGTACTTTGTAACGGATGTACATAAACTCTTAGACTCTAAGACCAGTTAGTGGTTTGGAAAGGAAAGGGGAAAGAAAAGTGAATAGATCAGGTTAAAGGGGACAATTATATGGTGAAGGATGGACTTGAACTTTTAGTGGTGATCTTAATGTGGTTTTTATAAACGTGGATTTTTAATGATGCACACCTAAAACTTATATTATAATTCAATATTACTTAAAAAAAAAGATACTGTGTTCTTCAAAGTTAAGATGAAGCAGTGACACTTAGGACATCCTTATTTTGGTAGTCTAAAAGCCCAAGAATTGTCATCTTTCTACTCCTGCCTCATGGAATTTCCTCAGTTACTGATTTTGCAGTACTGCCATTACAATGCAAGAAAAGTGATTATTAACTTATAGAATACTAACACTATCTTGAATTTGTTCTACACTGTCAATGCCAAATTGGCCAGCAGGCCTTTGTTTGAATATGTCTTATAACAGGGATCTCCCAAGACAGCCTCTATGCCATCTCTAACTTCTGCATTAAAATTCATAAAGGTATGTGCTGAAATTTGTCTGTCTTTATCATTATTCAGCAGTTCTAGTGCACTCTCTCTCTGGGATCTTAGAAAAGAAGTTAAGGAATTCTTTATTATAACAAATTTTTAAACAGCTGAGGATGTTCACATCATTGAATCAGATCGTCTTCAAGCTAAATGCCTACACTTGCTTCAACCACAAGTGCCATTGTAGTTGTACAAGCACCTGGCAACTCATCGGTGTCTTGTTACAAAGCACCCTACTCTCTGCTAGTAGGTTTTTCTCTTGTCTTCATTCACTTCTCTTGATTTGGAGGTAAGACAACTGTTTGTCCTCATCCTACTTATACCAGTTTATATTGATAATTTTGATTATATATTTTAATACGTTATTACATAAGCTGATGAAATATGAGAAATGAAAGTTATTTATATAAAAATTAAGTCAAGTGCTTATAGGAACTTGATGCAAACAAATATCTTAAATATTGCTATTGAAGTAAACATAAAGACTGTAAATTTAAAAAATTTACAGTTTACAGTGCAAAATTCTAGAAAGAGTTAGAGATTGAAAATGTCTTTGCACACTTTCTCCATTTAAAAGAAAAATACAATTCTTATAGAATTTATTTTGGATGGGGCTTATTTCAGTGATGAATTGAAAAACTCCAGTCAGGGAACCCATACGCAGACAAATTATATTCTAAATACCACACCTAGTATATGGGCATGGAGGTCAGTCAGAAACCATAGAAATGGCCATACCAGTATATATTGGCTCAGGGGTGGCTCCTCCATATTGGAGAGGATGTAAAGAAAAGGGAATTCTATACAGTTGGTGGAATATAAATTGGTACTCTCATTATGAAAAGCAGTATAGAGGTTCCTAAAACATTAAAAATAGGAATTCTACACAATCCAGTTATCCTCTTCTGGGTATTTACCCAAAGAGTATAAAAATATTTGAAGAGATATCTACACCCATGTTCATTAGAGCATTATTCAGAATAACTTTGAAACATCCTAAATGTTCACTGATAGATGACTAGATGAAGATGTGGCATACAAACACAATGGAATATTATACAGGTATAAAATGATGAAAACTTGTTGTTTGCAATAACATGAATGAGGGTATTCTACAAGTAAATTAAGTCTTAAGGTGGAGAAAGACAAACACTATATGATTTTACTCATGTATAAGATAAAGAAATGAAATTATGAACAAAATAAACACAAACTCTTAAACTATAAATAGTAGATATCAGAAGGGAAACAGAAAAGAGATGTGGGTGACTTGTATAAAAGCTTCCAACTGCATGGCAAAGAACAGAAACTAGACATGGTGACAGGCATAATGTATAATATATGCAGGTGTTGATTTAGAATGTCATACAGCTAAATTCTCTCTCTCTCTCTCTCTCTCTCTCTCTCTCTCTCTATCTATCTATCTATCTATCTATCTATCTATCTACCTACCTATTTGTTGATATATCTATGAATCTAAATAAAAATATAATTATAAACAAACGTTACCTCGATAAAATATGTTTAAATAAGAATGAGCATTCATAGTTAAAATATTTGATCTACCTCTGATATTTTTATGAATCACTCCTAGTTCTGATTTATCGGGACAAGCACTTCTACTATATGAGAAGGTGGGATGTGAAAAAAGTTGTCTGACCCCAAGTAGCATTTGCCTGACATCTGTGTATATTGCCTACAAATACTTTATGCTATCACTTTCCTCTTACTAAATACCATAGTCTATTAATACAGTCTAGGCTTGCATAAGCGTTCTGGAAAGCTTATGCACATTTGGTAAGATTTAGCCATATTGATGACTCACAAATTTAGTTTATTTTCAACTAAAACTTTCCTATAGTTGTTAGCCATATATCCTCTATCCTCTGGTGATGGTGTTCTTTTTGTATCCAGGTGTCAGACCTTAAAATGATCCCGTTTAACTTTCTTCTTTGTGGATTTGGCCCATCATTCCAGCATGCTGAGATCTTTTTGAATCCTGTCAGCCAACATATACACTCCCTCTCTCTCTGAGCCTCATGTCATCAGCTAATTTAATAAGTAAGACTTGTGTCTGCCCTTTTAAAATCTGACCTTGTCAGAAGGCTCCCTAGGCAGTCAAGCTGATTACTACAGATACTTTCCTCTGGAATAATTTGAGATTGCAGTCACAACTCTGGCTGTCCCAAGATGCCAGGCTCGCTTTTTTGCAGGCCCTCCTGCGTGGTGCTATGCCCATCTCATCCACAGTTGCATTTTACCTAATACACAGGGCATTTGATAAGTGTATTTAGGCCAGAGAATTTCATTGTCTTCTTGGCATAGAACAACATGGATAAACAAAAACCAAAACAGCTGCTACTTTCCCCAATCTGTCATCTATGTGAACCTCTCCCCACCACCACAAAAGCCGTGAACCTAAACTTGGGAGAAGAATGAGCACAGACGAATTATTTGAATGTGCAATGGAGCCAGCACTATTTCTTACATCAGGATTTGAATATTGCAAACGACTATATTGATTGCCTAAATCTAAAAATAATTTCATTAATGGAGGCAGATGTAATATGATTTAATATGCAAATTAGTGCTGCATTCACTGAAAAATATTAAATCACCCCATTTAGAATTTGACTGAAAATCACTAACAAAATTCAAGACAACTATTTTTTCCTTCACTATCTTACTGAGAACTCTTGAAAGACTTAAGTGTCTTTGAGTTCTGAATATTTTACACAGCACGCTAGAAATAGGTCCAAACAAATGTGAGGTATAGTGCTTATTATTCTTGAATGTTGTTCTAAATTAAGGAGACAAGTTGAAGAAAAGTTAACTTACTACTGTGAACTGGAAAACCTCCAATTAAGTGGATGAATTCCAACCTCTCCTTGACTCCAAAGCTGGAGGACATTTATCAAGTGTAGGGAAATGGAGACTGAAAACAAAAAACTCTGATTCACTCTCTCCGTGTTGACAAAATATATTCTATGCCCACAAACCTAGGCTGTGTCCATATACACACAAACCATTTTGAAACAAAAACAAGTGAGCATTTAAATTTAGACCAATTATGACAGCAAAAGCTGTGTTCTCTGGCATTCTATCAAATAAAAAGCTGCAGAAACCAGCGCTTCCCATATCCCCTGGTCCCATGAGTACTCCGGCAGCAGACATGGCAGTGGAGCTAATTCCAAACAACGACAAAGCTATCAGACCTGATAGGACTGTCTCTGGGAGTCACTGGGGAAAAGCCGGTGTGTGGCTGGTGTTTGTGGTTGTGTGGGGCACAACAACCCCTTCTGTCCTCTTAGGGCAATGGGACATTGGAGTTCACATCCTTGAGGAGGAGGAACTATCTCAGGCACTGAAAGGTTCAAACTGCACTTTTTTCTCTGTCTTTTAACCCTACAAGCAGCCTTTGCAACTTCTTTCTCTTTAAAAAATCATTTTAAAATTGTAGTGAAATAAGCAAATATAAAATGTGCTGTTTTAACTATCGAAATGTTCATCTCAGCAGCATTAGTGACATTCCCATTGTTGAGTAACCATCACCACTATTTCCAAAACCTTTTCAAAATCCCAAACAGAAACTGTAACAATTAAGCAACAATTTGCTACCCCACCCCACCCTCCAAGGTTCTGGTAACCTACTTTCTGGCTCCATATTTGCCTATCTTAGATATTATATGTAAATGAACTCATAATAATTTTTTAAAGATTTCCTTATTTATGCACACAAGAGCTGGGGTGCAGGTCAGGGGTACAGGGATTGAAAGAATTCACCAGAGACAGAGTGGGGAGGAGAACAGGTGGATCTACTGAAATACACTGCTGAGGGGAGCAGTGGGGCTAGACAGGAGAGGTCTGCAGCACCATGTGGGTCCCCTCCCTGGCTGGGGATCGAACTTGTGCTGCGGTGGTTGTGGATAGCTTCACAGTGCTGCAACTTAACCCCTTATGTCACCAGGGAGACCCCTGAACTCACATAATTTTTACCGTTTTGTGTCTGGCTTAGTTTACTTAACATAATTCTTTCGAGAGTTCTCCATACTGTTGCATATATCAGAACATTCTTTTTTAAGACTAAATAATATTCAATTGTATGCATGTTCCATGTTTCGTTTGTCCATTTATGTCTTGATGGACACTGGGTTATTTCCACCTTTGGCAGTTATGAATAAGTGCTTCAATAAACACTGGCACACATGCATCTGTTTCAGCCTTTGTTTCCAATCCTTTTCAATTTTTTTGTTTTTCATAACCTAGAAGTGGAGTTGTTGGATCATATGGTAATTCTATGTTTAGCTTTCTGAGGAACTGCCAAACTGTTTTCCAGAATGAATGCACCATTTTACATCCCACCAGCAATATACCAGCGCTCCAATTTGCAACTTATCTTGAGACCCTAGCAGAGTGGTCACTGAGAGCTTACCTTGAAGTCAGGTGGCATCCTTACTTCACCTCAGACTCTGTAAGATAAATTTCACTATAAAGTATTATACTTTATCAGCCCTACACACACAGTTCCCCGTGGAAATTTCGCTCACGATGACCTCTGTTTCTGTGCCTCAGGCTGATTACTCTCCCATAATGTTGTCTTGATTCACTTATTCTTCATTTCCCTGTCTGTTGAAACAGTCCAGTTGACTTCTAACTCATCTAAACCACCAAAGCCCAACACTTATTCAAGTTAGCAGCCTCACGACCCTTCTCCTAGATATTGCCTAACCTCACTTAGCTACTCAGCATTTCTTGTTGTCCTCCCTGTTCCTTAGTTAAGTCTTTTGCTGCCATCTTCCTAGGGAAAACGACCCCACTTATTCGAATGAAGTGAGATGCTACTTTCAACTGCACAGTGCTGACTTATGACGGGCATGATTTTCTTTAAAAATCTTAGCCGATAAAAGGAGCCTGACTAGTTAATGGACACTTCAATAGAAATTTCTTTTGCCCTTTTTCTAGCACTTATACTTTTCTTTTAGTGATCCATCTGCTTCCATCCTACTTGATACCAGATCAATCTCATGACAACAGCTTCCAAACTTGTCCAAACTTGTCTCTTTGCCTATAAATTGCACCTCTGTTGAATCCATCCTCTCAACTGCATTCGCAGTGTATCTCTTAGAGTGCAGATTCTTTTACTCAAAGCCTTCAGTTGTTCCTTAGGCCCCATTCAATATGATTCAAACACCTGATTGTAGCAGTCCAGACCTCCCATGATGGCACAACACCTTTCCACATGATCTCCCTCAATGTCCCGGCAGGTCCTGCCTGCCCATGCTGTGCCTTTGGTTCATGACTTGGCCTTGGGTTCCCCTTCATCACAGCCTTTGGCCTAATGAATCTCTACATTTCAGGATAGGACAGAGTTCAAGGATAGAGTTTCAACAATGATTCCAGTTAAAAGTCAAATATATATATCCTCTTTGGTCTTGCATAGTTTGTAGCATCTGGTTTATGTGCAAGCTTGATCTGCAAAGCATCCAGCCAGTCTGAAGCATCACTAGAAAAGCTCAAGTGGCTGGTGCCAAATGGTGTCAAGTCATACTGGGGTCTTCACAGTAATTCTCAAGGTAACCAGGTGAGACACCTGACTGTGAATAGCACATTCTGGACAGAATTGTCTATTAGAAATGGATACTCATTACCTGAACACATGGAACTGGTTTGTGTGTGCATGCATGTGCATATATGTGTTTGCATGTGTGCATGTGCCTGTGCACTGCAGAATGCCATCATATTTATTAATTTACAATGACAATTATATCCTATACAGGTGGAAATATGTAAACCACATGAGTAGAAACGTCTCTTCCTGATAGGTGTAGACTTAAACTAGAAGACAAATTTATAGTTAGACTATTAAGTGACAGTAGAATCGAAACAGGTTCCTGGCTCAGTGAGCCAAGATGGGGACAGCCCCATCATGTGTCTGAACTGCTCATCTCCTTAGGTAAATGAACTCTGGAATTGGGAGTTCCTTGCTTTCTGAGCTGGTTACCTACTATCAAGTCACAGGTTCATAGTTATACTCTAAAAAGCTTAAGTATAATTCACCAGGACTTTTGTCCTCTAGTCCCATGACAAGACATTCAGGCACCTTGGAATGTAGTTTTTCTTTGCTTCAGTTCTTCAGCAGCATATTATCTTCAGTTTTAGAACAGACCAAGTTCAATACTATTGTGTATGTAAGTATATCTTCCTAGTTTAATCCCTAGCAGTAAAAGATCCCCCATTTTTCTACATTCTGAGGAGTTACTTTACTATTCTACCACATACTGGTTGTTCTGTGCCACAAAGGACAAACTCCATTGTATAATAAATACTCGGGCTCAGCCTTCGTTTCTATATGTGAATGGAAAAGTAGGCCAAAGTCTTACATGTGTGCCTACACCCCACATGGCCTAGCACACAGCAGGTATCTGGTCAATATTATTGAGAAAATGAATAACCAGGAACTGTCCTAGTAATATTCTGTAATAAATTCCCTCCAGTTCTTCTGTCTCTCAGCTATGTCTACAATTAGTAATTGTCTTGAGACAATGATAAATCTTGGCTGTTCATGAAAATTCTGAATGAAAATGTAATGTATATAAATTGCTCAATGCTTCCAGTCTTTATAAAATTGATGTGGAGACAGTCCTCACTAAATCCATGGGGTAGAGGCCTTCTTGCTGGGAGAACACTCAATTGTAAGACCATGGGGAACTGTTTCTACTCTGCCAGGTGACTTGGGTCTGAGGCTGGATCCTGCACTGCTGTTCTTCTAAATGGGGTCTGATCCCTCAATTCAAGCAGCAAGCTTCTATAGGTAAGTGTGCCCAAGTTTCTCGGCTGTATTGATGACCCAAAGGGCCTGAAGACTCAAGACTAATCCTCCCCTACTCCCCCACTCCCTGCCCCTGTTAGAAGCCTCCAGAGGAAATGAGACAAAGCAAAAACCATGTCAATATCCCTTGAAGCTTTGCCACATGGTGCTCAGTTATACAGTGTCCTCAGCATTCATCACCTGATTCCAGTGAGGTAAATGGAATGAACAGGAATAGAGAACACAAGAAATATAAGCCCTTTCTGAAGACAGACTTTCACTGCACTTAAAGGCAACTATAGAAATCTTTTATAAAATGTCCCAGAAATGGTACAAGCAAAAATCTCTATTTTCCAGGATCCTAGGAGATTGCTATCAGGATGTGTGCTTGGTGCTGAGCCTGTGGGCCCAGACAATAGGACTAGGATGGGATGGTGGACACAGAGGACCCTACTGAGCCTTTTATTTCACACAGATTCACAATGTTCCCCTCAGGGGACCCCGACGTGTTTTCTATGGAACTTTTCTGTTTTCAGTGTGAATTACCAAACAATTCTCCAGATGCTGATTTTTGTCTCCTCACAAGATAAATTTTAGTTTCTATTGGCACATTTATTCCATGCACCACTCTCAGATTATGTAAAATATATATATAATACTACAGCTAGTGGAACAATATAGACCAGAAAAATTAGTAAGAAAAACTTTTCTTTTTTCTTGTTATAAAAGTGTAGGAGCTTAAATAAATGTCCCAGTGCAACAGATTCATTTGGATTATAATTAATGGTTATTCCTGGTCTTAAAATTCACACTGGAATAAAATAAGTCTATTTTGGGTCTCCCTGGTGGCGCAGCGGGTTGAGCACCTCACTGTGAAGCATCCACAGCACAGGAGCTCAAGTTCGATCCCAGGCCAGGGAGGGGACCCACATAGCGCAGAAGACTTCTCCTGCCTTGCCTGCGGCTCCCCTCAGCAGTGTATTTCAGTTAGTCTGCCTGTTCTGCTCCCCACGCTATATCTGGTGAATCCTCTCACCTCCCACACTTCTAGCCTGTACCCCAGCTCTTGTATACATAAATAAATAAATTTTTTAAAAAATTATTTTGCATACCGGCCTCTCTCTCTTATTATAAATTATGTGATAGAGTTGGGGACATACTAAATAAATTAACAAATAAAAGCTCACCATCAGATCACCACTAATATGGTAGCTTTGCACTTCCTGGTTCCCAATTTTATGAAAATTCTCACTTTTCACTTATTCAACAAATATTTGTTAAGTAGCTGTTATATTCCACTTGATTTTGTAAGTACTCTCATTTAGCTGATCTTCCTATCCTGAATTTCTTTAAATTCATAGAAATAAAACAACTCTCTTCATAAAATGCAAGATTTTCCTAATCCCAGCACCTTTAAGAGTGTTAGGGTCTGCTGGATTCCTCTAACACAGAGGTAGGAAGCAGGCTGTATTAATATCCCCACAAACTGGAAATAATACACTTTCTTGCTGATAGCCTGAGAAATGGCAAAAGCTGACCTGAAGAATTAGGTTCACTTCTGGGATAATGGTGTTTATTCAACTGAATTCTTTTATTTTCACTATGTCATTCCACCAAATTATCTATTTTGTTCAATAGAACTATACAAAATAGCATAGAACAAGTCAAGTACCTGAAAGAAATTAGACCAGATATTAAATAATCTGATTTCATGCCTGATATTGTAACATCTAAAAGCATAAATGCAGAGATAGATACAAGAAAGAATTAGTCTGATTAATTGTGATAAAATAATTAGCTGGTTATTATAGCTTGTTATATTAGTATATATTTAATATTTAGTATATTGTTACAGTAGCTATAACTGTTGTGATCACTTTTGTACATGTTTTTTCTAACACCTCAAATTAGTCCCTAAATTAATTTGTTGGGCTGTAGTGTTTTGTGGATTTTTATTAAAAAGTGTGAGGCCCTCTCTTCAATCTCGTCAGCCACCTCTTCATGAATGGCAAAAGCTTCCCATGCAAGCCTATGTATATTGGAGTAGGGTGAGAGCTTGGGAAATTACTGCATTTTTAAATTTAGTTCTTAAATATCTTGGTGAATGCTTTATGATATACTGTTGCCTTTGTGCTAACTGGCTTTATACTTGGAGACTCGGAGTTTCTTTGGAAGATACCTTGCCTTTTTTTTTTTTTTTTTTTGAAGGATTTATTTATTTATGTATATAAGAACTAGGGTACAGGTCAGGAGGTAAGATGATTCACCAGAGACAGAGTGGGGAGCAGAACAGGCAGATGGACCAAAGAACACTGCGGAGGGGAGCAGCAGGCGAGGCAAGAGAGGCCCCTTCACTGGTTGGGGATCGAATTCATGCTGCTATGCCACAGATGCTTCACAGTGCAGCACTCAACCTGTTCACCACCAGGGAGGTCCAGGTACCTTGCTTTTATCTCTGGTGTGTCTGGATGTAGTTTTTCCTATCCTGCATTCTCTCCCCAAAATATCCTTAAACTTTCTGACCAATTGATAACTTCATTTTTGTTTTGTTTTATAGCAATATCATTATTGCATTGTCTTGATAAGTATGTTCTTTTTTATTATTTCAATGATGCCATATGCGATTAGAAGTAAATATTCAGTCCTTTCCCAGACATTAATTCATGTTATCTTAAACAGTTTCTTGTGATCACTACCACCAAATTACCTCATATAGTGATAGTTTCACTGATAGAACACAGTGAAAAAAATGTTATAAAGTGAAAGAAGTAC
Source organism: Galemys pyrenaicus (assembly GCA_019455555.1). Taxonomy (NCBI): domain Eukaryota; kingdom Metazoa; phylum Chordata; class Mammalia; order Eulipotyphla; family Talpidae; genus Galemys; species Galemys pyrenaicus. Next base: position 4,708,164 of record JAGFMF010011581.1, on the reverse strand, counting down.
TAGATTGAATATCTCAAGATGACAGTTCTGTGCCCCACACTGGTATAAACTTGTTATGTAACTATGATCAAGTCATCTTTCTGGGGATGTTTCTCATGTTTAAAATTGAAGGGCAATTTGTTAGTACTTGTTAAGATTAAAAATATATTTAACTTTTCAACCAGCATTACATCTCAAGAGAATTTATCTTGTAGGTATAAATGACAGATGGATAAAGAATGTTCATTACAGTTTTAAAGGGAAAAAATTCCTTGTTTTAATGTTTGAAACAATTCCAGTTTTTTAAATTAAGAAGGAAATAGTTAAAATGGCAATGGTATAATGACACAATGGAATACTATAAAGCTCTGAAAAGAAGATAACCCTTTACATAATAACATCAGAATATATTATTAGATGAAAGAAGACAAGATGTAGTAGAAAGTTTATAAATATACACCTGTTCTATTGCCTAGTAGAGATAGTCCTAGGTTTTTATTCTATGAGAATCACCTAAAGAACTTTTTATAAAAAAGTTCTGATGGCATAGCACCTCAAGACAACCCAAGCATGGCCAGCAAAAGAATAAAAGAAATGCAAGGAAACAAAATGGTCCAAAATTATCCTAAAAATATTGTCCTTAGAAAAACTGGAGAGACTACTGTACCTGTCAAACAACAAATAATTTTTAGAAATGAAAATGTTGAAATAAATTCAGTATTTCAATTCCCATATTATAACAGAGTTAAAAATCAAACTATTAACTTTAAAGTTTAAGTAAAGAAATTTCAAACAGCCCATATAACAAAGAAAGAAAAGAACAAAAAATAAAGAGAAAGTTTAAAGCTATTAAGAAGGCACAATAATTGACTCAAAAAGTTCCAAGAGAAGTGAATAGATAAAGAATAGTGAGAATAACAAAATGATTAATGAAATAAGAATATCTTAGGATATCTTAGGCTGAAGAAATATTACATTGTTCATACTTAAAGTTTCATGGATGCTAAGTAGGTTAAATTAAAAAAAGAGCCATACTTAGACACTCTTTGTTGAAATGTCTATAAAGACAATCTTAAGTTGCCAGATGAAGAAAAAGGAGGCCATCAATAGAGGCAGGAGAATCAGATAAACAACAGATTTTTTATCAGCAACATTGGACACTAAAGGTCAGAGGAATAAAGACTCTCCAAAAAGCTCACTAAAATAATGACTATGAACTTAGAATTCTATATTTAAATAATTATTTTATGTAACAGTTGTAGTCATTTGAAAATTTATTCCCCTTATAAGCTCCTCATAGACATTACTCAATAAGATTCTTCAGCAGATCAAAAGAAAGGAAGAAACAAATATAAAAACAGTACACTATGAATCACAAGAGTAGCAGCTGAAATGACTTGAAAGGAAAGGAAAACTCAAAGAGAAATCACAAGCCCTTTATACTTGGGGCACTGCCCTTTGACTGGCTGGAGTCTTGTATTATATTTTTCTCTTCAAGTTCAATAACATAACTTTATTCTATAGTAAGTATCTAATCTTATTAATGTCTCTTAAATTTGTGTTGAAAGCTTTGCACTAACCTATGAACTAAACCATGGAGTGTATAATTGTAGTCAAGGAGCAGAACACCAGAAAAAGGGAAGCAGAGGAGATGAGAGACATAGTATAAACTCATTAGATTGTAGAGTTTCCTTACCAGGAAGTCAATATCTGCTTGATAAAGTTGATCAAGGGAAAAGTCAAAAGGGAAAATATAATTTAAACTGTAATTCTAACCCAAGAAAATCTATAACATAGAGATTTTGACAAACAAACAAAGAAAAAAAAAGAAAGAAAAACTCAATAAGATCAAAAGGTCAAAGATATATCAAAGGGACCATGGGAGGTGGGGAAAGGAGGGGAGGGCAAAGACTGGGATGAGGGCAGAAAGAGCATAAGGGACTGAGATGATGGTGCATGGGTTAAATGGTGGTGGGAACTCCCTGGGGACTACAAATAATGTCAAAGATAGATAGATAGATAGATAGATAGAAGGAAAATTAAAATTATTAAATATTAAAAAAAGTGTGAACATAGAGATTTTGATGTGTTTATTTTGGGGAAACAATATTAGAAATACAGATGATAGCTTGACATTTTTTATCTTCCTGTGTGATTTGGCTTTTAAAATTACATTAAGGATAATCCTTCCTAACGAATGATTACTAAAATAAATTTAAATTGAATCACATATGGAATTTGTGGGATACTGTAAAGATTTTGGAAAGAATGAGATTTGTCAATGTATATTTTTATGGAAGGTCCCCCCACAGTTAATGTTTAATGTAAAAAAAATAGAGCAGAAAATACTAAGTTTTATCCCCATTAAGATAAAAGAAATTTTCATATGTCTATGTTCCTGCATCTAAGTCAATGCCTGTGAAAATACCAGAAAAGAGAAACTAAAAGCTGAGAATACTGGGTTAAGGAAAGATTCTTACAATATCTAGTTTCAAAACTTCTGAATTGTTTAATGTTAATATGTAATACATAATATGTAAATATTACTTTAAAATAAATTCTGCAGCTTAAATTTCAATGGTAGTGCATTATAACGGTATAATATAAATTTCAAAATGTTCATTTAAAACTCTGAAAACTCTGAATGTTTAAAATATATCATTAAAATTCAAACTTTTTCTGTTTTATATTCTTTTGGCTAGAACAAAATTATTTGTTAAATAAATTCTCCATTTCCCATGGCATGGAAGCCCTATCATTAGCACATAGTACATTTCCACATTTACTTATATACACTTCTTTATTTGGTTCTATTCCCATAGCTCTATTCCTTTGCAAATACCTTTTTAAAAATTAAATTAGCTTTAAAGTAGATTCTAATATCTGCTGCTACCTGTACCACCACATTATTCATTCACCCTCTTCATATTCTTGAGAATTCTTGCATTTTTTATATGAGCTTTTAAGTCAGTCCTGTACAAAGAAATAAATCTTGAATTGTTGGGGATCTCATGAAACATGCATTGTTACTACAATAAAAATAAACCAAAAGTTAAAAAAATAGGAATATGGTTAAATTAACAGCAGCCATTTCCACCAAGTGAAGGATAATGCAAAGCAGGTCCCTACTAATTGCATGAAAATATAAGTAATGAGTGTTAAAGACCCCGTATTTGTAAATACAAGAAAATTCTCACTATATTGTAGCAAAACCTGAGTGTATGTGGATGACCTTGCTCACAGACCTGTGCGTATCTCAAACTGAATGAACAAGTCTCATTGAAAGGCTGGCCTTTCTTAGCTTTGAATGGACGATGAGGGTAAAGGCCATGATCAAGTCCAGAGTGAGGCTAAGAGGTCCAAAACTCTGAAATATCAATGTGAAAATATCATTCCCCATCATAGTCTTTTCATAGTCTGATTTGTGTGCTTGCAGATTTGATGCACATGGCACTGTAGCTACAAATATAAGGAGAAAACTCTGCTGGTGAGGGCGCTCCAGGCTTTGGAGGAAACAGAATCACAGGGCAAATGTGTGCCACACAGTGGAAAGATTATATGCGTCAGCACTGTGGCAACAAACGTGGCTCAGATGCCCACTCTCCCATTGCCTCGCCACAAGATCTTGGGTTCTCTGAGCTTCAATACTTTTATCTGTAGAATATGGATAAAAATGCTTGTGAGTAAAACTGTTGTGAGCATCAAACAACACAAAAAGCACCTTGCAGGACAGCTATACATAGTGGGCCCTCAATAGATGCTAGATGTTAATGACAATCAGAAAGCTACAACAGTCCAAACCAAGGCAGGGAAGACAGTACTGCAGTATGTGGTATAGAAAAAAGTGTTGAAATGTGAAGCTGAATGATGTATGCAGAGCATTATTAAATATTTTTGTAATGTGAAACTCAAAAATGCCAGAGGGGGAAAAGTTGATCAGAAGGGTGAGGAGGCCATAGAAATTCAATTTAAAAGGGCCTCATGTGCTAGTATGCCATGGCAAGGAATTGCGAATGCATGTTAGAGTATTTTTTATTTTTATAATGGAGTAAGTTAATAAGATTCGTACTTTGTAAAGCTTCTTTTTGGCATCAGTACAGAGGATGTGCTGGAGGAATTAGGTGGTAAGATTTTGCAGTTACACTGCAGACAGGAGGATCATTTTATTCCTAAGTATACACTAGACTTTTATTTTTTTTAGGTCTCAATGGGAGAGATATGATGTGCTCAGGAAAAAAAAAACTAATAAAAAGAGGAGCATATTGAAAACTAGAAAAGTGACAAACTCTGAGAGTTACAGAATCTCTTGTTAGGCTCAGTCATGCTCTTTTACTTTTTTCCCCTTTCTCCTGCAAAGCAAAGACTGACAAAGGCTTAAACTTCCCCAAGCTGATTAGCCTTGTCAGCAAGTAGATAACAACTGTAAGTTTGCAGGATTTAGATACAGCAGGTAGATATGAAAGTATAGTGTGCTGTGTGCTTTCTGTCTTTATTCAATGTGCAACAGCAATGGATGGAACATGGCTATTTTTACCTTAAGGTCATTTGCTTGATTTATCAGAGACAGCACAGGCTTCAGAAACAACCAGATTGGCGGTGGTGGTTTAGCTGTACCACTCCCACCTTTAGTAAGTAAGTGAATTTCTTTCACAACCTCAATTTCATCTGTTAGGAGCTTATTGAGTTTATAACTAATGAAAGTAGCAGGGGCATCAGTAAACAAATATATGCCAAAAAATATGTGTGGTAGAGAGGAACACAGTAGGAGGTGGCAATAATGAACTAAGAACTACTTTTTATATAAGGTGGTCAAGGAAAGCATCCTCAATAAAACTATTTGAGCAGGAAGTGAGGAAGTTAAATTCTGAAGATATTGGGGAAAAGAGAATTTTAGGCCCAGAAAACAGTAAGTACAAACACCCTGGTATGGAAGTAAGCTGGGCATGGAGAACAGAATACAGAAGGTATGTGTGGCTGGAGCAGAAAGTGGTCGTTCAATCCTGAGCAGGGCCAGGCACCACACTAGAGGCTCACAGGGCTGCAGTGTTAAGTATAGACTGTAGGGGGTGTCAGGGGCAGGAATCAATCCGCTAGTGAACTGTCTGCAGAGTAATGAAGGACCAGACTACGCTGGTAGGTAGAGGTGTAGTGGTGTCATTATATTCTGGATAGTTACATGTGGTGCTCACGAGAGTTACTGATAGATGGCAAAGGTCTGATCTTTGGCTTAAGGAATTCTGAATGTTCTTGTGAGAATAAAACAAAGTAAAATGCCTAGAATTTGAGTTACTAAAACCACAAGTTTGTCTTCACTTTCCTTTGTGGTTCTTTAGACTTTCCAGTTGCTGGCTATATGCAAAACACAGTCAAGAAAGGCACAGGGTTGGAAAGGACAAAAGAACACTTTGATATCCTACATCAGCTAGAGGTGAATTCAGATTTTTCATCAGAAGTTCTCTCCTCATCAGTAAATTTCCAAATCATAAATGACGGGGGAGGGATGAACAAAATGAAGTCAAGGAAAAACAAAGAGTGGCATAGGGTGCTTTTTCAGTTATTATAGACCTCCTGCGTCCTTGGTTACTTGTTTTCTGGGTGAACAAAAATGAAAAGGTCAAGCACCACATTATTTTAAATCTATCCTGAGGGAAAGCAGAGAAAGAAGCTGCTTGAGACACGATATTTTTCTTTCTCAGAACAGCACTGTGGAGATTCATTGTTGGCTTTCACATTAAAGCATAGCCAAGCAACATAATCAAACAAACAAACTGTTTCTCAAGGCTCAAAGCCTTAATCCAAATAGCTTTTAATGAAGTCTTGAAAAGCAACAATTGACAGTGGCAGAGGATTTAGTTCTAAAAGGGAGCAATGAAAATGAGAAACTAACTGATCATTATAAATACTGAGCAATAGTTGGAAAAAGCACAGCCCAAGATACTTAGCAGAATACCTGGTACTTGGTGAAAAACCAACTCATTTGGCTCAAACCTGTCTCTGAAACTTCGTTTTCAATGATTAAGCTGAAAGGTCTCTTCCAAGTGAGGTTTTCATATTAAGTCAACCATTTGGGGCACAGACTTGTTTTTTTCTGCTGAGAAAAACCACATAAAGCATTTGAACATACCCTTTCCTAGAGAGAGACATCTAAAAGACCCTTTGGTTATACATCATAAAGGGAAACTAACATTCACTGGGTCTCTGCCTCCTGTTGGGCTCTTGGCTCTCAGTTTAATTCTCACAGCACCACTCTAGATTGACTATGGCTATTTCCATTTTTCAGAGCGAATACTTGAGATTGATACACTGATCACCACCCCATGCCTCACTGCTGTTCCATCATGAAATGGGGGTTAGAGTGAGCTGAGACAGATTCCAAGGTCGCTCTTCTTTGGCTTCCGATGTTCTTTTTCCCAGAATATTTTCTACCACTGCCAGAATCCATACTCTCTGAGGTCATGGATTATTTCACCATTACTCCTACACTATTCATATTTATTAATACTTTCATCAGGAGCAATTTTGGGCAGATCAAAGTTTCTGTCAACATTAGAATGCTTCATTACACTTCTCATGATAGCTTCCTGCCACTCATAGTCATGTCTTCAGATTTGGCAGTGTGTGATGAAGCTATCATAAGTAATGAACTCATGTCAGATACAACTTGGCCAAATCACTGCTGACAATGGGCTGATGGTGTATTGCAAGTGCACGTGTGTCCAGCAAACATATGTGGCATTCTATGGGGCTCTGGGAGGCAGAGTTCAGCCTCTAAAGTAGAGTCTAACCATTTGGTCCTGCCCATTTCCCCCTCATATTATTTATTATTTCTAGCTTTAAGCAAACCCTCACAAAAAGTTTGTATGGGGAGTGGGTTGGGGGATAAAGCTGCTTGTAATACGATTGTTTTACTGCTAAAGTGATTTGATAAAATGACAAAACTCCACTACTCTGTGTGTGTGTATGTGTGTGTGTGTGAATGCACATGTGTTTCTTGTCCAAATTAGTCTGGCTCAAGAGGTGGAATATGATGATTAAATAATTAAGCAAACAACACTGGAGTATTTACTATGCAGCAGGCATTATCCCAATAGGATTATACATGGTTGAAAATCAACTTATGAATAGAAGCAGCTACACCAACAACAGCAATTGTGAATGTCACTGCTACTATTAGTGAATCCTCTCCTCTGTGCTCCAAATTATGAACAGCTCACTATATTTTTGGGGGTTGACAACTGAAAGTGGTGAAAAAGATGAGTTAAATGCTAGCATGACTAAAACAATTTGTATTTGCTTTGAAAATGTAGTATGAAATAAACATGGATTACGTCTATTCTATAGCAAGAGTTGAGGGACCAGTTAATTATTGAATATTTTATACTATTATCTTAAATCTCTGTAAGTTTTTAAATGTGTAGGTATTTGAGGTAATATGCTGCAAATATTTACTAAGTGACTGAGTTTAAAATTTTTCATACCGATGGTTTTATTTACATGTGGAATATAGAGAAACAAAACACAGGGTCAGAAAGAACCAGACAATACCAAGCTCTAGAAAGCCTGCTTATAGAATTTAGGCTACCAGAGGGGGAAGGGACCCAAATGACTGTAGTGGAGGACTACGGATGCCTTGGTGGTGGGTGTGGTATGGTGTGGTAACATATCTCTGAAGAGGTGTGATCCTATATCTCTGAACTGTACACATTATTGTAAACCAATGTCACTTTGATAAAAAAAAAGTGAAATAAAAAAATTTTTCATTTGTTGCTTTATGATAAATAAATATTTCCTCTTATAGTAGATAAGAAAAACTCATATATTTAAGTCATTCTCAGAATTCAGATGTTACCACATTTCATTAGTATCCCAACCTGTGACAGAGAGGACGTCCTGAGGTGGGGGCGCAGAGGGGATGAGAAAGAGGATGAAACTACAATGCTACAATTTCTCATATGAAATAAGTGTCTTATTCAGAAAAATGTCTGTTGACTTTGAAGGCAAATAATTTATTGATAAATGCTAAATTTTGACTGTTTCAGATAAAATTAATGAGTACATTTTTTTACCCCCACAGGTAATTTTCATTTATGATTGGGGCAAAAGGAGATCATCAACTGATGTCACATACTATTTAGCACTGTAGATACACTGCTTCCTGTTCTTGAGTTTATCCATTTGTCCCACTGAACTATTGAGATAGTCATTCTTTGTAGTTAAAAATGGTCTTCTGACAATAAAGTATATTTTCCAGCTTCAGTGATCAGTGACTTTCTCTGACAGCTTTTCTATTTTCCTAGATTAAAAAAACACATTTACTGTGTGTAAAGAATTTTCAAAAGCACAGGTAAAAAAATCATTTTTCCAGTAGCCTGCTTCTAGAATTTCTGTCATTCATATTATCTCCATTTATATTCTTCTTTCATAGTTGCACGAGTTCATCTCATCTGTGTTATAATTTCCTGACTACATCTTGATATTATAAGTATCTGCATATTGACTTTTTCTCTTTAGCATCATTCACAACATGTCCCAAGGTATGGCCAACTTAGAATTTAATTAACATAATGTTGATATATTTCCCTCTAGATGATTAACCACGATGTAGAAAGTACATTACTGAACTGGATGATTATTACAGTGCTATACTTCCCTTAGGATTTCTAGAGATTAAAAATATATACTTCATACTGAACTCAATTGCTTAATTTTTTATCAGTTTGAAAAAATAAAGACAGAATGTGTACACACATTCCCAACACAGCACCAAAGACCAGATTTTATGCTTTGGCATATGAGACATGATTACATATTATTTAAACTAAACAAATGTTTGTCTACTCTATTTAGCCCTGGTCTTTGTGTGCTCTACTAAGGTTTCTGGAATACAGAGACAGATGTTACTATATTAGACTGAGTGAAAATATAAAACAGTGGTTCGAAGCTCAAAGCTGTAGTACTAGTTTCCTGGGTTCCAAACTTGGATCCTATATTTTTGGGATATGTGTACTTGGGTACATTTCTTATGGCTCTTATGGACTACAATGTGTTTTCCAAAAATTCATATGTTGAAGCCCTTACCACCATATGACTGTGTTCAGAGATAAGACCTTTAAAATGGAAATTAGGGTTAAATGGGGTCATAAGGGTAGCATCTTAATCCTATAGAACCTGTGCCCTTTTAAGAAGAGGAAGGGACACTGCACCCTCACACTCTGCAACCTCCTCTCCCCCAAAGGTCACGTGAGGGCACAGAGAGAAGTTGGATATCTGGACAAGTCAGGATGAAAGAGCTTGTCAGAACCTGACGTTACTGGTACTTTCATATTGGACTTCCAGCCTCTAGAAGTGTGAAAAGACAAATTTCTATTGTTTAAGCCATGCACTTCATGCTGTTTACTTACAGCAGTTATAGCGAACTAATACAATTTCTGAAACTGAATTTTCAATCTTCTGAATACAAAATAACAAGAAGTATCTGGATTAAATAGAAAGGCATTTCAATTGCTTAACATAGTCTGATATAAAGGTTTCAAAAATGGCAGCTATTATTATTTTAAATCATATTGTACTTAATGTACAGAAAGTCAAAGAGGAAACTTTGACCTGAAACATACTCTTTTCTTAGGCATAAATAATCCTTAGAGTGTAAAAGAAATATTCTATGTGAAAATATTGTCATAATAATAATATATCATTTAGTTTCCAAAAAGTATTTTTCATTATATAGACATCAAACTATACCTGGTTAACCAAGTTAAATTACAGAATAAAATGGGAAAAATCAGTTTAAAATTTCAAATGTGACTTTATAAAATCATTTTAGTGACTTCTGATTTCATCTTTCAGTCTAAATATTGGAAATCATGCAGACACAAAGCTTTGCTAAGTAATTTGTTTCCTGATAGCATGTGAATCTTATTAATTTTCTAGGGCTAAATGGATCAGAACTTTATTTACTTCTATTTCTTTTAGTGAGTCTTTTAATACATATCTTATCTGCTTTTCAGAGAAAGCCACAGATTACTGTGTATAGATTCATTCTTCTCCCAAGATTCAGAACTCTCATTATGTTTCGCTGAGTATTCCATTAGAGAACAGGTTATTCTTGTCCTTAAGAAGGAAATGTTACTTCTTCTTAAAAAAAAAAAAAAGATTGATATACAATTCTGTTTAGAGGTCTATTTTTTTCTATAGATGTATAAAAGTTTTAAGATTGCTCCAAGGATTTTTTAGGGAAATTAGGTTTACTTGTTTCACAAAGAAGTGACATTTCTTCTCTTGTAATAGACCTGTTTAAAATCAGGGGTATCAGTCCATGGAAACTTGAATACTTGAGAGCATAGTTTTCAGTACATACTTGCATACTTGGAACTTACCTTCAACTGGAGATCAGGGGAGGAAGTAAATGACTTAGAAGTCAAAGGTGTCTTTCTTGGAATTTGTCTTTGATTGTTCTAGATAATTTGTTTTCTATTCTCCTTGTACTAAATGAAAGAAATATGAGTAATAATTAAGAGGCTTTTTTCACTTCTGGATTATTGGTTTAAGGGAGTTGTGCTAACCCCAAGTTGAAGAGAGTTCAAAAGATATGTTAATATATCCAAAATAAAGTTGTAGATTTGCATTCCCTTTCCTCTCCCAATCTGTATATCCTGTTTCTCCCCACATTGGTAAATACTACCACTAGATTCTCAAGCAAGAAGCTTGGTGGTAATCCTTGATGCCTTCATTTCTTGTATATTCAAAATCAGTTATTCATTAAGTCTTTTTAATTTTACTTCCAAACCCTATTTTGTGGCTATCCATCACTGTTTTCACATCATCTTAGCCAACAGCTTTGTTCAAACGAAATGCTCACTCTGCTTCTTCACTTCCCCAAAACAGGTGTAGTGCCATCTAAAAACATAAGTCAAGGTTAGATTTTAATCTTATGTGTAGACTTTCAAAGACTTCATTATTTTACAGAATTGCTGGCTTCAATTGCCTCCTCCTCTCTACTCTTTGAGAAGGTGGGGACAGGATGAGAATGAAAATACTTATAATTATGTATGCTGGTATTTCTTCTGAGTGTGAAATACTTTTCCTTTGTTAAGATTCCTGAATTATTTTTTTTCTTGTATAATAAAAAACAAGCCTTACTTTCATACACATACATACACAAACGTGTATATATGTGTGTGTGTGTGTTCTTGTATATATATATATATACATATATATTAGAATGTCAATTTCCTGATAAAACTCTAACTCTTCCTGCCATAATTAGAGCAAAACATCCCCTCTTTTGTATGGTCCAAACTGTCTTCAAATAGTTGACCTGTGCCTTCCTCTTGACATGATTTCTTCCCATGTGATGCCCTGCCTACCAGGTTCTAACCAGGCTGGCATTTTGGGTTCCTGAAATGTCAAGCTCATCCCAATATGTTGTAGCTTTAAAATAGGACTCTAAACCTTTGACAATCCTGTCGTGAAAAAGAAGGTCCCTGTCACCCATTTGAATATGGGTGAGTTTGTGCCTGCTCTGACTAATAGAGAACGCCAGAAATAACATTATTTATAGATTAGTTTGTATGGTTTGCTGTGACAAACAGAAGAGACTGGAGGCTTAACTAATAGAAACTTGTGTTCTCACAGTTCTGGAGACTGGAGTCCCAGGTTGAGGTGTGAGGGCTGGTTTCTTCTGAAACATCTCTCTTTAATTTGTAGATAGTGCCTTCTTGTTCCATCCTCACACGTCTGTCTCTTAGTCTGGGTCTTAATTTCCTCTTATAAGAACACCAGTCATATTGGAAAGGGCCATATGCATGATCTCTTTTACTGTAATTATCTCTTTAAAAGACTTTTCTCCACATACTGCCACATTTTGCGGTACTGGAAGATAGGACTTCAACATTTGAATGCTGGGAGACATAAGTCATCTGATAACACTTCAAGACCAGGTTATAAAATGCCAGTCATCATCTTTTGTTTACTTTTGAGACTGTGCCATTATGCTGTGAAGACCAAGCCATAGGGAAGATGATAGGTAGTTAGGTTCATGGCTCTAGAACCTGCTCTATGAGTAATAGCACAGAAGCCAGACATGGGCATGAACATTTAATAACAGATCTTACACATCCAAGTTACCCAGGTATTTTGAGTCTTTCCAATTGATGTTCCATATTTCATTGCACAAAGATAAGCCAACCTTACAAAATTTCTATTCCACCCCAACAAAGTTTCTGACCCACTGGATGAATAAATACAGTCAGTTGGTTGTAGCTTTATGCCACTAAGTTTGTAATGGTTTGTTATACAAAAATAGATAACCGTAATATAATCTTGAGCTTCACATGTGTTCTTTTTACCCCCAGAATGCTTTTTTCTGTTACCATCCTTCCAGTTTCATCATAACCATCATCTCCTTAGCGTTCTCCTGTTACTACCAATGTAAACTGTCCCCATTCATATGTATTAAGGTTTTCCTCTCTTTGCCTTCAGAGCCTCCATAAACATATAACAGTATATGATTCTTTTTATTATTCAGTTTCTACCTCCTCCATGGTACTATCTGCTTTTTAAGAGTAAGAACCACTTTTAATTTGTTCACCTTGCATAAGATATGCTCTGTGTGCCCATACGGAATATTTTTTGAATAAATAAATGACTATGGGCTCAGTATTGCTCTGCTCATATTGAAAAATAAAATCATTGACAGTGAACTGATAAAATTAGGAAGAGGCTTCATTAGATATAAACATTACATTTTTCTTGAGAACCTGCACTTATTATCTCTAATCTAAGAGGTGATGGTGCAGTGATGATCAAGAAAGCCCAAATGTTAATAATAAATAAATAAATAAATTAATTAACAAGTGCATAGCTTTGTTTGTGGCAATGCATCAGTAGTCTTCTTTTTAGCATAGTTTCTCGAGGGCTTTGGCAACTTAAGGTGAAAGTCAGGAGTGATGAAACTCTTGCTAAAAATGCTCATCACTGTGCATTTGGTTGGTGAGGTTGTTTTAAAGTTCTTTCATAAGTACCAGCCTGAAACTTTAGAAGTCTATAGACACTAAAAATTAAAGATGTAAGCAAATTTACAGATAGATCTGTTAGCTCTACCTGGAGGCAGGTCAATCTGTGGAGCAGATTGGAGGCTTAGGGTCTGAGGATAAGATTGGAGCCTCAGGATCCAACATCAGCACTATGGTTTAGAGTGAGCAGGGCCATCAAAACAGCACTAGGAGTATGGCAGTACCATAGTGAGTTCAGAGTCACAATTCCTCAGAGCCTTCCCTTTTGAAATAGTATTTTGCTCCCCACAAATGCACAGTTGTTTCTCTCTATTTCTCTCAGTTCTTATCAGTGTCTTGACCTTTGATCTGTGCATGTACACTTCTGCCAAGGCTGCTGTGAGTGGGTAGGTGTGGGTGGAGACATGGAAGAAGAGTACCCTGAAGTAAGAAAAATGTGATTAATGTGCTAAAGTAGGCTTAGCAAATGGCTGATTACTCCCAGATATCTTGGTTTAAATCCAGAATATGTCAAATTGGAAATAAGAAACTATTAACTACATTGCTTTCCAAGTTTGCTGATCTCATACATGCTGTGTCAGAACGAGGACTCTGTGATTAGGGACAAAATCACTGCAGGCAATCAAACATGTTTTCAGAGTCCTGTAGAGGAAGTTGGCCCATGGAATGTCAGACAAAAGGAGGGGCTGGGAAACTCCTCAGGTGACCTGTCATACTTACAGCATAAGAAGGAAATAGAAACATGCAATTAACCCTAGGGTATGAAAAATGTGATAGAAGCATACTGAGAGTAGCAAAAAGAGTGGTGTTACTCAAGAAACCTAAATCTATGAACATTAAAGATACGTACCCTTTTCCTCATCCGTGAATGCATGAGAAGATGAGAAAGAAAAACACAAATCTAAGAATGGAACACCCTGTGCAGAAACAATCGAAAATATACAACCTAGACATGCAGACATAATTGGTATAGTACCTTTTAAATAATTTATGAAAATAACAGTGGAAATTAGGATAAAAATAAAGGATAAAACAGTAAGATGAATTTAAATACCCTGAGGACATTAAAGAAAAGATGTTGCTTATACAAAAAGTTGATCTGGTACCATATTTTTCCAGAATATTGCATACTATATGACAGTGGGGTAATGATGAATAATGGGTTTTAAAGGTGTATGTCTTTTTTTCCTGACCTAAAACCAAATTGGAAAAATCACCTAATATTAATTATAATAACCTCTGGCTTAAGGGATTATTTGAAAAAAATTTTACGGTCCTTTGTGTAGATTTTAATTAATCTTTACATTGACTCTATTTTACTTTGTAAAGCAAAAACAAGTAAGTAAACAGAGAAAGGCACTGCATGATTAAATTACAAGTAGTGTTCAATTGTGAAACTGGAGACTCTTTTCAGGAGAACTGCTTCTTTAAAGCCATCCATGTCAAACTTGAGACATGGCTGTCTCGTGGGAAAATCCTAGAGCTCTCCTAGGTATGGGGCCCAGCCTTCTGGTTCCTGTCTCTTCTTAGATGTTCCTTCTCCTGGTATTCTAGCTCATGGCCTTAATCTTTTATTTCAAAGTCAAATAACTGCTATGTTTTATTCAGAATTATAATATGGCTTTTCTGGCTCCGGTGCTTATTTTTTTCCTATTCCACTTTTAGAGGTTGTACAGGTCACACCACATTTGACTTAAAGTCAAAGCTACCAGTAAATCACAAATACTTGATATTGTATAATATTGGTATCTAAGCAGTTGACTACATGTCCCCCTTTCCACGTGTCCTTTGTGACTTCTCACTCTTATCTCTAGTCCTGTTTGACAAGCACAAATCCTTCAAATGTCTTGAAGCTTTTTTTGATGAACATGAGAAAAGTCAGTTTATTGGAGTAACCTATGCAATATGTCCTGAGTTGTTTCTTGTTCTTCGTATCTACATGGCTTACAAAGAAGCAATTGGAAGGAGAAATTAAAGATGGCTTTTCTATTGATTGAAAAAAATTCTGTAAGTTTCTTTGGTAGGAATGATCCAACAGTACGTTTATTTAAAGAAATAAAGATAAAAAGAAGACCATTTTGTTAACTGGGGATAATGTAGAAAGAATGGAAAGATACAAAGATTAGAATAGAACCTCAGACATAAACAGGTGTTGAATGAGCATCTAGATGTTGCATTTCTGTTTAAATCTAGAGGGAAAGTACTTATCATATCTGCAGGTGACTCTAAGTTAGAGAGACTGTTAATATGGCAAATCCTTATTGCACATTGTCAATAGGTTCTTAGAAACAATAAGTTAAATGACATATAACAAAAGCAGGTCTTTCATTCAAGGTCATTGGCTGAGATTTTTTTTCTCATCAACATTATGAAGAAAAGATTGAGCGAAATAATGTTGTTTGAAGCCAAGTATCAAAAAGATTTTGAAAGGCAAGAATTGAAATTAATAGAGAAATGTGAATACTTGCACTTAAACCTGAAAAAAATCTGTGGACTTTGTTAGTTCATGTAAAGAAATATCTGTGTATTTATTGTGCTTTAGCGACAAATTAGCCAACAATGAGATATGACAGCTAAGAAAGTGTTCACAACTTTGAGTTATACAGTAATACAGATCATAAGGGCCATCAGAAGAGGTTACTGTACTCCCACAACTCAGACCACACCTTATCATCCTTACTTGATTCTTAAAAGGCAATGCATAATGATTTGTCTCCAGCAGATAATGATCAGGATCTAGAACTACCCTAAACATAAAGTCAGATTAGTGGAAAGAATTGCAGTTACCATGAGGAAAAGGCAAGATTTCAAGGAAAATAGAAAAGCTGATTGTGTTAGAAAAAATATCAAGTAGAAGAATGAGACATTTTGTGTAGTTTTAAAGGGTAGGTCTAAGGTGCATGGAAGTTATTGAGAAGCAGAACTCCATTTTGGGCTATTCAACTCAATAAAAGCTTAAATACCTATCATGTTCTTAGCTCTGGGTCTAGAAAGATAAATAGGATTCAATCAAGACTCTCAAGCTTCTATTTTTGAAAGGGAGGCAATGAGATAAACAACATAACTATTCAATGTGATTGGTGGTAGAGAGCAAATCTTGTCGAAGCCAGAGAGAGCTTTATGGAGGAGAATTCACTTGAAGTGAATCTTAAAAATGAAGATGTACTTGTAGTAGGATGGAACAGAGGGCATGAAGACCACTTAGAAAGCAAATCAGTCAGAAGGAGATGACCACAGTAATGGGAGATTTGATAGAGGTAGAATGAATAGGATTTGGTGCCTGACGTGGGGCTGATTTGGGGCGAAGGAGAAAGGCACCCAAGAGGATTCTAGGTATTTGTATTTGGGTGTTTGGGTGGGTGATCATATAATTAACAAAGAGTGGCAATGTGGCAAGCAAGGGATGTTCAGGGATGAGAGAAGACAGCGAAACCAGTGGTGGGTAAACTGAGCCTGCAGTAGCTGAGACACATTTCATCAGATGTAGAATAAAGAGATGGATATCAGAAAAATATTCATGGCCAGACATGCACTGTAGGGACCATTAGTTTGTATGTGGTTAAATCTTGGTAGTCATAGATATTATTTGGCATGTCGAAGAAAAGATTTTACTGAATGAGAAAGCTAAAAATAAAACCTTAGGGAATTCAGTAGTTTGAGATCAGGCTGGTAAAGGGGCTGTGTCAGGAAATAAGCTGCATAAATATAAAAATGGTGCTATTCTGAAGAACCCATGACAAAGGATGCTGAACTTGAAGATGACTCAAAAGGTCATTAGTGTCCTATGATTCTATGAATGAAAAAAGAGCTGAAGTTTGAGACTTTTTATAGTAAGTTTTGGATCCCATTATAAATCTAAGGAAATATTATGATGTCCTCATTTTTTAATTATCTCCAATCCTCACACGTTTTAATATAGTGATAAATTTCAAAGTCAATTTGTTTCTGGAATGTCTCTGCGTTTCTGAGACATTTTCATGTTAAGAGCAGTGTATCTGATTAGTCAGAACTGGATGGTCCCTCTAGTCCTTGAAATTGCTGGTAGCCTAAACAGTATCCGTTAAATAATTTTCAGGCAACTAATAAGTTAAGTGCTTCTTTGAATCATTACATAGTGAGTTACCCTTTGAAAGACACTGCCAGTCTAATATGTGGTTAATAACCCACATTATACAGAATGTATGTAAATACAATCCAGTGTAGTAAAAAGAAAGCAGAGTCTGGTTTCCAAATTACGTTGTAAAGCTTCTTTTCCTTTATCTCTAAAATGGGAATGGTAGGTAACTCATGAAGCTTTTCTTGTAATTAAGTGATGAAGAAAAACACTTGGAATAGTTTAGAATAGTTAGTGGACTCATATCCCACAATAATTATGATTTCTAATTTTATTTTGGAAAATATATTTTCACATCTTCACTGTGTACAAAAATCATTGCCTAGCCTTTCAAGATATACCTATATACCTTAGCCCACAGGACAAAAGATTTTAAAGAAAAAAAAAAAAACAAGAAAAAACAAAAAAATGCTGTGGTTATTCAGAGAATTGTCATGGCACTGATAAATGGGTCTTTTGTCCAATATAGATTTCCTCCATCACTTCAATACTCATTACAGAAGTGCCTCTGTTCTATTCTCTCTTTTACAGTTTTGTTCCTACAACAAAGGAAATCAAAGCACCCAAGTTCAATGCAATGCCGCACAACTCTGATTTAACCACACTGTAACAAAGAGTCAGAACCGAGGGGACTGCCTGATTTTGCTTCTCTTGCTCTTTCGTTTAGAGCTGCTTATGGAAAAAATGTTATCGTTAATGCCACATGTGCTGTGGCATCGGGTGAATTGGGAAATTTGTCTCTCATCAGCTTCTTTGGGGTTGGACAGACCTACAGCACCATCCTAGAGATCTTATCTGCATGCAACCCATAGACTTAACAGAGAGCGCAATGAAAGTCAGCAAACCCTAAAAAAATATTTTGGCTCCATTAATAAATGAACTGCTGAGAAACAGCCTGTTATTATTTTTTTTTTAAGAAGAGAAACATCTTAAAACAGTAGGTTAAAGTCTATATTGGATGTCAGAAGGTGAATAAGATTGCAGTTATTTTTTTCCATGCCCAATGCTTTATTGCTTAAAGGGCAGCAACTACAAAGCACTGTATCAATAACAAAGATAAAGTAACAATAACAACCTTCACAATAATAACAATAACAACAACAATAATAAAATGTGTTTTCATTCATGCAAGAAGGAATCACTTAATTCCACCTTAGAATCCATATTAGATTGCAGCACTAGGAAGCACTGGGGAGAAGAGGGCCACTGCCCTTGTGGAAATGTAGTAGACATACTTCACACCAGAATTTTATTCACACACACACATTCATAAGAGGGAGAAACAATTTCTGGCTGTGATGAAAAAGCTTTATATGGGAAAGAGCATGAAATATGGAGAGGAACTATTTTGTAAATAGGATATGGGGTGAGCTAAGGGATGGAAGACATCAAAGAGGAGGAAGGGAAGGCTGAGGAAGCAAATGGCAAGAAGTTTCAAATGCCTGTCACATAGGGCACCCACAGTGGGAAGATGTCAGGCAAAGCCAGAGGAATATGGAACAGGTTACAAAGGGACTTGGATGTCAAGTTGAGGAATTGTGATTTTCCTCTGCTATTTAGGTGAAGAAAAACCATCTGCTCTCATGCAGGGAAATGACATATGATCAAGGATGTGGTACAAGACTATCCTAGTAATGGTGAGGCTGCCTTGGGTCCCTTTTTGGAATAAGGCAGGAACTACAGGTGTGTATAAAGAAACAACAACAACAATATATATATATATATATATGCTATATACAGCCACTGTACAGAATGAATTAGAAAGGGGAAGAAACAAAGGAAGCTGGAAATATGTAGTTCTTGATTCTAGAACAACTTGGATATACAGACTCTGACTTGTTTTTGCAGTAGTTGGGGTCCATCTCTACCTGTTCACTAAAAATTCTTTTGTGTGAAATGGCATAAGTTTGCGCAGGACATTCTGTCTCTACAGAAGAGAATCCTGCAAATGGCCCATGCTATTTTCAAGTTCATGTTCAGGTCTCTACATTAGGGCCCTGACAGCATGTGTTTCTGGAGCAGCTGGAGATCAGGACTGTGACATTACAGCAGAAAAGGCGAAGCAAGCCTGGAGCTAGAGTTGATTTCCACCACCACCACCACCTCCCCCAACCCAATCCCTGATCTCCCTTTGTACTTTTCCCCTCACCTTTCCCTCTTTTAGCCTCAGAGCACTCATGGAGCCCTAGCTGACTAGGGGGATAGAGGGACCTAGAACTACTGACAAAGTCTATCCTTTGAAAAAAAGAATAAAGAGCATGAGTAAATTATTCTTCAACTTTCTGGCAGGTGCTCTGTTTTTTGTTTCCTTTCTTAATTAATATGCCACACAGGTGTCCAACTGTTCTTGAACTTTGCTTTCTTGCTTGCATACCTCCTCTGAAGATAATCAAAGTGTGATGAGGGGTTCTAGTCATCCTGAACTGAATCAGCTAATTAAATTAATTTTATCTTGGGTATATTGTTTAGCCCAATTAAGTTACTAAGCCAATCACATCAGAATAAATCAACCATATTGTTACATAATTCTTTTTAATAAACAGAGTTATAATTATATGAAGGCAATTCTGAGGATACCATATGCTACAAAACAGGGAACCTAATTTATTTCCTTGATTTGGAGAGACAAACTCACTCATGTGTAGTAATTTTTATCATCCAAAATTTTAATTCTAATTGCATTATAAAGTTTAAAGTCTCTTGCTTGCTTTATAGATCACAGTAAGAATTAGTTTACAATGGGACTTAAGGGGGAAAGGGAAGCTATATAATAGAGCCAAAATGATGTGCAGGGAGCCAAGCTGAGAAATCCCACTAAAGCAGGGCTGGAAAAAAGCACTGATTCCTCCTGTACATTTGAACAGCCAGTATCAGTAGGGATGTGACTTAGAGTTGGGTAGGAAAAATATACACATTTTTGAAGTGGAGAGCTTTGTTGGTACACTCCCCTCACCTCCCATCTCTCCCTTCCTATTTTCCTGGCAAGTACAGGCACTATCTGAACTCCTGGTGAAAATTACTTATTTTAAAATCTAACAGAACAAAGCCCAATTAACAGATCTGAGAAAAGGAATGAAAACAACTTTTTTTTTGGCAACTTGGCACTTGGCTTGTTTCTTCATGAATGCTGTTTCCTGCTTTGTTGTGCATGGGAGTGACTTAAGCTTGAGGGAGAATTATCCTATGGTAGAATGACATTCAGAGGTAATTATCTCTAGCCAAGATAATGTTGGCAGAACTGCGGACACAACTACCCTAAGAAATGGATGGCTTGCACAGCCTCAGACACATTCATTCATTCAGCCGCTGTGACAAGGGTGAGCACTAGGGAGTTGGAAATATAGCTGGCATGATGTTAGGCCATGGATCCTGGGAAGCTGCCTTTGCATACCTTCTCTTTGAAATAATTTCTGAGGATGCTTTAAAAAAATCATCCCCTGCATTTCACACCCCCCCCATATTTCTCACTAATAGAGTTCTGAAATTATATCATCCAGTCCCAATGATTTCTGAAAAAGCTGCACAAATAACCTTATTTCTCAAGATGTGGATGGCATCTCTTGTCATTTAACTGATTTCCCTATCTGCAGAAGTACAACCACTCATGTTACCTGTAATCCTAAAATGAAATGATCTAGACACAAATGTATTAATTACAAAAAAAAAAAAAACTACACTAAAGCAACTAAAGTAGCAAAAATTGAAGAGAGGTTACCTAGTGTCTGATGCACTTTTTGTAGTGACTATATACTAGAATGCTGCTAGAAATGTCTGTATACCAACATTTATTTTTATCTCCTTCCTGCTCGTATATAATTAACCAGATGTAGACAGAACTGGAGGATCCCCAAAGCAGAAAAAGGCCTAGATTTCCTGTATTGCTTGACTGGGCATTAATGGGAGAATGTTACCATGGTAAAATGAACTATTGCTAATTCATCCTTTCACCTTCCACAGAAGCTAGCATATTGCTCTCTATTTAATGGGCCTGCAAAGTCAATCCCATGCCATCATTAGTCATAATTGGAGCCAACTGTCAACATTCCAAGTGAAAGGAATCAACACAGAATTTGGCTCGAGGTATTAATCCCAGGAATAATGAGTCTTGGGATCACAATTCAGATTGTCTGACTTACGCTGAATAACTACAAAGTTGGGTGTCTGACAGCCTCACAGACATAGGTTCGCTGAGCCAACACCTGATTCTATCTCCAGGTGCTTCACTGTGAGAAGCTGGAGCTCTGAAAGATGTGGACTTTTTTTTCTGGAACCTATGAAAGTTAAAATACTGAGGAATCCTAGATTGAAGTGAAGGCTTTTGAATATAGCATGTTAAAAAAAAAAACAGTAGTTGCTTTTGATTGTGAAGACATGAATTGCAGTTTTATGGGAAAGTATCAGAATATTTTTTAACATGAATTTTCTCACTAAAAATTTTGCTGAGTATTCATTTCATAAAATCTGATATGATTACTGTCATATAATAAGTGAGGTTTAAGGTTTCTTTGCCAGGTTATCTATCAGACACACCATGAATATCCACTGACAACAGTGTATGGATATGACTCAAGTATATGGAAGACACCAGCAGGGAACTGGGGGCCACCATGCAAGTCTCCCACTTCGCTAATACTCCTAACAAGCAGACATCTTCTGTTCTTGGGCTCAGGGTAGGTCAACTTTATGAACTAAAATTTGAAAAAGTGATGTAGTTTAAATCCTGACTCAAGATTTGAATGTCAACAAAGTAGTTTTGAAGCTGAAGTTCCAAAGGTGTCCAGGAAACATAGAGACTAACCTTCAACAGAATGGATTAAATCACTTTGGAGCTTTAGTAGAGATTAAAAATAGCAAATATTGATTAGGCTTAGATACGGCAAATACAAACCACACAATATTTCATCATACATTTCCATTTCCAAATCCATGCAGATTGGTATAAATTCTCTCATTTGTGGGACTATTTCCTCTAGTAGACATTTGCAGCTCGTATTTCAAAAACTGCCTAAGAGAAACCATTTGTAAATGCATTTCAAGAGTTATGATTATGTCAATGTGGTTCTTTTGATTGCTGTGACAAAAGCAGGTAGTCCATTTAGATTAAATAAAGTTTCCCATCATAAGGAGAAATGGCTTTAAATATGTCATCAGGTAGCTCTGTGACAGTGTGGTCATCTGGGTAGGCTCTACTTTTAGTTGTAAAAGACAAACTAATTTCCATCAACTGGTGACTGGTATTATTCAGTCATGTACTACAAGGTGGATGAGCTATGCTAAATGAAAGAAGCCAGGTACAGATGACCACATATTACATGATCCGTTTGAATGAAATGTCCACCATAGGCAGCCCATAGAGAATTTAAGAGTGTTTTAGGCTGGACATAGATGAGGGACATAGTGACTACTAATGGGTATGGCATTTCTTTGGGGGAGATGAAAATATTCTAAAATTAGTAGTGATGGTTGTACAACTCACTGAATATACTAAAATCTGCTACATTGTACACTTTGAAAGGGTGACTTTTATGACTGAATTATATCTCAATAGAAGTGCTAGACAAAGGACTGGGAGCAGTTCTATTATTTTAATTTACCTTTTTATCATGATTTTAAATATTCCACTCTCTTTTTGAACATTACTAATTATGTTATAGTTATAATAACAACTATATAGTTATAACTATATAGTTATATAATAACTATTATAGTTATAATAACTATATAGTTCTAGTACTACAATATTATGGCTATCTTTAAGTGTTAGAATGTACTTTAAAAATGTATTTCCATGAATAATATAGCTGACAGGATTTTTCCTTTATATATCAATAATACAGATATATAATCTATGAAATGATGACTAGCTTAATAATAGATTGATTTTTGTGTCAGAAAAAAGACAAGTAAAATAATGAGGGAAGCAGAAGGGGAGGGAAGGACAGTAATGTTTTGCCATATTTGGTACTGGTCCTCCTAATTCACATTAGAGTTTAGAGGCTTGTATAAACTACCAGTGTCCAAATTACCACTTGGAATAATCTTTTCTATTTAGCTCATGCTTTGGCATTGGGTAGTTGTCTATCTGATCCTCCTTATAGCTAAAAATGCCTTAATCTGCATTCCCTGCTGGCATCTTCCCTAAGACTCCCGACTCAGGTGTTCAGCCCTCTTTATTCTTCTTGAACATCCCTTGCTTTATGAAGCAATTTGAACATTTTTTCCAGTTACTCGGGCAGAGCTCTGATCCTTAAGATCTGGCTTCTCCCGCTGTGTCAAGTGGGAGCTCTCCCTGACTCCAGTCTTGCTGCATGAGGATAGATCAGTCTGGTTCACTTCTTCTCTGGTCGAGTGGGAGATCTCTGAGGCAAACTGCTGCTTCCAGAGACTTCTTCCCATCTCCACACCCACTTTCAGCAGGCAATTAAGTGGTCACGGGTTCCTGGAGAGTCAAGAATTCTTTGCCGTGAAGCCTTTGGGTACAAGTGCAGAAATATGCGCCCAGCTGTCACCTTTCAATGTACAGCTGGCAAAGTTGTGGAAACAGCTGCAGCTGCTGAATGATGACAACACAAGCCTGATTCCCACACATGTCTGCTCTTGTCACTCCAAAGACTAAGATCGAACCCTTACACATCCCTGCTTATTGTTACGGCTCAAGTGAGCTGGACATACTAAGTACCCAGTGTACTGAATAAGTGGAGTGACTGATGTTTCTTGTCTTTGAGAAAGGACAAGTAGACAAAGAATCACTGTCTTCCATAAGGTTGAACATACTTCCAAGAGTGTATTGGCTGTTGAACTTTTTGAGTTTGTGGAATTGTCTAAGTATATCTTCTGTCAATTATTTTTTTAACTGAATTGTTTGGACTCTTTCCAATGAACTTGAAGTTTTATAAAAGAAGGTTAATTGTGTAATACTTTCTAATAGAGTTTTAAAAAAAGAAAAAAACAAAAACCTCCAAAAGTTCATCAAGAAGAGAATGGATAAATAAATTGTGGTATGTTTGTACAGGTGTATACACTGAACAGTAAAACTAAAATATATGTTTCAAACCAGAAAATTATTGGAAACATTGTTAAGTTAAACATTTGCAAATGGATGTTCACCATATGATATAACATATACATTTTAAAAGACAGATTAATATTATGTATCTATCTATATTAAAGCATATCAATAAACCAGGAAAAGTTGCTCCACCATTTCAGAGCTGTTACTTATCTCTGGTGGAAAGATAGAAACTCTCATGGGTGGGGAGGAGAGAAAGCAATAAAGTGCTTTAGTTATATCATATTTTATTTATTAAATTTGACACACATAATTTCAGAAGGATTCAAGAATCACAACTCTGGTTGGTGACTATATGGGGATTTACTGATTAGGACAATAGGCTGGCGGACTTGTCCACCAAGAAATGACCAACATCGCCATCCACAGACTGCAGTTACGGTGGTAGTGCTGACAGTCACTTGGATAGGAGATGACAAGGTAGCAGCATACAACTGATTTCTTTCTCGTTATGTGGCTGTCTGGATAGACTAAGTTGACCTGTTGGGGTTATCCCGGTCAAGTAAGAGGGGATATTGTACACTGAACCTGCAACAGTAGCCAAACTCACCCAATTCTCATCACTTCTGACATAATAATAGAGATGTACCTGAAAACCTATGGAGACCTATTAGGGTCCCCATCAGTCTGATACTGTCTGTGCTTATCCCTAACTGGTACCTTAAGAAAGAACAAGCAACACAACAAAAGAGTGGCTTGTGAACTGTGAAGGTGTGGTTTACTTTGCCTGCAGACACCTGTGGCTGCAACTTCTACAACTAAGGACCTCCAATTGAGGGGAAATAGGCCAAAACTTCCCATGCTCCCTTACTGTACCTGGTTACAGTCATATAAAGAACAAAAGGTCATCTGTACCTGAGTGAAGGCTCAATTGTGACAGTTCTCAGGAGGACAGGAAACCTTGATGATCAAGCCCTGCCCTGTATGACCACATTCCCACCACACCAGGACTGACTATTGTTAACCCTTAGGGAGAGAGTAGTCCTTGCGGACAAAAATAATGAACCAAGCATATGAGAAGGCAACAAAAGACTACTTGCTTCCTTGTCACATCCCATTCAACCTTGGTCTCTCTGTCTTAAAAGTGCCACCATTCCATTATAGGTGGCTAGTCCTCATCTTCAATTTCCCACTGAAATCCTGTCATGAGTATTATCTTCACCTCTCAGAAGTTACCAGGTACTTCCATTACTTTATTCTCCCCAATAGATTTCCTACATAAAAAAGGAAACACTAAAGACAAATGGCTATAGATTTCCTACATAAAAAAGGAAACACTAAAAAAAAAGGAAACACTAAAGACAAATGGCTGTAGGATAGATGTAGTGCTTGGTCCTGTGTGTTTCTTTTTTTAATTCTTGCAAGAAGCGTCTCCTCAAATATGCAGAAGAGGTTCACCATATATATTGTATTCCCTTCCCATGCAGGGTTAACTATTTCATGAGCATAAGTCTGAAATTATTTGAGCATCCTCCTCTTGACAGATATTTGTTTATTCCAATCATGTGCTATCATAAACAGTACAGTCATGAACATTTGTGCACGTTTATCTTATATGCTTATGTTTGACACAGTTATGACAATTCAGTTCCTCTTAAGCCTAATAGAGACCTGGCATGGAGAGAAAATTGGTGTTCCAAAATTGGTGTTCATTCCTGCCGAATGAACTGAGCTAAAGTGGAAGGTGTCCAAGGCTTGGCTGTTTTTGAGCACAGAGGATAAACAGTCAAAAAGACTCATATTTAAGGTCTGGGAGTGCTTTGCCACCCTCTGGATGGACCACTGTAGAAGAGCACTGGGAGTCTAAATGAAATTTGGAATTTAATCCCAAAGGCATCTGAGTCCCCACCCCACCCCCACCCCCAACCCCTGCCCATGGTACACCAAACCACAAACTGTGGCCTTTTCCTCCCTTGGCTGTGAGTTCACCATGGAGGCCCTGCTGCACCCTGAGTAGCTCTAGCTGCAGTTTAGGTCTGAGGGGTGACTATAACTTCCAGCACATACACACATTAGTGCACTTTGGGATCTTTACTCTGATATCAAGACAACTCTGGCCAAGCCCATCCAGGGACAGGGAACTGAAAAAGGGGGACTGGGAAAGGGTTCCTTTCATTTAAGTCCAAAAACATACACCAGCATCTCATGAAGCGCATTTATGGATATCAACTGTGTCTGCAGAGTTTGTTTAGACTACTTTTCTTTTCTACCGTTGTAACTTACTGCCTTCATCTAACCTGTCTTGGAATTGATTTCAACCTCCATACCTTCTCTAGTTCTTAATCTTGCTGCCCTTTGGTCCTCCATGCTCAATTCTTGATTCTGGACCTGTTTGTCAAGATGATTTTAACATCTACCCTCTGACATGATTTTTGAGATTAGATGTATGGATTTGAAAGATGCCATGTCAGATACATGTCGGATCCTTTATCAGTTTTGTCATTTGCCACATGTATTAACACACCCAATATTTCATGGATGCTTTTAGGTTCAGGGCACCGTGCTGGCTGTTAGTACTAGACACTGTAGCACATCAGGAAGAAAGAGTAACGATGAGCAATTAACATTCACCTCACTAGCTCAGTTTTCTCACCTGCAATGTAGGAATAAATCAGTTCTGCTGATCTGAGAGGACAATTGTAGGGTCTACTGTAAAGCTTTTGGCACAGAGTTTGAGAGTCAGAACTCATTAAACCTTAGCAGTGTTCTTTATATTCTCTACATGTCAGCATTGCAACAGGGCATCCTAATGTCCAATGAGGCCATGCTCGGGCCTGCCTCCCCATCATGGTCCAAATCTTGGACAACAGTGGCAATAGAAACAACAAGGTGTGGAAATTAAGGTACCAGTTAGAAAGATTTATTACTGAAGAGGATAGAAATGAAAAATGTCTGTATTTGAGATTGACACATACACAAACACAGAAATATACCATGGAAAATGTATGTTTTTATGAGAGAAAGAAGAAAATGCCATATCTAAACCCAACATCACTATTGGGTTTGCTTTTAAAAATCAAACAAGGGGGGCTTCCCTGGTGGCTCAAGGGATTAAGTCGCAGCACTATGAAGCTATCTGCAGCCACTGCAGCACAAGTTCAATCCCTGGCCAGGGAGGTTACCCACATGGTGCAGCAGATCTCTCCTGTCTAGCCAGCTGTTCCCTTCAACTATGTATTCTAGGCAGTCCATCTGTTCTGTTCCTCACTCTGTCTCTGGTGAATCCTCTCCTCCAACCTCCATACCAGTGGTCTGTACTCCAGATCTTGTATGTCTAAATAAATAAATCTTAAAAATAAATAAATAAAAACCAAACATGACATGTTATTGCAAACTTAGGAATAAGAAAATCAATGCACAAAACAAAGTTGTTGAAGGTAGACAAAGAATGACTTTTTATTGGGGGGAAAAGAACATTTTTGCATTGTGGTCAACAAGCTTATGGACTATTCTGTGATTATGGAATAAAATGGAATAAAAGGGAGGTAGTTTTGTATTCTTGTTTCTACTTCCCCTACTTCTCTTTCCAAAGTCTGCAATTTCTTATGACTTAGTTCATCCAGACCTAAATTCTCTAGTTTGATTAGTACAGTTATTAAGATAATAACATATGTTCAAACTTACATACTTTCAAACTTTGTCTTACATAGTTAATGTTTTAAATTTTCTTTATTATTATTTTTAATTAATTAATTAATTAATTTTTCTTACAATGTTTGCTTTCTTTTCTAGGTGTAGTCCCCATAGAATTTCCACCACCAATTCAATTCCCCCGTGCACCATCACCATAGTCCCTTGTGCTCTTCCCATCCCTGCCTTGATCCCAACCCCTTCCTTTTCCCTGCAGACTGTCTCTGTTTTGTAGCTGTCAGTTTATTTTTGTTTTGTTGGTATTTTTTATTATTAATGCTATTATTATTATTAATATATTTTCCCTTGATCTCCTATAGTCCTCCTATGGTGAGACCATCGGTATTTTTCTTTTAAATTTTCTAATGATGAATCCTGAACATATATTCAAAAAATAAATACTGTGTTAAAAAACAGATTATTTTAAATACAAGTTCAAGCATTAGAGCTTTAACTATACTTTATCCTTTATCTGTCTCTTTATCTCATGTAAAATGCTCAGTTAAAAAAATAAACACGCAAAAACATTCAAATCTTGAGGATAATTGCTTGAACTATAGAGAAAGAAATGAAAAGAATACCCTTTATAATTTCATAAAAATAAATTCCACTGACATAACATTTCTCTCATGAAAATATCACAGTTTTAAGTTTTATTCTTCATAAGGGATAAATTTAAACAAGCAAACATTCCTCCACCAACTTGACACTGGTACAAATGTTTTCTGGTCTCTAAATCAAACCAATATCTTGGGGATATGTTGCTAATATAAAGGGCTTGTTTTGTTTTTGTTTTTGTTTTTTTTCATTTCCAAAGATGCTTAGAAGTTAAACTCTAGCCAGGGACGCAGGTATCCACTACCCATGACTCTCAGGGGAGATGGGATAGCACATCAGCTATTCCAGTGATAAGGAGACATTTCATTTGACATGTTTTTCCTGTTGGTCTTAAACAGAACATACACAAATGATACACACACAATAATGAAAACCTCTCATTGGTAAAAATAGTAATAAAATCCACTGTTGCATTCAAAAGAGTGTTGTAACAGACGTTACATTAATAAAAAAAAATTAGAAATGTAGGCCTTGTTCTTTTCCATTACGAAGACTGAAATGGTGTTTCTTTTAGTAGTTTACCATTTACTATGTTCTAAAGAAGCAGTTTGCAAATGTAAAAATCATCTATCCTGCTTTTAGAACTTCTCATGTAAATGAAAAGAAAAACTTGGAATATAGGCAAGTAATTTAATTGTAAACATTAAAATACAGTCCAAATAAAGCTGGCTCTCTAAGCAAATAAATTATACAATTATCATCTTGTGTATTAAACGCTCATGAAATAAGAAATACTGTATAGAATTCCTGGACATTCCAGGTCCCTGAACGTCAATGACCTAATTCAGCAGACAGAGCTGTAAGTGTAGAAGCAAGGGTGGAGTCTCAATGAACTGTGTAGTCATTCATTTATTCAGTCAGCAAACACTTATTGAGCACTGGTACAGGCAAGCAAGGATGCTTAGATGTTAGGGACACAAAGGTAAAAATGGTGTAATTCTTATTTATGAAGGCCCTACAGGCAAGAGGATGGTGACAAATCATGACTAGTTCAAAAACTAGATGAAACGGGAAAGGAGATGTATGCATAGCACCAGAAATGTCAAGACAGAAAAAATAAATCTGAATATTACAGGTTGAAGTAGAGCAGAAGTGCAAAGGCCCTCATTATAAATTACAAATAATGGTGGCTTTTATTTATAGACTATTTTGTGGCTCACATGTTGTATGGCTTAGGACAGATAGATCTTCTGCTTAAGGACCTGCATGCCTCATTGAGTAAGGATAAATTTTTGGGGGGTGTGTGTATGTGTGGCCATATAAATGTAGTCCTTGAACATGATACAATTAATTGAAAGGAATACAAAAAAATAGGTTATTTAAGAAGCATGCAAAAGAAACTGACCAAGAGGTGACTGCATTGAATTAAGTTAAATTAAGAGTTTATTTTATGAAATATTTTCTCACATTTTGTTACTTTACAAAGTCTATCATAAACCACCATGCAAGGCACAAGGTTTAGTCCTAAGGGGTGCCATGGCAAATTTGGGAATATATTTACTTAGTGAAAGGTATGAAACATGACTTCCGAGTATAATAGAAAGCTCTCTAGTTCTAGGAAACATGCTTCCAATTGGTGATTCTAAGTCTCTTGCTAGATAAGGCTAGCAGACTTAACTACTTACTTCTGCAGGCCTCTAGATCCTGCCATTGGTCACTTACAGGTTTTTCCTTGTTTACCCTTTATTTCAGAGACGTTTCACTGTAGATAAATTAAAAATAAAATTAATTACTGTACATTTTAGTTTCTACAATGGTAGGCCCATTAATTTACTAGGTTCTTTCAATATTCCATTTCATTATTATCCCTTTTATTTTTAGAACAATTTTTTTAATCAATAGCAAATTTATGTCTCAGTGGAATATTTTTAAAGAAGCAAAAGTATAACCTTTCCCATTTTCTGAAAAACTATTCCAAGAAAAATTTTAAGTAAACATCATTCAAGTACATGATCTCTTATTAAACTACTCTTTCAAACCCTGCAATCCAGTAGAACCAGCATCATCAGGAGAGGCTAAAAATGTTCCATGCTGAACCAGTGTTAAGTGGTGTGATGCCAGGATGAGCCCTGGTATCCTTTCTTTAAAATTTATGTTTTACTATTTCAGTGTTGTTGCTATATAGCCTATTAATAACTAAAATAGAAAACAAATAGGCATACTGCATATTCTTCTTTTCCTGGGGATAGATGATCATTCCCCAGGTATTCTCATGTTTGGCTTCTGCATCTCATGCTCATCTTGGCTCCAATATTACATCAGCTAGGTCTTACCAATTCTGAAAATATTTGCCCCCCCCTTTTCACCTCTCCCCCACCACTGTCTTTTTCATTGCCCAGGCCTTTTTCCTGCACAGCCCCTCTCACTGACTAAGAGTCTCCTGATGCTTAATTTACAAATTACTTCCTGTCTCTCCCACTAGAACATATGTTCATAAAAGCGTGTGTTTCTCAAATGAACCAGAATGTCATGGGACAAAGAAGGTACTTGGAAAGACATATTTATGCAAGGAATCAATGAGATCACATATTAGATAAGACACCATGTTCTCTCTAGACCCAGCTATTCACAGAAACCCAGATGAGTAAGATATTTAGAGAAAATCATTTTAGGAACAAGTCATCTATATATACTCCTTGTTTTCTGACATAGCCTCAAAGTGAAATGGAATCTGGAATATATTATAGTACACATGGGACATTACAATATTATTAGAAATAGCCAGGTGCACTGAATTGCTTTTATTAATACTGTTTCAATCTGTTAGTCATGTCTTACTAGATACAACCATATAAACTTCACTGTCCTACTGGCTGTGAACTATTGTGAATAATTTCAACCCCCTTGAAATATCCTAAATAATTAATTCGTTCAGAATCTGGAACAAGGGAAATCTTGCCTTTCTGGGAAATTGGTATCTTCCCACTTCAATGGAGCCATCTGATTTAATCACATTTCCTTGTTTTTATTGGATACCAGATAAAGTAGTGGCATATTTTATAATGAATTATTGAGTTTATTATCTTTTTATTTAATATATTTATTAATCCTCTCATAATTGTCTTCAGAATTTTTCAAATTAATTTCACTATTTTTCTCTTTCCAGAGTATCTTCAATACTTATTTGGAAGGTTGTGAGGAGTACAGAATTTAAATTGTCATATGAAACATTAAATTTAATACTTGACATGAAATACACAATGCTAAATTGAGTATCAGACATCATTGAGATTGTAGGGAGAGAATACAATCTACTGTAATATTTGAGATGCCTAAATTACTTTTGAGTTTGGTCTCAAAGATATACTGAGCTGAAAAAATGAAGGCCTAGAGGGATTAAAAAATAAATTTTGAAAATAGAGCAATAAAGAATGATTTAATTCTAGCTAACTATAGGTTTTAAAGGCCTCCTGTATGTAACAATGTGAAAAGGAAAATAAAAAAGTCCACATGTGATTTCTTTTCGGCTCAAATATTATTTACTTGATATGGAATCCTGACACGCTTCCCTTCCCACTCCTCTTCCCACCCCTAACTCTAGCCCCCTGGTTCTCTTTCAGCATTAGCTTCCTTATTCAAAGATTTGAAGAAAAGCACTATCCTGGGGGCTGTGTTAGGGACTGGATGAGATAATAAAAGCAAGGCATCCTGAATTAATGGCAGAGACCTCATGAGAAGGCCTTTTATCTGATGACATGAGGTCTGGCACTGGGCCAGTGCCCAAGATGCATCTATATCTGAGACCTATATATTACATGTCATGTACACTTTAAATCTTTACTAAATAAACTTTTTATTTTAGGACAGTCTGAAATTTACAAAAATCGTGAAGACAGTACAGAGTCCTCAACTACCTTCTACTTATTTTTCCCTATCATTACCATCACCTTATATCAGTATGGTGTATTTGCTGTAATAAATCAATATTGACACACCATATTAAACAAAGTCCATACTTTGATTGGATTTCCTTGGTTTTCCCTAATGTCCTTTTCTGTCCCAGGATCCCAGCAGGATACACATTACATTTAGTGTTCAGCTCTCCTTTGGCTCCTGTGGACTGTAACAGTTTCTCAGACTTGTTGTTTTTGATGATCTGAGCAGGTTTAGTTAGGTAGTTTATGGAACTCCCTCCCCATTGGGACTTCTCATATTTAGACACTGTTTTTAGGAGCAAATCTATGAGACTAAATTGAGATAGTGTTTGTCAGGTTTCTCCGATACAATTAATTCTTCCCTTTACAAACAGTACTGACAGGGAAGGAAGTTACACTGTTCAGTCCAAGGTTAAAAGAATAGAGAGCTGTGCTGCTCTTTTTGCACGGGAAGTATCTATATAAATCATTCGGAATTCTGCAGAAGAGATTTATTTATTCAATAATTTATGTCAGTTGGGACTCATAAATATTTATTTTAAATTTTGGATTATAATCCAATACTAATTTATCTTGTTGTTCACATTGTCCAACTTTGACCACTGCAAGTTCTTTCAATTGCTCTTGCTTCCTTTTAACATACACATCATTGAAGATTTGTTTTTCAGCACTTTCTTTTACTTTTTGGCACTACAAGATGCTCCAGATGTACACTGTATATTTCCTGTCCAACTTCTAGAATCAATCATTACTCCAAGAAGCCCTTGTTCCTTTTAGTGGAAAAATTGTATTAGAAACTAAGATCTGGTGATGTGTATTTAATGTTACCAGGATGCATTTCCTTCTAGACCCTCTCACTGGAAGAACAAGGAAATATATGCATGCACATAATTTGAAATCTATAAATATTTTAAAATACATATTTCTATGTTCAGCCATCTATATCTATACACATGAGTTCATACTAATGTCTCCAACTCTACTCCATTACCAATTGGAGGATCATTCTAACCTCCAATTCCAACTACAAAGTGACAGATCTGCTCCCAGGAATTAGTAATTCCCCAATTACAAATTATGTCGAGCATCTTTTCTTATTGTAACTTGCCATCTGTATGTCTTCTATAATGAGGGTCAGACCTTTTGCTTATTTTTAAATTATTTTTTATTGTTAAGTTCTAAGAATTCTCTATATTCTGGGTACAGCAGATATGTACTCAGCAAATATTTTCTTAATCTATGACCTGTCTATTCTAAATAGTTTTTAATTTTAATGCAGTTGAAGCATTCAATTTTTTCTTTCATAGATTGTTCTTTGTATTTTTTATGAAAGTCATCAACCAACCCATGGTCACCTTGATTTTCTCCTGTATTTCCCTCTATAAAATTTATACTTTTCTTTTTACATTTAGGTTTATGATTCATTTTTTCTTATATAATCATAGTATCTATAAATAAAGGTAATATTATTAATTTCTAATATGAGCATTTATTTCTTTTTTGTCTCATTGTACCTAATGAGGTAGGTTCCTAATGTAAACACTTCATATGCTCAAAACACAAATATGCCATCTTTCATTGTAAGACAAAGAGTATTCTCTTATAAGGGGGCAACTGATAGGAATCATGTGTCAAATTCCTTACAAAATAAACTTTTTCTCTAAGATTTCCAGTGTCAATCCCTTTAAGTACTTACAACATGAGATACTTATAAAACCACCTGGGAGTAGTATCTATTTCAATTTTAAGGTAATTTTTTTGGCCTTTTTTCCCAGTTGCCTTGCCCATACCTAATTTTGTAGTAATTTAAAAATAAATAGCTAGTCTTTATTGAATATTAACTGAATTTTTATAAATAAAAATCTCTTTAGAATCAGTTTCTATCTATTCACAATATTATTTAGTTAAATTATAGAATCATAGTAACAAGTCAGTCTGACTTAATTGAATTTTTGGGTACAAAAGGAAACTGACTAGACTATAGTAGCTCTAATTGTGCTCAGAAATATATCTCATAGCCCCAAATTCTCAGTGTTCCACAGGATGAGTCAGTATGTTTGACATAGAAAATCAAAAGTACTTCTCTTTTGGCTGGCAAAGCAGTTAAATAGGTTAAAGGGAATTTATTACATTATTAAGTTAATTTTGGACCAATGAACAAAGGCAGCAATACTCAGAAGGTTTGTGATCCACCCATTTTAAAAACTAAACTCTCACACTAAGCAAAGTGATGTAATACATAGTCTTCATGCCCATTTTATAGAAGTGTGACCATCTATTAGCCTATGACTTTAATGAGAAAGAATGAGCCTGGTTTAAAGGGATCATTGAGGGGAGAGTGGAGTAGAGACCGGGATGAGGGCAGAAAGAACACAAGGGACTGAGGCGATGGTGCATGGGTGAAATGGTGGTGGGAATGCCCTGGGGACTACAAAATAATGTCAAATATAATTAAATCTAAAAAAAAAGGCTAAGTCTGGTTTAAATCTGCCATAACACCAACTACCTGTGAAAGGAAACAGACAGTTTATAAGAATCATACCAAGCACATTACAGATTTACATTAACCTAAGGAAGCTACAAAGACCTATGGAGGAAGAGACATGCTTTATACTAGCTCATAGTTCCCTTGTGTTAAACAGGTTGAGCTAGGCTGAACTACATTCCTTAGAATTTTCATTCTTTTATGTTAGGTTAAGTGGGCCACAAGAAATATTCTTGCAAGATCTGGAAGGCAGGAAACAGCCATTCTGTAGTTCACAATGAAGTTTCTGGTCCACTGCGTTAACATGAAGCAGCTTGTGGGCCTAAGGTCATCCCACCTTTCCCCAGACCCTTCTTGACTCCTTGGTCTGATGTGTGGGTGCTTAGCTCTGTGACACACAACCAAAGTCAAAGTTAACAAGAGTAGATGCACTCCCTGTGGGAGTGCAGCTCATGCTTGTCAGTTCTATCCTGCTTGAGATCCTGACAGCCTATTCCCTGGACTTCAAGTTCCAGCAAAGAGACAGAGACAACAGACAGTGCCTAACCAGTCCCCAAACTATACATGGTCCCATCCTCATGGTAAGTTCATTTATGTGCACACGTGTACACACAGAGATAAATATTATCCTCATTTATCTATACATGTGGATGTAGATGTATGTATTTATAAATATGTTTATGTTGTGTGTTTTATATGTGTGTATCTGTATCTCTTTTTGTGTCTATTTCACTATCTGATCATCCACTTGTTTTGCTTCTCTAGTTGAACCTGATTGTCATACACACACACCACATCCCTCCCTGCTCATGCTACTGAACTATCTCCCACAGTCATGTAGTTGAGAGACAGGAATGCTACTTTCAACAAACTGTGTGAGGAGTAAAGGCAGAAGTGCAAGGATGAACCAGAGATGAATCTATTAAACTCTTAGAGAGACTCAAAGTTTCCAGGAAATTTCGATCATCTCCGAAATCTCATAAAAGAAGCCAAAGTCTGTTTAAGACAGATAGTTCATGAAAAATTAGAAATCATAACTGAATAACCTGCATCTATTTTGAAAAAGCTTGCCATTGATTTTAAATAGTTATCACCTGGATTCTACATATAATAATACTAAGCATGATTACCAAGGAGCTATCCGGGGTCCTGTGAAGCCTTTGCTAGCAATCTTTTCTGACCCAAAAGACTGTATCCCTCTATCCTTGTGAAATTACCATAGAAGTATAGAATTGTAGGATTGAGCATAATGTTAAAGCTCATTACTAATTGTAGGAGATAATACTGAAATTCATTTACAGGGAAGAACATTGAGGTTTAGTGATACTGAGTCTTCCTCAGAGTCACATAGCTAGTCAACAAGAAGAGTTTAATTTTCAAGGAGGGTTTCTTGTCCTCCAATACAGAGTTCTCTACACAAAACTTTTTTGTGCCTGACTCATGTTTACACCTGATGGTGAACTCCTGACATAAATCTTCTGGCTGAAGCATGCCTTGCATCAATATCAAAAGTGCTAAGCTTATAAAGTCTTATGCTTATAATTACAAGTTCTCAAAATTGAAATACTTAGATACTACAGCCTTGTGGATTGCTCTCCCTTACTGGGTTTACATAATTCTCTGGTGACTGAAAATTCTGAAGTCATCAGTCACTGTCTACACCAATTGTTCTAAAACATTCTATTCCTGGTCTCCCATTGTGAGAAGGTGAGAAGTAGTCCAGTTCTGACATCCACATATCTTATGTGTTTCCTTTGGCTACTCTGAGAGATCCAAAAGTTACCATCTCACTTCCTGGATGTTCTGTTGATACCATCTCAGTTATAAAGTAATTTATGGCCATGTCTGCTACGGGAAAAATAGTTGTCATATGAAACTCCTGTGACTCCTTCTGAACCCCATAAAACTCTGATGCAGTTTATTTTTTTAAATATTTTTAAAGAATTTTTAAAATTTTATTTTATAGTTTTTTTGAAATGTGAATCTAATTACATTTTAATGACAACTCTTATTATTTTACATTACTAGGTTAGGTGTTTTAACGTGGGACTAGGTACTGCTAATGCAGGTTTTATTTTATTTTATTTTTTTAACATAAATTTTTTTAATTTACATATATTTGACATCAATTGTAATCCCCATGTACACCCCATCACCGTAACACCAGTACACCATCACCTGCAGTTTTTTAAAGGGCACTTTTTTTTTTCATTTTCCTTTCTTCCTATTTTAAATCAACATGCCCCATTCAGAATGATTCACAACTACCTATTATAATGGGTGTTTTGATAAAGGTGGCATATTTTACAAAATGTTTTAGTATCCTGTGTCAGGGCAGTATGTGGTTTCAAATAACAAAAGCTTAATAGGTAGGCTTTAAGTTTAACTGGCTAAATTGACAGGAACTCATGAGACAAGGAGTTCTGAGGCAGGCAAACTAGGGCTGGCACAAGGCTGGATAAAACAATAAGGGACTGAGGCTTCGCTATCATTATTCTCTGCCATCCTCAAGATGTGGCCCTCTGCTCATGCTTGCTGCCTCGTGTCTACAGTGGGGCTGCCACAGCCCTGAGACATAAGTTTATCATCTCGGTAAAAAAATAGAAGCGGGACAAAGTGTCAAAGGGCAAAAGCTTTTGTAGTCAAATTTACCCTTATTTTAATTTTAAAAAGGACAAGTTTCCTAAGAAATTCAGTAAATTTCCATTTATAAGCCACTTGCCATCCTTATGTCTTATAGGTCATCCTGTGTTAGAATTTTGTAAAAAACAAAGAGGCCGTAGAAGTTCATAGTGACAACCAGCCAATATTGTCTACCACTGATGTCTATACCAATACTCTTTTACAAAGTGTTTAAATTAACGATCATTCTGAAAAAGGCTTCAAATTCACATCCCATTCCAAAGCAATTTTTCCACATTAAAAAGTTAAAACTCACCTACAATGTGTTCATTCTCAAAGACAACAGAGAAAAACTAATAAGCCCACTTCTGCACTGGAAAAATAGCCAAATACCAAGGTGACACAGCAGTAAGATGAATGGGTTACCTGCTTCCCAATTACTACTGGGCACTAATAAATTCATCCCTATACCTTCCTCCTTCCTTTTTATTCCTGCTGGGATTCTGAGTCTGTCCATATGTTAAATATCCCATCAAGTTTTTAAGGTCACTCAGCCTGACCCCTTTGAAACAGAAAGAACTATCTGGTAGAAACAAGCTCACCGATCATGAAATCTCAAGAAGTTATATAGAGAATATGGGAACCACATCTCATCCACTACACAAAGGGTTGCTGCCTTATAGGAAAGTGCCATCAGGACTCTTACATAATGTTCTGTCATTAAAAATCATAATATCCCCAGAGGAATATTTTCTGAAACAAAGTAGAACATCTCCCTTTATGATAGGGTTTCTCAAAGTGCTTCCAAAACTTGCTTCAGAAGCCCTTTAGATGCTGTTAAAATTTAGGATCCCAGGTCCTGCCTTAAACATGTGGCATCTATCTCCCAGGCAGCAGACCAAAACCTTGCATTTTTAGAAATCTTTCCAGGTGGTTGCATAGGGAAAATTGAGAACTACTTTCTTAGGTTAATATATCAGACTCATGGACTGAGTGTACAGATTGGTTGAGTTCTCTGCCAGATCAGATATGGACCTTCTTTCTGAAGCCAAATGCTGGTGGAAGAACAATGATTTCAATTCTTTATAGCAACCCTTTGCCAGCCAAAGATTCAGGACATGGGTAGTCAGCTGAATAATTAGGCTCTGCAGGTATAAGCATCCACTGATTCATGCACTACCAGGTAAATATCTATCCTAGGGGTCTTATTAGGGTTCTAGTGTTAACTCTACCAAAGGCTCAAAGACCTACAAAGGTCCAAACCTTTTGTCCTCCTGTCTGTCCTACTGCCACTATCTGCCTTAATCTACTCCCCCTTTTGAACCTATGTTGCTCAGTCTCCCTTGCCTGTGTTCTGCTTAACCTCAATTAATTCTTTTGCTGGAGAAGTCTCCTATATGTTCTTTGGTTTCTCCTGCTAACTGCTATGGAAACATTATTATTATTTTTGATGATCTATATTATAGATCTCATTGCTCTCCTGCAATGAGGCAATATGGTCAGTCAGTTTCCTGGCCAGGTCCCCAATGGTGAGAGGCCACAGCACACTGCTTCTCATTTATGCATCAGAGACTTTCAATGGTATAAACTATATTTCTTTATAGTTTTGAAATTTCTGTGATTTACTAATACATCTGCTGTGCCTCCTGTTGGTTTTCAACAAGAAGCTGAAGCATGTTCTGTGGCACAGAAATAGGTGCTATTCTGAGAAAGTATGTTGGAAATCTGAAGGGGGTTTCCTGTGCCATTTGAAGCTGAGAAAGGAGGATCCTGGCTTGGGCTTTAGTACCCAAGTACATCTTCTTCCACCCCCAAAGTTCACTAAAATAAAGTTGGGATAAATAAAGTGCTTACATCCGGCTGCTTGCAGATATAAGAATATTTAACTTTCAAAGATTTTTATTGAAGTATATATCTAAAGCAAAATACATTTCATTGTACGTATTCAAATGTATGTATTATCTGAAGATAAAAAGGAAGGTTGGCAGATTCAGCTGACGAGAAACCTAGCAGCTTTGAGATTTAGAAAATTAAAAGCCAGGTGTCTGAAGCTAACCATTAAAGGATATTTAAGTGTTCAAAGGTTTACGGTTATAAAAGGTCTCACATTTCAGAAAAGACTGAGTGACAAAGGTGAAAATCCTAAATTAAGCTAGTGAAAATCCAGAGTAGTGTAATGGCCAGGTAAAACTGAAGTTAAGTTTCTTGCTTGGATTGGAGAATGATGGTATAAAAAGAGGTAGCAGCCAGTATAACCTGGGTCCTTAGAAAAAGTGCTTAGTAGGAGGGTTTGTAAAGCACATTTAGCAGATTCAGAGCTGAGTGGATCTGAAGGGCAGAAGGGAGCAGATGTGAGTACAAATTCATAGATTTTGCTTCTTTTATAGCACACCCTTTAGCCTGTCTCTGGTATATCTGAAGTTGAGAGCCTTGATCTACACTTTTATACCATCAATAAGATCCACAAACTATTATATTTGTTCCATCACCAAAGGAACAACCAGGTTTCACACCAATACTGGCTCATCTCTCCCCATGATCCATATTTTACCCAGAAGCCTCTAGCAACCTAGAATTAATAAAAATCCTCAAATTTTTCACTAATGACATTCAAAGATGACAATTTCTACTTCCTGCATGCACACATAAAATAATTTCACTGCAGGCATTTCACTTAATATAAACTTGGATACAGTTGCTTTGGTTCTACATTTTCCCACTATAAATCCAAAAAGAAACAAGCAATCATTAAAATCAAATATTATGGAAAGAATTTAATTATTAGGTCACATTTCTTCACCTCATTAATTTTGGACTATTACCTTAAATGTTGTACAACATGTAAGAAATGCTTCGTATATCCCAATATTCTTGTAGTTAAGACCACAGAAATTCTTCCTTGGTGAAAATGTGAGCACTTTCTCTGATTGGCTATGTAAGGAAAAAGTGCATAAACAGCAGATATTTTACCAAATGGAAGGGATCATGTGAGCTATGTCCCACTTCAGCTTTAACTATCTGCAGGTAATACTCTTCAACGGAATGGAGATCCATTCCCTTATCTGCTGGATATGTGCTTGTTTAGTATGATGAGAAGAGGCATCATTCTTCACAAATTCACACTTGGCTCCTGAGGTCTGACTATGTTTACTTATAAAAGTAGCATCAAATATACCAGTTTGTTATATTACATCCATTTACAAACAAGGAGGGAGGATTGGGGAATATCTCATTGTTACAGAAAAGTTAAAGTGCACAGAGGTAAGTAAAATGATTGCTGTTAAAACCACATCGGGTCTTGAAATTAAAAAAATTCTCAACCAGGAAATAATGACACTAATCAACACTAAAAAAATACTGATATATGGCGAGTACAATTTGTAAAATAGCTAATTAAAATTATACTAAGTGTCCTTAGAATAAAAACATAAGCAATTTAAACCTACTACTTCATAAAATTAATGAAATAAGGATATTAATATAGAAAAGTACTAAAATATCAGACTTAAAAACAAAATCTTTACTAAAATTTTTTAATGGTTTGAATGTCTGTATCCTCATCACATGATAATTTTCTGTCAAAAAACTGCCTCTAACCTAGAAATAAATATTTGCTATCTTAATTATTTATTTTTATAATTACATAAATATCAACATGTTAAAAATGACACATATGCATACCATTTTACAAACCGGAGTCAATAATGACAGAAAGAGGTAGAAAGAATTATAAAGCAGATGTTTGTGAATGAACATCAAATTTTATATTTGTGGCTATCTCTATTTACTTCCAAAAGGGTATAAAAAATGGACTTAACCAGTTCCTTGCCCAATGAGAATATTCTCTCTTTTTTGTAATAGAAT
This sequence comes from Galemys pyrenaicus, assembly GCA_019455555.1. NCBI lineage: Eukaryota > Metazoa > Chordata > Mammalia > Eulipotyphla > Talpidae > Galemys > Galemys pyrenaicus. The sequence continues at coordinate 4,666,895 of JAGFMF010011581.1, read as the reverse complement.
AACACAGGCTTAGTCCTGAAAGAATCAGACAAAGCATATGAGAGTATCCTTATGACCCTGTTAAGAGAAAAGTTAAGGGCCTTGTCCTATATAAATGTAATGTGCCAACACAAAGGGTTTTAGGCATACTTTGGAGGAAGCCAGAGATATTGAACCAGCAGACATAGGACTTAGATATAATGTACCATCCAAACTTCTTCCTTGCAGTCTGTCAAGGGGTAGTTTAATACTGGCTTTGAAGATTAACCTATCAGAGTTATTGACTGATGTTTCTCTCAATAGTTCATTCATTTGAGCATTTATCTCATGGCTACCATGTGGCTGAAGGTGATGATACAGAGGTTAGCATTCAAGTTCTCAGTGCCTATGGATTATGCAAAGATGTGCACCGCAATTAACAATGCCATAAAAGAATGTCACAACAGAGGTGTGCAAAGAGTGTTCAGGAACTGAGACAAGCTCTTAACACATCTTTGGAGGAGAGGTCTGCAAAAGCGGGAAAAGCCCTCAAGACTTGGTTTCTCCCTCCTGTCACTGAGAATGTAATCAGCATATCTGCAGTTCTTTCCCCAGGGACTGGCTTATAGTCCACCAGGGACATCTAAGAGACCATCTGGTCAAGGGGTTCTGAAATCTGGCTGGGCCCCAGCATCACCTGGTGAGTTGGCCCCAGCCCAGAGACACTGATGGAACATGCCCGAAGGCTCTGAAAACCCTTTCACAACGGCTGCTGCAGCTGGTTCATGGACCAGTATTTGGGAATCATTGAATCCCACCACCTCGATCTTCAGAAAGAAAACTTTAGGAAAAATTCATATCCACACAATTGCAATGATTCCACAAAATTAGTGTTAAAGGCACATTAGGACATTAATGGTGAAACATCTGGCAAAGAAAGTTTTAGTCTAGGTACTTTTAGAAAAGTACTCCCAAGGCATATGATTAAAAAAAAAAAAATCTGTGACTATTTGTAAAAGAAAACAAAATCAAGAACTATGTAATGGGAAAGAAACCTTAAGAAAATTGCTTTTTCTAAGATTCTTTTTGCAATCCAGCATAAATTAACGCTGCTCTTCCTGGTAGGAAATTTAAAAAGGAAACACTGAATTGAAATTCTCATTTTTAAATAAGGATTCTTGATGTATCAGGAAAAAGATTTTGCTTCTAGGAATACATTCTAAGGAAATGCTTAGCATAGTGCCATACCTACAGTAGACACTTAAAGTGTTGAAAGAGAGAAAGAATGAAAATAGGACTATGTATAACCAAAATGTTTTCCTATAGCTATTTCTTACATTAATCTTTGATGGAAGCTAAGAGTATATCAGTAAATAATGATTTGTTTAGGCAGGAGGGTAGAGAGTGAAAAAGCACAACATAGGTCTATAACTTTCACTGCAGAGAAGAGATGTTCCTGCTAATGATGTCACGTGACAAAGTGTCACTTTGTACCTGGTGGTGAAGGTGGATGTTCACCCTTGATACATATAAAGACATGGACTGGCAGTCCTACTGCAGTTCATTGTGCTTCTACTTTATTGAGATAATTAAGGTAATGATTTATGCAGAGCCACAATTTCATTAAAATGCATTTCAAATGTTAGTACCAGCAAGGATTCTGTTTACTTTTTTATTACTATGTTTCCCTTTGGGGGAGAGGCAGCAACTCTCACAACATACCTTCATAGATTTTTAAAATATGAGAATTGCCTTAAAGGAGAAACTTAATTAAAAATGCATTCTAATGTAGAAGAAGGTGTTCAGACCATTTATAAAAATAGAGTAATTAAGTTTACATTTTGGTAAGCTTGAAAATTCCCAATTTTTCCATAAAAGAAATTGAATCTAGCCCCCAACAGTTGAATTGAATAGTTTAAAGTTACTTTTTGAAATCTCAAAAACACAAAACACTGGATCAAATATTCCACTCAATAGTGCTGCTCTCCAGTTTCAACATTCCTAGTAAATTCTGGGTTTGTGATAAACTCTTTGAAGAATATATTTCCACTATATTGTAATTGTAGCAAATAAACACACACACATCAAATCTGATTTAGCTCACATTTTTATTATCTAACTTTTATCTACAATTGTCATTTTCACCTTATTTTCTGTCTTCTACAAACTATTTTTTTCTCACTACAGCATTTAAAAATATAGAAATTATAACACTTTACCAAAACTTTCTGCACTAGCCCTGCCCTAACAGGTGGTAAGATCTCTATCTGCAGCAAAATGAAATGTGTGAATTTCTCCCAGGGAAGGAAATCTTATTTGGGTGAGGGGAATGGGGGGAGGCGGGGACCACTCAACATTCATTTCTCTTAAAAGGGAAATTAGTCAAATAGAGATGTGTGTGCCTGACACAGTTGGCATTTTAAAAATTTCCAATTGACCTGGAGACAATCTGCTGGAGATGGGGAAAAGTGTTAAGAAAGAAATTAGGTATATGCAAAAGAAACATTCAAGATGTTGAATACCCACCCCCCAACAGTTCAGAAGCAAAGCATTTAAGTCAGTTGGTTCGACTTCATAGCCAGGAATCCCTTATAAAGTGGTTCTTAATTGTGATGTATTTGCTCCCCAGGGAACATTTGTCAACATCTGGAGACATTTTTGGCTATCACAACCACCGGGAGAGGGTGTTACTGGCACCCAGGTGATAAAGATCAGGGATGCTGCTAAACATTCTGAAATGAAGAGGACATTCCCTTTTCCCTGGTTCCCATTTTATTCCTTTGGCTCTGACATGGGAGATTTCCTTGACTTCACCTTTTACAGTTTACCAGCAAGGTCTTTACCCTGCTTTTCCCCCTCGCTTTTTTTTTTCAATTATTTTTTAGTTATATATCTCATTTCCAAGAATTCTTTTCTGCTATCCAGTTGAACTTTATTTATAATGGCTTGCTTGTATTTTCTGAGTGCAATATTTTCTTAACTCTCTGAGAATACTAATTAGGAATCTTTAAAATTGCTCTCTGTTGTCTGTATGTTATTTCCTCCAGGAAAATTCTGTTAGCTTTTTTTTTCCTTCTCCTTTTTTAATTTTTATTTTTGCTAATATTTCTCTTAAGTGACTTGTGATCTTGTATACATCTACAACATGAAAGATCATGTTGATTAATATGAAGGTTTGAAATTGATGTTCACTATAATGTTTGGATCTCCTCTAGTAGGGCTATTTTTTCGATGAATTGCTGATTGCAACATTAGTATTGATTCTCTAGGATGAATGGAAACTGTTCATTAAAACATTCCACCTTCTCAAGACAAAGCATGTGACCAAGTCAACCTTGCTCTCAACTAAACATGCCATCTTAAATGAAAGACTTAACTTACAAGGACTGGATGAAAAGAAAAGAAGTGGGCATTTATTCATCATCTTGGCTAACTGATACTTTCCTGATAACTAGATCTTTGACTTTGTTGCAGATAGGCATGGTTTTCCAATCTTTCCTGTGAACTGCCTTAGTCTCATAAATTCTTATCTGTTTAAGCTGGTCAGACTCAGTTTCTATTGCTTGCACACAAAGAACCTAACCTATTGTACGTAGAAAAGAATACTGGCATTTGTTAAGCTAGTGCTAGACATTTTATGTTTTTGTATATCATCAACATAACCCTGTGAGACAGCTATAATTACTGTGATTTTATGAGGAAAGGAAATTAAATTGAGTAGACTTATTAGCATTTCTGGATGCTGGAAAAAGTAGTGGAATTCAGTTCAGTCTGACAAAACCTATGTGTTCTTTTATTTGACATAATCAAATATTTGATTTGATTTTTTTAATAAGTGTACTTTTTAAAAAAATATTTTTATTTATTTATGCATACAAGAGCTGGGGCACAGGCCAGAGGTGTGTGTGGGGGGGTAGGGAGGTAGGAAGATTCACCAGAGACAGAATGGGGAGCAGTACAGGCAGATCGACTGAAATATGCTGTTGAGGGGAGCAGCAGGCGAGGCAGGAGAGGTCTGCTGCTCCATGTGAGTCCCCTCTCTGGCCAGGGATCAAACTCACACTGCATTGGCTTTGGAAGCCCCACCGTGCAGTGTTCAACCCCTTGAGCCAGGAGGGAGGCTCTGATTTGATTTTTTTAAGGATAAAGACCCAGGTACAGTTAAAAGTATGTGATGAATACTGGATAACAGAGTTAAGTCTGGAAGGCTAGGAAGGGGAATTTAAACTCAATGTGTTAAGAAAAATAAAATTAAAATAAGAATAACTCAAATTTGTTTAAGCAGTTTATTATTAGGAAACCAATTCATACATAAGACACATCAATTGGTTAACGTTTTTAAAAAGTGTCATTTTCAAGGGACTTATCACACAGATCCACAAAGAACTAACCAGACTAAACAAAAACAAAGTGAACAACCCAGTCAAAAAATAGACAAAAGAGCTAAAAAGGCAATTCTCCAAAGAGGACATGCAAATGGCCAACAGGCATATGAAAAAATGCTCAACTTCTCTTGTCATCAGAGAAATGCAAATCAAAACCACTATGAGATACCACCTCACACCAGTGAGAATGGCACATATCAAAAAAAAGTAGCAACAACAAATGTTGGCCAGGATGTGGAGAAAAAGGAACTCTCTTACACTGCTGGTGGGAATGCAAGCTGGCCCAACCATCATGGAAAGCAGTATGGCAGTTCCTCAATCTACTAAGAATGGAACTTCCATAGGATCCAGCAATCCCACTCCTAGGAATATACCCAAAAGACACAAATACACCGATTCAAAAGAATACCTGCACCCCTATGTTTATAGCAGCACTCTTTATACTAGGTAAGACCTGGAAATAACCTAAATGCCCCAAAACAGATGAGTGGATTGGGAAGCTGTGGTACCCAATGGAATACTACTCAGCCATCAAAAATGATGAGTGGATCAAAAACAGATGAGTGGATTGGGATGCTGTGGTACCCGATGGAATACTACTCAGCAATCAAAAATGAAAAACTAGACATAGTTTTAGGAACATGGATGGAACTGGAAGGGATTATGCTCAGCAAAGTAAGTCAGAAGGCAAAAGAAAAATACCAGATGGTCCCTCCCCTAGGAGGAATATAAGGGAACCAAATAAGGATTAAGGAAAGGAATAAGAACAATAATAATAATAATAACAATAAAGACACAACAACCAAAAATGAAAAGAAAAGGACAAACTGGGGACACTTGGTGGGGAGGGAAGAGGGAAAGGGTGGAGGACAGGCAGGAGCACGGGGGACTGAGGTGATGGTGCACTGGTATTACGGTGATGGGGAATACATGGGGATTACAATTGATGTCAAATATGTAAATTTAAAAAAATAAGAACTTTCAAAAGGATGTAAGAAAAAAAAAGTATCATTTTGAAGGATGATAAAAACAGATATGAAATCAACCACTAGTATCTACATAAATTTATTTTAATGTGGAATATAAGAGTATATTCTCAATTTGATAGGTTATCTGATACTAAAAGCAAACATTTAGTAACGTTTACATGAAAGTTGGATATAAGAATTACACTCACTTTCATATTGTTATTCAACAAGTCTAAATGTTCTATATAATGCACAAGAAGAAATTTTAATTTAATGAGCATACTCAATAGAAAGAGCTAAATATAAAATTTTTTACGGATATGATTTTCTCTACAAAAACAAAGTTTAAATTACTTAAGTTAATAATCCAGCTCAGAAGTAGAACTGGTACAAACATACACAAACTAACTTTTTTTATAATCCAGCAAAAAAAAATTAAATGTTAGGCACAGATATGCAAAATAAGACAAGAGGAAAAATATAAATATTGGATGGTTTCACTTATACATGAAATATAGAAAAAGCAAAGAAAGGGTCAGACAAAGACAAATCTTGAAAGCTGACCATAGATAAGAAGCATCCAGGAGAGAGAGGAGGGGACGCTGGGAGAGGTGTCTACAGTGGGGGGAGAACTCAAGGGAATATGGTGATGGATGATGGTTGCTTTGATGAGGGGAGAACTATGGTGTCCACACCTGAGGGGAGAATCATATATTGTTCAAACACTAAATATGAAAAATGGAAAAAAAAATGTTAGGCATAGAAATGGTATCTACAACAACCCAATAATTTATAAAATATCCAGGAACAATAAAATAAACAGCTCTGAAAGGGCGATATGAAAAAGAAGCTGTATAAATTTAAAGTTTATCCAAAAAATAATTGAAAATGGGAAGTTATCAAAAAGGAAAATCACAAAATAAGCAATACGAATGATTATTAAATATGAAAACACATGTCACCTTCCTTCTAAATAAGTAACATAAAACATATTTTAAAAACAATGAGCTGTTTTTCTTTAATAGGTTGGAAAATTTTAAAAAAGCCCAAAGCACTACCCAGTCAGGGAGGAAGGAATGCATATATACTATGAGTGAACATATTTTGTTATTGTCACTTAGAGAAAAATCTGTATTTATAAAAATTCCTTTTGTACATTCCCAGCATTGAATTAGCATTCTTAACTCTAAGAATTTATTTTATAGGTAGACTCATAAACATATTAGAAGTCTCAAGACATTAACTACAAAGGGGCTATCAAAATCATGAAATACTATGAATACTCAAAAATTTAAGTTGTTCCATATTGTACATGACCATCCACACATATTATTGCATTAAAAAGCAAGTTGCACAATATTATGCTGTACTTAATATCATTATAATAAAAGCACATATAGCCAAATAAGTAATATAGAACATTCTAGAAAGATATGTATTAAACACTCAGTTGTGGTTATCCCTTAGTGTGAGTAGGCAGAAAGCAGGGAAGAATGAAATTTTAAAAATTCCAAGTATTAAAAACATTTTTAAACAGAGATATTAAATTGAGCTCCTCAGAAGGAAAGGCAGAGACAAGTGTTTAGGTACAAGTGATTTATGAGGAAGTGCTTCTAAGAAAGTCTGGTAAGGGAGTGGGGTCAGCAGGTGAGAGGATGGGGAGGCCCTGGAATTGTGATCCCAGGCAGAGGGGGCCTCCAGCCTGCTCCCACAGGGGCACTAGGACAAGGTCCTAGACTCCACACACTCTGGCATCTGTCATTTGTCAGGAGCAACCCAAGTGGGTGGCTAGAACTGCACTCTGGCTCTGAGTGCCTTCTTCAGGCAAGCGGCAGCCAACACCTGGGCAATCTCTGAAGGAGAGTAACAGAGGCCAAATGTTAAAATGAGAACCAGGAAGTCAGGAGGTCACATACACATAAAAACAGATCCAAAGGGATCTGGGTGGAGAGCCAACTACATCAATTAGAATATTTTACCCTTATAGCAAAATACATATTTTCATAAAAGGAAAGGGGTGTGTGAAAGAAAATATGCTACTGGGAAAGCAAAATTGCATATGAATACATCAAGTTCAAGTGTGAGCACCTACTAGACAGCCTCCCCCCACATTGGCACTTATTCACAATCTGTGTATGAAAAAGCCAGAATTAAGAGGCCCTAATAGGTATTAAGGCCTTTCTCTTTCTCCCCAGCCATCTTTGCAAACTGAAGTGGTACATGAACTTTGGAGAAATTAGAGAAGCTCTCAATATTCCTCTAACCCTATGTGAAGCCACAATACCGGGTCTTCTTCAATTTAACCCTGCAGTTGCAGAAAAGTTGACCCATTTTGCAACTTGGCAAACAAATTTTATAAGGATAGATTCTAAACAGAACTGCCAATTAAGAGATACAATCACTTATGTTCTGTGTATGTTCGGTGTAACTTTATGACAAACTGCCTAAACTTTCCTACTGGAAATGTCGAACTCAGCATATTTGCTGAGCAGAATGGGATCTTTCCAACTCATGTTTCTGATGTCCTTGATGGAACTCACAAACCTGTGCTACAACTGGACACTGCCAAGACCTAAGGGCCAGACTGGGTGGACAATTCAAGTCTCATGAGGTCTAACAGTCTCTGAAGACTTCAGTGTTTTTTGTTTCTTCATCTGTGAAATGGATGCCATAATTATTGTTCTGTTTAACTGCAGAGAGAATGTGAAGATGAGCCCTAAGATCACATATGTGAAAGAATCTTGTAAACCATGTAGTCACTTTCCTGAACACAAAGAGAGCAGACATCAAAAAGAGGAAAGTGATGACTTCATCTGAATTCATGAATGGCGGAAGCACAGGAGCAACAGATAAATGAAAAAAAAAAAAAAAAAAAATGTCCTTGAAACTTCACTTCCTTTTCATGTCTACAGCCACTTTCTTTATTCCGATCCCAATGATCTTGTTTTGATCCTCCCAGTTCCAAACTTTATTAACAAAAATATTGTTATCATTACTACCAAATGTAGTAATCAATAGTTAAATGCTTCCTTAGAGTCCCTATTCTATGATTATATGTGTTATCCACTCAAAATGCATTGTAGATTATCGATCAACCACTTTCACTGATAAGTCCACATGAAACATACATGTTGAATTCTGGAATAGAAGTCACATGGATTTTTAACAGTCATACAAATTATACATTCAAATAATTTAGACTATTTACTGTTTTTAGTGAATAAGTAGACATGATATAGAGCTTGAGGTATAACCGATGAGGTTTTTTAATTATATATATGACAATGCTTGAAAATCACAATCTTGGATAAATAAAAATCACACAGTTTTTTTTTTTTACGACCTTAGGATCATTTTATCTGACCAAAAATAGCAATGTAACAAAAACAAAGTTGGTTCTAGAGACACCTACCTTGTCTAAAGCATGGCTGGTCAGACATGGCTGGTCAGTCTGTTTCAAATGGTTTGTCTCTTTTAACAATGTTGTCCACCTTTGATAGGTCTCAGATGCCAGTTTTTTTGTTAGTTTTCTCATAAAATTTTTGTTTCATTTACATATGAACTTCTAAAACCCCTGGAGTTAGTTAAAAGTCTTCAGATTTAAATTGGCTGGATTCCATTAGGAAGTACAATGTTATATGCTAGTTTTCTGGTTAAAGTATGGCATGAGACTATAATACTGCTTATCTTAAAAATTAAAATTTATCTTAATTTACCTTTATTTACATTAAAGCAAGGATTAGATATTAGTTTATAACTAAAAATTGGTCTAGAGGTGTAAAAAACTCTAAGTGTACCATTTTAAAGTTTATTGATTTTGTTCATTGTATATGTTAAATAAATTCCTATCAACTCCCTTTGCCTAGTTTCACTAAAAGAACAATATGTTAAATATGTAAATTATTTAGATATATAACCCAAGTCCTAGACACCAAAGTTGTTATTATTTCCAATACAAAAGAAAACACATAAAATGTCTCCCTCTATTTCCTAGTCTTACTGGGAAAGTAGAATGTGATAAACTGTACAAAAGAAACTTGAAAACAGGTATGTGTATGGAAATCTAACACAGCATTATTATCAATGTACTTTGAGTTTATAAAATTTCCCACTACTCTTATTCTAGATTCACTAGTCTATGAAAGGCAAAATCTATAAGAATGGCAATTTTAAAGATAATTCTTTTAATTTATTAAGTGATGTGGCTAGGAAAAAGGAAAATCTTTCTTATAGGTTTTGGATATAAATAATGGGACTTTCTTTTTTAATAGAAATTCTATAAAGAAACAATTCTTATTACATACTGATCTCACAGAACAGTGCATCAACAGTTATTTTTTCTAGGTTTTTTTCCCATAGGTTTTTATTTAGAGTTTCACAAATTAAATATAGAAATTTTCAATCAATCATATCTTAGAATTCTTTGTATAATATGAAAATTCATAGTGTAAATTGCTTTACAATCTTTTTTATTGACCTGGATTTTGAAATAAAGAATGCAATTGTCATCAACACCATCGGTCATATCATAAGTAAAAAAAAAAAATAAATGGCTTGTTAGTAAATACTCATAAAACACTGACTAGGGCATCTGAATTTGGCACAAATTAAAAAAAAAAACACAAAATCCTAGAGTGATGCAATAAATAGGTTAATTAGAAAGGGTTATTTATTATGCCACTGTAAAAGAGTAACATAGAAATTAGTTAGTTAAATCATCATCCTGTATACTAAAGGCTACCTAGAGAGTCACCTCACATGGATGAGTGCTCAAGATCATTTGGGTCAATTTTTTAAAGCAGCTTTAAAATAATTGACTCCCAAATCAAGATATTAAATGCCAACTTCTAACTGGCAATAATGCTTATGGCTAAGATAGAAATGAGATTCTTTACAGAAATGCTGACACAGTCCTATCTGTAGGTACTTGAATGTGTAGCTATAATTCTTTTTTCAAATCTTACCCAGCAAAGCTTCAGATAGAGGAGTCCACAGAATAAGAAAACAGTAAGAAACGATTCTAAAGCTTTTGTAAAATCACAAACCCGTGGCATATTTACATTTATCTTTGATCGTTATTACAAAATTACTAAATCACTCAAAATACAGTGATTAGTTGTTTAATAGTTGGGCAATGTATTAGGAAAATCAACATTTCTTAATTCTTTCAATTTGCAAGACCCACATATTTTAAGTTGACAGTGTAAAACCTTTAAATGTTTTTTAAAAAGCTTTCTACCTTATTTAGCATTTTAACCACTAATCAAAAAAATAAAGACTTTAAGAAAAAGAAATACAGAACAACAATGAAGAAAGCTTTTCTATCCATTTGGAAATCTATTAAGCTAAAATTAAGTTCCCAAGAGGAATCTGTTTCCTTTATGGGGAGTACTTAAAACTGAGGCAAATAATATCATCTCAGACTAGGCCAAAGGAATACAACTTTTACTGGAAGGTGAGTGGTTGGATAAAGAATTTAAGTGTCTAATCCTAATTCAAGTTTGTAAAAGTGTCTAAGATAATGATGTTTCTAATGAGTTAATTTTTAAAACCCAGCCAATCTACATCATAACAATGATACCATGGATTTTTTTTCTCCTCCGCATTGTCATCCAGCCAACAGAGGACTATTGATCTTTCACTGGAAAATACTGTTTTGATGTTTATTGATCAAACTCTATGAGGGAAATGATGATTTTTGAATGGAGGACAACGTGATTTATCATTTCTTATAAATTCAGAACTGGGAATAAATATATACTATAATTATCACATTAAACACATAATAAATTATTCATTTTTAAAAGAAAAACATCCTTAATTAGTTCATGTAGATCAATAATATAAAATGAGGAAGAAGTTAAAGTTAAAACACCTTATGTCACAAATACTCTGATTTTATAGGATTTCAAAAATTTACTAACTTACAGTATTTTTAATATATATTTTACTTGATAAGCTCACATTATATCATGGAAAAACAAGTTGAAATGTATAACAAACTCATTTTAAAAATCATCCCTAGCTTTTCTTAAACTCAAGCTAATCATGCATTTAAATTTCTATTTAATCTTTTTACAATTTGCATTTTACTTAAAGGCAAAATTCACACTTATTAGAGTTACAAATTATCATGCAAATCTGTACAAAGTTGTCAACAGCAAAGTCTTTACCTTGTGTTATGTCATGAAACAACACTCATTTTATTACCATATTAATTTCAAATGCTAATTTTCCCTTCATTAGATGTCAGAAAAGAAATAATGTGCTGTTGGTAATTTTATGAAGAATATGTTACTGAATTAAGAATTTCAAGGAAAATAATACATTCAGGATTGATATTTAAATTCTGCAAATGCCTAGTAATTCTATTAATTAGTTATGGCAACCTGTCTGTTATAAAAACTGGACACAGGCCAGGAAAACTGGGCTAAGTTGGGTAACAGTTGCAATATTTATCAGCTCAGCTTATTGCTTTCTTAAAATTTGAAATTTTACAAAAAGAAGTAAAAACAGTCTGGTATGAACAAGTATGTCGTCAGTGACTTATTTAGGCTCAACTCCCTGTAACAGCTTTCAGATGAAATAGGAAATTTTCTTATAAATAAATATGCAATATCCCCAAATGAATTCACTACTCATTACACATATTTAGCATTTTAAAAAGTATATTGTTGAGCTTAGCAGTGTAGATGGAAAAGTAAAACCCCAAAGTAAAACCCCAACCTTGCCCCTATACATCACTAAGGGTAGTTCTACCAAGAACACAATAATAGAAAATTAAGTCTAGTTTTCAGATCTAGAAAAAAATTTAATCTACTTGCTGTTGGAATTTAACAAGTTCAATATCAGCTGAAAAATATAGACCAAAACATTGAACCATCTGAAGGACCAAATTATGATCTGTCCTTTTTCATACTGCTTGGCTGGGTTCATGGTGGGGTTGGGGGATGTTTTAATTTAGATCTACCCAGCTCAGCCACTCTATTTTTCTTTTATATCCTGACTGGAAACAGCTCTCAGAATGTGGAGAATGTAAACAGTTTTTTATTGTCCAAAAGGATGGCAGTGTAAGGAATGTGTGCTTATCACACAGCTGCAGCTCCCCACCTCACTTACCATGATAAAGTGCTCCAGGAAAAAAAAAAAACATTACAACCCAAGCACAATCCAAAACTGGATTTGAATTTGACATAAGCTTCCTTAAAAACTAATCAATCAATCCATAATGTAATATTAGAATCTAGCTCTTAAGCAGGGCATATAATCCCTTTAAGATGTATTTCCTATTGACTACGGTGGTGTGAAAAAAAAAATCTAACATTTTCAGTACAGCAACTGATAGAAGAACTTTCCCCTATACCTGTCCAAATATATCTCCTCATCTTTAAGAGTCTAACACAATGCTTATGAAACAGATACACATCACTATCACTGAATGCAAAGCTAAATTAATGAACTGAGAAATTGAGAAAGGTATTCTGATGGTCCCCTACTTAAGTACTGTACCTGCTATCTAAGGCTTTTAGAAATACACTTACATACACCATGCAAATGCTGTTTTGCTAGATCACCTATTATTGGAGTTCAGAGTTAACATTTTAAAAAGCAAAAAGCAAGTGATAGTACTATTTTGAATATTGACATATTTTGCATGCATAGTGCCTTAATGTAAATATTACTTTAACATGCAGTATTATAGCCAGTATGTGCTGGCTCATTCAAGGACATTTGGAGCATCACTGCATTTTCTTCTTGATGCCAGTGAAGAAGTCTAGTTAAGGCTGTGCAGGTGAAGCTAACCTCTCATCTAGCCAGGCCTTTCTGTGCCCTTTCTGGTTCACAAGACCTTTTGGAGTCCCTTCCATGTTCAAAACTTGCAAAGTACTCTGCCTCTAATATATATATATATATATATATATATATATATATATCTCATAGGGAAACTTTCATAAGTTACTAGATTTTCCCTCTAAAAGTAAAGGATAGAATGAAAGGGGTGGAATGAAAGAAGAGAAGGAGGGAGGGAGGGGAAGTTTGAGGAAATTGGGAGGGAGGGTGAGAGGGAGGCAGGCAAGAAGGAAGGAAGGAAAAGAAAGAGTGGAAAAAGGGAGGGGAGACAGCATCATTTCCCAAGTATTGTACTTAGGCTCTTTAGATTTAACAGCGCAAAACTAACTGGTCAGTCGTAAGTATGAGGACCAAATATAAGAAATCTCGGCATCTATTATAAGCCCTCTTCATAGCACCGTATCAGAAGGTGTCAAAAGAGCAGGAGAAATCCGTCATAGAGCAGGACTGAGCCAAAGCAATCCCCTTCTATAATTTTTGAAAGTTGTCTTCTTAAAAGATCTTCCCTTGGAGTTCCTTTAAATATAACTAACTAGCAATATATAACGTGTATTATATAGCATATAGGTGTATCTCGGAGAGCGTGGCGTCATGCGGGAAAAGAGAACAGTTCAAGGCGGAGTCGCCCAGAGTCTCGCTGGAGAACCCCGAACCACCTTCCAATACCATTTGTATTCTCCAGCGCCCCCAGAAAGGTCCAAACCAGGCTAGAGAGGTCTTTGGGAACGCACTGTTTGGAGATGCACGAGAGGGGGCTCCAGCGTAGAGTTGAGCATGAAAGTTACATCCCGCGGCCCTGGCCAGCAGAACACCCCATCCCAGTCGCCAGGGCCAGACGGCAAACGAAGAAAATTCCAACCTGCCCCTAAAATCTGTCTTTTGCCTAAGTTTTCTCTAACCAACCGTCACTAACTGGCCTTGCGAACGAGGATGCATGATGCTGTGGTTTGGAAGTGTCTGCTGGCATCTGGACAAAACACCGCGTGAAAAATAAAAACCAGCAGCCCCCCAAACCCCTCAAACTCTGGGCTTGAGTCAGGGCTTCCTGCCCATCCTCATGCTACCCCTCCACCTCCGTCCGGTCCTCCACTGCTTCCCAATACACCTCTTCCTTCAGTACCTTCGTCCCGGAGACTTTCTACTTCACCTCAGTTCTCAAGTCCCGGCCCTTGCTAAGCCTCCCTCGTCTTAAGGTCCCGTCTAGTCCATTCCCGGGTGCCTTCCCCCCAAGGTAATACCAAACTCCGCGCGTCCCCAGCCCCGCGTCCCAAGCAGACCCAAGCACCGCTTTCTAGTGGTCTCCCCGCGCGGTTTTCCCGCCGAAACCCGTCCCGGGCTCACGCGGGCCGAGCACTCACCAGCTGCAGCAAGCCGGGGACCACGACGAAGGGCAGCGGCCGCAGGCGCATGGTGCCGGCTGGCGCGGCGTCTCACGAGCTGCACGCCCTCGCCTGCCTCTCGCGCATCTCCACTTCGGGGGGCAGGACTGAGGACGCCAGGGACACCGCGCGGCGCTTCCCTCCCGGAATCCGAGCGCCGCACCGCGCCGGGCCGGGTGGGCGGGTGGGGATGGGGGAGGGCGGGCGGACGGGAGGTGCCTCTAGGGTCCCAGCGCGCCCCTCTTCGGAGCGGGCTGGAAAGGGGCGCGCCGGACCGCCCGAGCTCCCGCACGCCGCGTTGCGCTCCCTGGCGCCCCGGGCTTCCGAGTCCCTGCGTCCGAGTATGGGCTGGGGGCGCCCGCGGGCCAGAGGCCGCGGCTCCGGGGCTCGGAAGCCGGGTTCCCGCGCTGGGTGGCTTTAGTGATCTGGCTCCGCCTTTGCAACTGCCCCGCAGAACTGCGCGCGCCCTGGAGCCCCGCGAGGACCCGCGGCTCCTACGTCCCCGCCCAGCAGCGGGCCGGGCCGGTGGTTCGGCTGGACCAGGAACACGCTCGCTGACCCACTCCGGCTTTGCTAGGGGAGTGGGGAGGGTGTCTCCCCGTGTGGATACAAGAAGGAGTGCGCGGGGAGCTTGAGTGGGGTGGGGGCCGCAGGGTCCTGAGGAGGGGCGTGTGTGGTCTGCGACCAGTAAAGCCTGGGGTCGAAGGGGCTGAGGTAGGGCCCCCGAGTTCCCCAGGAGAGTGTCCTACTCCGCCGCACAGCTTAGTTCGCAATGCCGGAGCGATCGTGCAAAGTGTAGCTGGCAAGACTGGAAGGGTTTCTGGCGCTTGAAAGTAGAGGAAATGGGGATGTCTAGGGGTAAAGGTAGAAAGGAGACCGAGCCAGCTTACTCGGGTTTACTGATGGGATAAATAGTTTTGGCTCCAGTAGACCGAGCGAGAAAGCTGCAGGCACCTTGCACCTGGGAGGAGAGGAATAAAGAGAGACCCGGCTGCAGCCTCCCATTGAGGAACTCTTGGAGAAGGGGTTCTTCCAATCTGGGAGAGACTGCAAAAATGCAGCCCTTGCGCCTTACCCTGATGTTAGGACGTCTCCGTTACAGAGATCCTTAACCTTTAACCCTCTCTGTGCTGGACACTCAAGTGGAAAAGTCAAAGGGCAACGGGGTTCGCAGAGTCTCACATCTCCCGTGAATTTAGACATCGTCCATCAACTCCTTTATTGAACAGATGGGAAATCTAATGTTCAGAGAGGTAGAGTTATTTCTCCAGGGATGACTCTCCAGGCGGCTGCTTCAACAAAATAGCAAGGAGAGGCTAGTTCCTACATTCAGAAAGAAACACAAAGCTCTCACAGAAGAACCAACCACATGTGGCGGCAAGGGAGTAAAATTATGATTGATTTGCAACCTTTAAAAATAAAACACAGGAAAACCTGAGGATTTGACTAAAACTTTTAGAGAAATAAATATTTCCTTCTCTTCTTACTACCTCCCAACCGAATACAGAAAGGAATGGCCCAGGACCACATTTATTTGAAGCAGAGGAGCTTCATTTCTAGGTCCCAAGAGCAGGATTGACTTGGGGTGGGGGGGGGATGTCACAAGGCCTTACCCTTCATTTCATTGTGTGCTAAGATTATTCAGATGGGAAGGGAGGTTATTCCAGAGAGTTCTGGGATCTCAGCTGACTTTAAGAGCCTATTGTCCCTTGAGGCATCTTTGTAGTATAATTCTATTCCCAGGATGGTGGGAGAGAGGTATGTCAGGGCCATGTATTCCTTCCTAAACCCTTACCATATCTGTTGGATTTTTTGGGGGGTGATAAGGGTATGGAGTCTTAGGGCTCTATGGCAAATAGTGCCTGGCTTTATCCCACTTCTATTTGTCCTCAGGACTTCCTATTCCTTACAACAAATGTAAAAGCAAGCTAAATCACTATTTGCATGTCTAAATCTAGTGCTCACACACTCTACCCCTCATGTCCACAAAAATTCTCTTTACCAAAGCATAGAGTCCATTTCTAGAAAGTTATCCTATCCTAAGATAATTTCAAAATTTGGAACAGATCTCTATGGCTTGTTGTCCTTGTTCAACTTTAAGTCTCCAGATAGGGCTGCATTTTAGTCACAGACAAGCTTTGGGAAATGAGAAGGACTTAATGGAGAAGGGTTTGGCAGAGACAGAGGAACCCCTCTTTGGAGAGGTGCTGTTAGGAGAGGAAGGAAGGCAAACAGATTTGCAAGATGCACTACCATATTTAGACTCAGTGTTTCTGCCTGAGTCTCAGCTGACTCATTTATAAAGCCATAAGGTAAAGTCCCTTCTTGACTTAGTAGCTTCTAATTCTGTTATCACTAACTCTCTAAATGATGAGTGCATGACTTTACAATCAAAATAAGTGATTAAGTGATTTAATTACTGGAATACTTCACTCTGTTCCTAAAATGTATTCATATTTCTTAGCCATTTCCATGCTTTAGGGAAACTTATAAATAACATTTTAAAGTGGAACCTTTTAAAGTTGGATTTGTGTCCTGGTAGTACTAACCACTTTCACAAAGAAACATAGTTAGGGTGTTGATTTCCAAGCTAAAAACTAAGGGCCACAAGAGAATTTGTGTAAGGAAACACCAATTGACCCTATAAACTGACACCTGGAATTACTGTGTTTATTTATAAAACAATTACTGATGACTTACTGCATTCCCCATATTTTACTACATCACATAGGAAAGAAAGTAAAAGGAAAGAAGGGAGAAAGAAGGGGAGGAAGGAGGGAGAAAGGACAGGGGAAAAGAGGAAGAAAGACTGAAGCTTTGATACAATGATGCTGTTCTTGAGAACATACAGTATAACCAGGAAGCATGCAACAAACAAAACACAGTAGACCATTCAGGGAAATATAAGTGGAAGTGCTGTCTTCTATAATTGGAAAAGGAAAAATCACTTTTGACCAAAATGAGACTTTTTGAAAGAAATAAAATGTAAGAGGGTTCTGCTTCTGAGAATGACCAGGATTAGTCTGTGTAAGGAAAGTCATTTCACATGGGAGGAACAGCATGAGCAAAGGCAAAATTGAAGGACTTCATATGACACAATTGCAGGATAGACAACATATGTGCCAGACTGAATGAGTGAAATGTGTTCAGGAAAGTGAAAGGAAAGGTAAGTTATAGGATAGATTGTAGAGAACTGGAAATGCCAAGATAAATAATTTAGATTTAATCTGAGGGAGAAAGGAACTTTGAAACTTTTTTTTTTTTTTTTTGGAGTAGAAAAGTCCTAAATTAAGAGGCATAAATCTATTGATAGGTGCAGTGGTAATACACACAGGATGGACTTGAGAAGAGGGTTGCTTGAGAAGATGGCCATTATAATTATAAAGAATAGGAAAGGAGAGATGTGGATGTGAAAGCTTTTATTTAGGAGCAGCGAACCTAACTTGAGGTTAGAATACATTTTCCTGGCAAATTAAAAAAAAAAATGTTTTAAACATCATTACTTTCTTAGAGGCAATATAACAACTAGTCAATCAAATCATGACTTTTATTTTGCAAGGGTATTTTTCTTTGCCTTATGAAGGTAGTGAAAATGGTGTTTTTATGTAGACAAGGAGCAGAAAATGGAAGGTACATAATTTTACTGCCATATGATGCCACCATAACCTTTTTAAAAGGTAGCATAGGAATACTTTCATTACTATGGGACCAAACCTGTCAGCTTGTGGCTTGTTTTGTACCATTTGGTTTTTCTTGTGCTTCTCTCTACTTACTTTCTCACCTATTATTGCTCATTAGTATCATTATCAGGAAGTGGCTAAGAATATAATATACAGCATAACATTTCAGAGTTTCAGTGAATGTTAGATATTAACCAACTTTCTCACTTTACATTTAAGGAAACGGAAGCTCAAAAGGTTACATGACTGGCTTCGGGTCATCTGAAGGAATGTGGGCTAATCAGAAACTTGATTTAAGGCCCTTAGGTTCTATTTTGGTGTTCTTTCCAATTCATCACTCTACTTGGTCAGGTATTTTTCAACTGCCCAATAGTTATAAAGTTTTGATGTAGTGAATGAATGAAACTTTAGCTACTAAAAGTTGTGGAAATGATCTATGGATGCTAAAAGCCCCACTGTCTATCTTATTATTAAGAAAAAAGGTTTGACTGTATTGAGCCTGCAGCACTGCTCTGGCAGTAACTGTAGAAGGTGAGATGTAAAGATTGCATCTCTGCAGCTCTCAGAGATGTGAGATTCCAAACTCAAGAACATGGCCCCACTTAACCCCTAGGATAGAGGGAATTCTCAGGGAAACTTTGAACCTCTCAGGCCTCTGTAATAACAAGCTGGTGGGCTGTTTGGTAACAATTCTTAATTATATATATATATTATATACTTTTTTTTGGTGTGTTACCACTTTTGTTCAGTAATTCAGTATTCTTGAATATCATTAAATAGAATATGATGATGTTTTACATTGAATTTCAGCCCTCATTGCACCCAGACTCACTGGAGAGCTTAATATCTACAAAAATGGGCTTGGCCTTTGTGTTTTTCATCCAGGATATTTCACCCTACAGTTGGGTTTGAGAACACCATTCTACCAAAACTTCCTTTATTTCTCCTTATTTCCCTCCTCCCTTCCCTTTCATTGTTCACATGTGTCCATTCAGTCCCCTACAGACGTGTAGCACCATAATTAATATTATTAGAGCCATTTTCACATTCTTGATTTAATAGGAACTTTCATGATAGAATTGGACATTTTCCTTGTAAATACTCAGGAATGATTGTAGGATTTATATAGCTTTACCACATAAACTTATCAGATGTCCCAGATTCAAACACAAATCGAAGAATTACTCTGTGGTGAAATTGTTTCGCCTAGCGTTGATGTCTGCAATACCCTTTTCATCATCTCTTCATGTGGATGTTAGAAAACTCTACCAGGCCTGTGCCCATGTACGATGCCACTGTCAGCTGCCAAGAGGGGAGGCTAGAGGGAGAGGAAGAGAGTAGCCTGGGGTTACCAGTATGTCCTGTGAGGAGAGGGTGACTGAGGGAAGGAGAACATCATTCACGACTGACTAGGCAGAAGAGGGCTCCTGCCTGAGGGCTAATATTACATCTGTGTCAAGTCTGAATGAATTTTATAAACATATCATTTTGTTTTCATGTGTTGGCCATATGTGCCTTATTATTTGACTGAGTAATTACCTTTTCTACTTATACATCAAATATGATGAATGTCATTTATCCTACCTTAGATGCCATTCTATATTGGAGAGAAGAGAGACACAGAGGTTAGAACATCATGCTTGACATCTCAATCTACAGACTAAGAAATTGAGGCCCAGAAAGAACAAGTGATGTTCCTAAAGTCACACAGCTAGGCAATGGAAAAGAAGACTATACTCTGGGGTCAGGGGTCAGTTGCTCTTTCTACTGTGCTAGGCTTACTCTGGGGAAAAGTGGAACTCTGTCTACTGTCTCATCCACAATGATTAAGACAGGGACAGAAAAGGAAATTCACATTTATAAAACACTGTCTTTGTGAATCATATGGAAATTTTCTTATTTGAGAATGGAACCATAGAATCTGGGATGAGAAGAGGTTGGTGTGAACCCCACCTCTCCTTGTGTATTAATAAGGCACTTTTGGTTGCAAATGCCCAAAATACAACTCAACCCAGTCATAAAACAACACAAAAAGGTATTTAATGTCTCACATGAATAAAAAATTCAATCACTGAAGACAGTTTCAGACAATTCACAGCTAATTAAAGAACGTTTTGAGCAGGACATGGGGCCAATCATCTTAAGTTTATAAATCTATTAAAGTGGGCTGGGGTATAGATGCAGAAGGCTTAAAGTTGGATGCAGTAGAACCTGGAATGATAATCTATCTTTTAGGAGCTTGCTTTTATGAACCTGATCACTGTCCACCAATTTTCTGTAGAAGAAATGTGAAGTTGTCTCTTTAGATTTTTCCATTGATTCGTTCTCAGATGCTTTTTCCCTTGATGAGGTCTTTCCTTGCTCAAGTGCTTCCAATTTTTTTTTTTTTGAAAGGTCCTTGAATGATTCTCATCTCCTACTTTCTCACACTCCAGCTTTCTGTATCTACTTAGATAGTACCTTAATACCCGTCACTTTGTTTAATGCAGACCCATACATGCTGTATCAGATGAATTGAGTTTGGGACATGGGGTTGAAATGGTTCAAAGCACAGAAGCAGCCCTCTTCTACTTCTTACCTTTAGAGAAACAGGAATTGCTCTTTATGTACCAGGGAAGCCATCACTTATCAAAACAGCAGCAGCTACACATACTAGTAGGTTTAACCATGCTAAGATACTCTCCACAAACTCCAAGCAATAATGATTCAATTTTTGTTTACAGCTAGCTTCTTAGTTATTTAAACATTGCATACTGAGATACATGTGGCTTTTGAACTGTGCTCTTTAGCAGAATTGATAAAATTACATTTTTAGTCTTTTTGCAAAATGCAACTGGCATGTTTCACTTTTTGTCTCGCTAGACCTCAGAATTACAATTCAAGTGCTGCTTTCATGTTTTATTTCACTCTGTATCAAATGAGTGGTACCTTGCTTGACTGCAGACAGAAATTATTAGAAAACAAGTGGGCTAATTTTCCTACCCTGATAAATCACAGATATATGTAAGAGTGCACTGGGATTTGATTTAAAAAAAAAATCCCAGTTTTAAGCATTTGGTGGCATTTATTTCCCCCTTGTATTGATCTAAAATGAACTTGTCTAATGTTTCCATGGCAGACTAATAATCTCCCCAAGCTTTCTATTTATTGAAATATCGTGAGCGCTATCTACTGGCTAAATGGGAAATTGCCTCAGAAAGTGTGCACTTCAGCAAATTGTCCTGACTTGAAAAGATAAGTTTTGTCTGGGGATTGAATCTGTAGGCCTACAGTTTAGTACATAGTGATACATGCTAACTGAGCACCTACATTATTTGAGGATATCACGTCCAGGGAATCATCCGTTGTCTCTGAGCTTGGATTACTCCTTTATTAGGACTTACATGAGTAAGTAAGTAATCTTACATAAGTAAGATGTAATAGGTGGGAATATGCCCACTTGTCCTTCCTTGAAATGGATAACTGTGAGTAGCTTAAATCTTATTTGCACTTTGCTGAGCAATGTAAATAGATAAAAATAAGTCATTGATTTAAAATGTGCTATACAGCATCAATCGATAATTCTACATCTTCATGTTACAGGGCAGGGAGAGAGGCACCTCAGAACTTCCAAATTCTCTAAATGGGTTCTGCTATTTACTGCATTAAGACAAACATAGAAGGCCTTTAGTGGAAAGGAATTTTAATATAATTAGGGAATAATACAGAAAAGACAAAGAATATAGTTACTAAGTTAAGCATCAAAAGTAATCCATTTCTTTGAGGGTAAAAGTCCAGCTAAATAGGATTAGCCCAAAGCAAGACCTAAAAGTCTGCCACAAGTTTAAAGGACCTTTCAGTGGAGACCCCTAGAAAAGGGTCAGAAAGAGTTAGACAAGTTTGGGAGAAAAAGATCAAAATTAAAATTAAGATGAAAGCTGCTATTGTTAACCTCCCCATGGGTCTCTCCCTAACATTTGTTTCAATTAGTTTAAGACCAAGAAGCAAGTGCAGTTTTTTTATATGCCCCTCTGCTTTATGTACTTCCTCCAGGTCTCCTTGCTACTCTCCATCCTGCTTTATTTTTTCCTTCCTTCTGTCCTTTATTTTTTCCCCCAGCATCTTTTTATCCCTGCTCAGCTCCACCCCACTTAGTGTGGGACAGGGATTTTGGAACTTTCCCCTTTCCTGGGGACCATTCTGTTACATTCATGTGTACAAAAAGGAAGACTAGAAAAAAATTTTTTAAAAAAGCCAGCTTTTCTACTTAATTTGTACTGAATGCCAGTAAAAAGCACATGCCAAGTACTAATGGTATTGATCAAAATTACTTGTGACATAACAGACAACTAATACTCAGCATGAAATAAAATTCATCTAATTTATGCTAAAAAATTATATTTTCTCCCCAGGATCATGCCTTTTTAAGTGTCTTGTCTATTATCCAGAGAAGTATATTAAACTATAATTAGGATTGCAGAGAATAATATATCAGGAGGGAGTGAAAACTGGACAACTGAAAGTCAATGCCAAGTGACATGGGAGGCATGGTCAGAGAGACCCAGGATCTTACTGTAGCAAAATGAATGATTGTCCCATTTAGGACAAATAGCTGCAATGGAAGAACCAACGGCAGGAGATTGCTATTGATTATCAGGAAATAATGAAGAGAGAAAGCCTAACGTGTTGACATTAATACTTCAGCAAAAATCCAGACCATGAAGCTGAAGTTAACAGGAACTTCATGCAGCCATATACAGCAGGCTTAAAATATAAAAGAAAGTAGACTATGCTATTTTAACTTTTACGTGATGAAAATGCAACCTATTCTTCCTTTAACACATTATTTAAATTTTTTATTCTGTCATTTAGACTGAATTTAGTTCTAACCTATGTATTCTGCTTTAAATTATAACTTTAAAATAAATTATCTTAGATTTTTATACATTTAACTTATTTATCTGTGTGTTATTAATGATGGTATAAACCTTTGATTGATTATGATAAAGGGAACGCATACATTAAAAACATAGAACACATATAAAAATCATTCCATTGCAGCAACAGAATATTTTTTAAAATTATATTTATAGGCATAAGCAGGAATCTCACTAACATTTTTCCAGTCATTCCTAAATTGAACTTTCTATTTTCTTCTTAACACAGGTGCTGTACATATATTATCACATATAATCATTACAACACCCCATGTAAGGTGGGTATTACTTGAGATTTGCAATGACAAAGCTGAAGAATGGAGGAATTAAGCATTTCCCCTAAGAACAATTAGATTTCATGTGACAGGACCTTGGAACTGGACCCAGGGGCTCTGGAGCTGTCTGTAGACAACACTGTCTCCAGCTTTGTTGCTGTTTACATCTTGTAAGTGAAGTTTCAGATCTGCCTAAGTTTCTCTTTATATTTTTCTCACTATAATCAACAGAAATGGGGAAAGTAGCATGTCGTGTGACTTACTAAAGAAGTGCATGTGTGTGAGAGAAAATACTGGCATGATGTTTGCCACTAAGTGGGAATCCCCCAAAACGTGTAAAGTCTGAATCAAGTGAAGGCAATTTTCAATGAGAAAGAAGATTCTCTTCCCTCCTCCTCTTCACTACTAAATCTGTGTAACTCCATCAGCTGGGAACTCCATTTTCCAAGCTGGGAATCTCTTTCCTTGCTTATTTATTGTAGGGTAAAGGTTGATCAGGTATTTCCACTCTCCCACCACTGTGATGATGGACACCTGTAGTGCTGCGCGCATTCCTGGGTGGGCCTGCGCAAGTGGGCGCACCTGTGTTGGACACGGGCATAAATGGGCGGCGTCATGAGGCTACCAGAACAGACAGAACTGTGAGAACTGCGAGGACCAACAGACAGAACTGTGAGGACCAACAGACAGTACTGACGAGCAGCAGCAGCAGAGAGAGAAGAACCAGCCGAGAGGGTGAGATGCGCTGGGGGCTGGGAGGTCTGCCAGCCTCCCAGCCTCCCCTGGCAACCCTGCCTGCCATGTACCTGGCCACCTCTACTAAATAAAGCATAAAAATCCACCGAGGGCTCCAAGACTCTCCTTCCCTGACCTGTCTGCCCAGAACCATCCCGAATTCTACCTCCTGTGCCACCTCCATCCTGCCGCTACATTTATCTAAATTATTTTTGATTTGGCAATTCTGGGATAGGTCTGTGTTAGAGTTAGCCAAAGGGACTAGTGCTGCATGAGCTCTAGAAGACCAAAGCTCTGTGACAGCCATTTTTTCTCTCACAGTCTTAGTCTAATAATAACAAACAGACACTGATTGTGCCGGAACTCGCCATCTGCACCAGGCTCTTAAGTGCTGAGTCAGCAGCCCGCAGCTGGCTGGAGCTCACCACTCAGGATACTTAAGTGGATTTGCAGGAGTGTTGGTTACCCAGATGTTTTCCCTTAGAAAACTGTAGGGTAAAGGTTGATGATGTTTTTCCAAACCCTTGGTGTAATGATGGAAACCTGTGCGCATGCCTGGGTGGGCATGCGCAAGTGGATGCACCTGGGCTGATGCATGCGCTTTATAGCTGTATAAAGCTAGCATCTCTGGGACCCCAGTGTGGTGGTGTGCTGCGGTGGAGTGTGAGGGATAGCATGAAGGCTGCGAAGACAAAGAAACTGCTTGAACCTGTGATGAACCTCCTACCCGGTCTGGGATGGTTGCGAGACAATCACCTCCCCATCAGCCCGTTTAAAACCTCACTTAGCCTCTCAGAATTTGCTGACTGAACTTTGAGTGAGGTCGTACTCTCTCGCAGCTTAAAATTGACCGCAATATAACAATTGGTCAATAAGTACCGAAGGCCTCAATAACCTTATCGTTGATTGGCGGATCATTTACCACTAAAATGTCTTTCCTGGAAGACTAAACCCTTCCTAGTTTATGCTGGAATTAGAAACACCACTGAGGATTTCCTTCCTCTGCCTCAAGATGATTGTCTTGGGCCTGCTGATTGCTTCCCGCGTTTCTCCTTTCGAAGGAAGGAAAGTTCTTCCTGGCAGACTTCTTGGACTGCTGTGGTGGCAACTCCAGGGCCTAACCGGGTGAAGCAGGTGTGGCAGCGCAGGTTGGAGGCGCTTTTCCAGGAGCGGTTGACAGGTAGGTGGAAGTAGTTTTAATATATACATGCGGTGCAAAGGAAGAGAGGGAGATTCTAAAAAATATTGCTGGGACTATATTTAGTATTTCTTGGCAGTGAAATATTAAGGTCAAAACTTGAGTTATTTTGAAATGAGTTTGGATTGGGTTCTTCGAGTTGTAATTCCTCCCTGGGGCTTTTCAAGGGTTATGTGTTTATAAATAGGCTTCATGAATAGCACGTGGTCTCCAAATCGACTGTAAAAGCAGTTCTTCCGAACCGCTCAAATTCCTGAAGACATGAACACTTTTTCTGAATCCAAATTATTTTTTTAAGTATTATCCAAAGTACAAAAATGTGTTCCAACATCTGATACTGCTTCTAAAAGTATATTTTACTAAAATTCCAAGGGAAGTTCATCTATGAAAAAATTCTAAATTGGGAACAAATTGGATGACAAAGTTAAATTATTTAACAATTGTCTATCTAGAGCCCGTACTTTTCATTTTTTTCTTGGAACCTTTTAAGAGCCTCATTGCAAACCAGTGACCCAAAGTACACATACAGGTACGCGTAGAGAAACACGTAGTAACCCTGTCTTGGTGCAGAGGGAATCATGGCTAAAGTTATATTTGTCTGGATTTTCCCTCTGCATTGAAAATGTGGGAGGATAAAAACAAGAGCAGAGATTGTGAGGGAGAATTTATATATTTGACCTGGTAGAAGAAATAGATCAGCCTTTATAATTATTTTATTCTTTGATAATAATTAGCATATTTCTATTTTGAGAAAATTGAAGTCAGCATGGAATAGAATTCTTTTTGGCATAGAGTCAAATCCCATTTGTTGTGTAGTCATGAATTTTGGCAAAGGTAATTTCATGTAATATACAGAATTGTTTCATTTTCTTTAGTTTTCTTAAGCTCTTTGCAGTCAATCCAGTCTGGAAACCGATACAGTATTTCATTTCATAATAGTTTTCCCTTTTCCTGATATCATAAAATAGGTTGCCTTTGGGATCTGTCTTCTGTCACTGGCAAAATACCTTATTTCACACTTGTTGCATGACTCAATAGATCTTATGTGAAGATGTTTGGAGTTGTTTATGTAGGTTCTGTCTAGTTTGGGTAATCATGAACAAAGCTGTGTGAACACTCATTTTGCAATTCACTTGGGTATGTATATACCTAGTCATGGGATTACAGAGTCTTCTGTTAGGTGGATGCTGAACTTTAAATGACACTTACAAACTGGTTTCCAAAAACCTGTACCAGTTTGAATTCCTTGTCTGCATTTGATGTCTCAGATTTTAAAATTTTAAACCATTCTAATAGTCATGTATAGCAATTCATTATGTTTTCTAATTTAAATTTCCCTTAAAACTAATGAGTGATAATACTTTCATGCATTTATTTGCTATCCACCTATCTTTAGTGGTAAAGTGTCTTTTCACATATTTTATCCATTTTTCTATTGTGCTATCTTGTTTTTTTAAACTCCTTATTAGAAAGTTTTATTATTAATTACAGTGTTTGCTTTGTTTTCTTAGGTGTAGTCCCCATTCTACCACCAATTCACTTGTGCACCATGACCATAGTATCTTGTGCTTCTCCTGGCTGTTTTGATCCCTTTCCCTGCAGAATATCTCTGATTTATAGTTGTCTGTTTATTTTTGTTTAGTTGTGTTGTGTTGTGGTTTTTTGTTATTATTTTTTTCCTTGATTCTTTATTTGGTTTCCTCATGTTCCTCATATAAGTGAAACCATCTGATATTTTTCTTTTTCCTTCCGACTTAGGTCCCTGAGCATAATTTCTTCTAGCTCCATCCATGTTGCTGCAAATGGCATTAGTTTACCTTTTTTGATTGCTGAATAGTATTCAGTTGTGTATATGTACAATATCTTTTTGATCCAGTCATCTATTTTGGGGCATTTGGGTTGATTCCAAGTCTTATGTATTATAAAGAGTGCTGTAATAAACATATGACTGCAGGTATCCTTTTGAATTAAAGTTTTTGTGTTCTCTGGGTAGATCCTTAGGAGTGGAATTGCTGGGTCATATGGTAGCTCCATATTTAGTAGTTTGAGGAACCTCCACACAGCTTTCCATAGTGGTTGGACCACTTTGCATTCCCACCAGCAGTGTAGGAGAGTTCCTCTTTCACCATATCTATGCCAGTATTTGTCCTTGCTAGGTTTTTACATATGTGCCATTTTTACTGGTTTGGGGTGGTTTTGATCTACATTTCCCTGATTATGAGGGCTGTTGGACATTTTTCACGTGCCTGTTGGTCAATTGCATGTCTTCTTTGGGAAGTGTCTTTAGGTTCTGCCATTTTTTGATTGGTTTGTTTACTTTGTTTTTGTTGAGTTGTGTGAGTGCTTTGTATATCTTTGTGATCAATCCCTTATCACTAGTGTGGAGTGCAAAAATCTTTTCCCAATCAATTGTGCTGTCTCTTTGTTTTTGTTAATGTTTCCTTTGCTGCACAGAAGCTTTAGTTTGATGTAATCCCAGCTATTTATCTTTTCCTTCACTTTCTTTGCTTTGGGGGGATGAATCTTTAAAGATGTTACTGAAATGTATGTCATGTAGTGTTTTACCTATGTTTTCTTCCATATAGTTTATGGTTTCAGGTCTTATGTTCAGTCCTTTCATCCATTTTAAGTTGATTTTTGTGCATGGTGTAAGGTAGTGGTCTAATTTCATTCTTTTGCATGTGGCGGTCCAGTATTCCCAGCACCATTATGCAGTCTTGTTTTTTTTTTTTTTAAAAAAACAACTATTGAGTTTTGGGAGTGCTTGTCTATACAAACCTTATATTAGATGTGTAACTTACATTTTTTCCTATTCTATTGGTTGTCTTTTTGTCCTTTTAATAGTATTTTTCACAGAGCAAAAGTTTAAAATTTTGAAAGTCTAATCAATGTCTTCTTTCATGGCATGTGCTTTTAGTGTTGTTTCAAAAAACTGACAAACTCAGTGTAATGTAGATTTTTTTCTAGAAGAGTTTCATATTTTACATGTTCACTTTAGGTGCATGATGATTTTAATTGATGTTGTAGAAATATGTAAAATATGGCTCAAAGTTCTTCTTTCCCTCTATGTCTATCCAGCTATTTTACCACCATTTGTTGAAAAAGTCTCTCTATTGAATTGCCTTTGAACCATTGCCGATAATCAGTTGGCTATACTTGTGTACTCTATTTTTGTGATCTTTATTCTTCTTGACTGATATGTGTTTATTCTTTTGATAATTCAGTATTGCCTCAATTCCTGTAACTTTAGAGTAAATTTTGCTTTTGGTTAATGAGATCCCCGATTTTGTTCTTTCTTAAACTTGGCTTTTTCTATGCCATTGCAAATAATTTTGGAATCAACTTGTCAATTTCTACAAAAGTTTCATAGAATTTATAGATTGTATGTTGAATCTGAAGATCAAACAGGGCAGAGGAGATAAGAAATGGAGTTTTGATCATTTTTTGACAAAGACAACAAACAAATAAAACCCAAACCTTAAATGACTCCTTCCTGTTAGAAAGTAAAACTCAAATATCATGACCTGGTATGCAAGTTTCTCTATCACTGAGCAACAAGCTGTTTTCCTAGATTTATATTTTATAGCTTTTCAGCCTAGTTCCTCATCTCCAACCAAATCAAATCTTTGCCCTTCCACAATACTGTGGCGTTCCCATGACTTTGCCTCCACCAAATCCTGTCTCCCACTTTATTTCAAATCCATTTTCAAGGTTTAATTCAAGTGTTATGTTTTCTGGTTCATCCACTTGTAGTCATATTATGATTTCTGAATTCATTTCTTAGATAACGGGCATCACTCATCAGATGCTTCTCAAACATTGTGGTGTGTTTTAAATGTAGTTTTTAATCTAAGATTATTTTATCGGAAGGACCAACCAGTAAATTCCCTGATGTAGAGAATATATTTGTTTCCTTTTTAGTGTCTACAGAAATGAGAGTTTGCAGCGTACATGACTATTATCCCTAAGTATTAATTAATTAGAATGAACTAACTTTCGATGTTTGAACCATTAATATAAAATATTAAGACTTCTAATATGACTCCAAATTTAAATATTTGGCATGAGAACTGTGTGGATTTGGATAGGGCTGCTTATGTAATTCATCTCCATTCTTTTAAATGTCTCTTCTATTTTCTCCTCATTCCTCTTCATCTTCCCTACTGCCTCGGCATCTGGGTGAGCTCATCTGATACTTGGGGGTCCCCTCTGTTAGATCCTCTATGTAAGGCCAAATTTTCTGGGGCTTTGCTTGTTTCATTCTTGTGATCAAACATTTTTTCTCAGCTATGCCATGTCCTCAAAGGTCTCTTCTTTTCTATGTGATGTGTGTAGATCAGAAAGAGAGAAGGGATTTTGATCTGGTAGATTAACTTTGATGATACACTAACGGAATTCAGGTTGGACAATTTTAGTGAAAAGTACAGGGTCTTTGAAGTCAGATAGGCCTATATTCAAATCTAGAATCTACCAGTTACCATTTTTGTGACCTTGGCTGAATTGTGAAGTTTAAATAAAAGCACATATAGTATGTGTAGAACCATAAGAATAATACGTATTAGTTCCCTTGTCCCTGTTTTTCTCTAACCCGTCCCTGAGACTACAGTAATAACTTTTATTTAACATTTTCTATATGCCAGACACTGATATGTGATTTACATACATTTCCCCATAATTCTTAAAGCATTCTAATTTTTTGGCATTAACATTATTTTTCACAAGAGCAAGCAAAGAGTTTAAAGGTCATGGAGTAAGGAAGTAGTGAAGCTTACATTTGCCTCTGATAACTTCTAAGCATGGACTCTTAGTTACTACACGATAGTTTGCTAGTTATACACACTGTTTCTCCTTAGAAATTTCATGCATGGGGTCAAGAATGGGGACAGTCAACATTTAGCAATTCTGTGGGAGAAATATTTGAAGCTGTCTAGATTTTACACCTGTCTACCAGATCATACCTCAAGAAGTAGTTACTTACAGCATTCATTTGTAATTTATATTAAATATATTTTATTTGGACAGAATATATTTATGTATTCATAGCTCATAGTTGTACTTTTCTACCCTGATTTCTTAAAACTACCTATATAGATTTTTTTTAGATTTATTTATTTATACAAGAACTGAGGTATAGGCCAGAAGAGTGGGGGGTGAGAGGATTCACCAGAGACAGAGCTGGGAACAAAACAGGCAGATTAACAGAAAT
Source organism: Galemys pyrenaicus (assembly GCA_019455555.1). Classification (NCBI taxonomy): domain Eukaryota; kingdom Metazoa; phylum Chordata; class Mammalia; order Eulipotyphla; family Talpidae; genus Galemys; species Galemys pyrenaicus. The sequence continues at coordinate 4,636,344 of JAGFMF010011581.1, read as the reverse complement.
ACATTGTTGTGGGCAGCAGCAAGCAAGGCAGGAGAGGTCTGCTGCACCATGTGGGTCACCTCCCCAGCCGGAGGCAGGGATCGAACTCGTACTGCAGTGGCTGTGGTCTGCTCCATTGGTGCACTGCCTAACCCATTGTGCCACCAGGGAGGCCCCTATCTATAAAGTTTTTAATTATACTGTTGCTGATGTTATTTCCTCTCACACTATTAATAGGATCCAGCTTGAGTGATTAGCAAAAAGTTCACCCTGCTAAGTATTGGTGGAGATAAAGGCCTTAGGGAGTGACTGTTATTTAAAATCATTTTGTAAGGTACTGCCTCTCTTTAGCAACTGTTCTCTCTGGGTAATGTTCTATCAGTGGTCTTTGGTGTGCTTTTCACAATCCGTTGGGACTGCCTGCTCCCCTGAAGGCTCTGCCTCTGGTCAGAGGCTCCTAACACTAGGGCAATGATTCTGATTCTTGTGACCAGTTTTCACCTGAGATTTCCAGAGAACTTTAGTGAGGGACCCTAAGGACCTATTTGCTCCTTCTTACCTGTTACATATCCACAAATAACCTTTCAATCTATCGTGTATCTGATTCATTTGATATTTATTGCTATGTGTTTTTACTCTACATTTTGCTATATTCCCTCTCTTTTTATTTTTTTATTTATATTTTCCCCTTCCCAGTGTTCCAATTTTCTAAATAAAGTGGCTTTATTTTCATTCTTCAATTTTTTCTGTTAAGCATTTAAAAAAAAGAAATTTCCTACTATGAAAAAGTTATAGTTTCGTTTATTTTTCATCTTTTGATATAGTTACACCAAAGTCTTTGTTAAACTTTGCATTTTTATACTGTTCTGGCTATTTTATGAAAGATTTTCATGAATAAACTATGTAGAAGAATGTAGTTATATTTTCTTTTCTACAGATTTTGGTTTTACTAAAATTAATAATTGCCTCTCAGTTTTATTTGTTTAAATTTTTGTGTACTTATTCCAGTATTTATGTATTTCTTCCAGTACTATATTAGACTACTTTATGATCTAAACTTACCCCAATTGTTGAAATCTTCTCACAGTATGAAGGCCATTGGTAATCATTCAACTTCATTTTCTTGGGGTGAATCAGGGGGAGTCTGCTGACCTATTTCCAATCTGCTCCTGTTTTTTTCTCTTCTGCAATATAGAATGTGTCCTGGGACCTTCCTTCTTTAGATTGTGAACCCCTTCACTTCCTGTTTGCTGTAGACTATGCCCTCCTTTTTATTTTCTCTTTTATTAATAGAGCCTGTTTCCCAGCAGCTTCCTGAGAAAATGTACATGGGAAGTAAATAAACTATTGGTCACATTGAATATCTGAATTTTTTTTTTTTAACTATTGGAGTACATTGAGAGTTTTGGTGTAGAAGTCTAAATTGTAAATCATTACCCCCATCATTTTAAAGTCATTGGCCTATTGTCTTCTAGATATATGTGTTATGGTTGAGAATTCCCATTTTGAAAACTAAGTTTTATTTGTGAATTCTTATTTTGGTTTGCATTTTTTTGGATCCCTCAAAATTTTCTACTTGCCTTCAACTTTATAGGACATGCCTTTATTGTGGGTCTACATTTACCCACTATGCTGACCACTTAATAGGCTTTTTCATGCTGAAAACACACCTCTTAGGGCTGAAAACTTTGCTTGAGGTTATTTATTTTATAGTTTATGCCCCTCCTTTTCTCTTTCACTTTATCATCTCTGAAAGATCAAAACTGTTCTGCTGTTGGGTCTGCTAGGGACTTTTTTTCTCATTTTCACAATTTTGTGTTTCATCACCTCGTCTTTTTCTTTCTTTTTCTGTACTCGTTGAAAGATTTTCTTGACTTTATCTTCCAAACTTATGTTGAATTTTTAGTTCGTTTTACTGATACATTATAAAAACTTTAATTCTATTCTTGTATGTGGATGAAATACCTTCTCTTATCTTTCTGAGAATATGATTTTTACTTTTGTAGTTTTCCTCCCTCGTAGCATGGCTTAGTTTTTCTCAAGTTTGTTTTCTTTCTGTAGACTGTGGTCTTATTATTTCATGTAAAGGGTGAGCCTTGGTTAGCTGCTCATATTGAGGAAGAGCCATTGGAAAGCTGATTAGCTACTATATGTTCAAGTGTATTAATGGTCAGCTTCACTGAAAATTGAATCTCCTTTGATAATTTTCTTGAAGAAGCTACAAATTATTAACTTTTAGCACTTTTCTATTGGCCTGATAGAATGCTCAGAGAAGAGTCCTCCTTCATGGAGGGTACTAGTCTTGATTCTGTAACTCTAACAGTGAACTGATCTTATGAGCCTGCAGGGAATAGTGTTAAATTCTAGAATTTAAATTATGTGAATTTTCACTTAAACTTCCCATGTTGACTGTGCATCGTCCGATTTATTGAGAAGGGGAATTTGCCCATCCATATGGAATTGAGGAGAGGACCTGAGAAGTATCTTTTCCTTAAAACAAACAGCTTTTCAACTGATATTCCAGTTGTTTTTTTTTTTTTTTTAATCATTACTACTACTGCTGCTGCTGCTACTACTACTACTACTATTACTACTACATTTCCAAATAAGTCTGAAACTATCAACTCATCTGAAACCTTCTCTGGCAGCAATAAACTAGGTTATGTTCTCAGACATACTACTGGCTTAGCATTCAGTTTTCTTAAGTTTGCTTTAACAATTATTATAAGTCTTTCTGCTTTTCCTAATTTGAATTTTTTTAAAAAAATTATATATATGCACACAAGAGCTGGGGTATAGATAGACCAGAGTCACAGGAGGTGAGAGGGTTCACCAGAGACAGAGTGGGGAGCAGAACAGGCAGATGGACAGAAACATACTGCTGAGGGGAGCAGTGGATGAGGCAGGAGAGGTCTGCTGTGCCATGTGGGTCCCCTCCCTGGCCGGGGATGGAACTGTGGATGCTTCACAGTGTGGCGCTCAACCTGCTGCACTACCAGGGAGGCCCCCTAATTTGAATTTTTAAAGCCTCCCCTTTCCCATTATTGTTGATACTGTGAATTGAGCCTTTGAAATAAAAAAAAAAATCAACTAATGGTTGTTTTAACAGGTGTTTGAAGGGCGTAGACCTGCTTGCCATTTTTAATGATAATTCACAGTTGTTCTCTTTTTATTTTTGAAAGAGAAGGAAGTAGACGCACACACACTCTCTCCACATGAATAGAAATTACTTGTGCAGGTCATCAAGATGCATTACTTATTTTTCTTTTAAATAATAATTTGTTCTTTTAATTGTGGTGACATTTGGATTCTCTCCATCAGTATCGCCACTACATTTTTTCTTTGCTGACTCAGGAAAGCTGAATCAGGATCAAGTGCTTCTCAGTTGAACCTAGACATCTTGCGTTCTTTAAACCCTCAGCCAGCCCACACTCAGGCAGCTCTCTCTGCCACCCCCTTTACTCATTTGACTATCTCAGGGGCCCTATTGTTCCTCTCACTCTGTCTTCTTCTGACTTCAGTGAAGCCCTGGGTCCTTTTCTTCTCCTTCAGCTTTCCTGGGTCCTTGCTGAGAATACAGAAAAGGCAGGCCTCTTCATCTAGATTTCAAAGCATTCTATGGTCTATAAAGTCTCCCTACATTTCCATATCTGGAACCTGGAGAATATCTGATAATTTGTGCCAGGCACAGGAAAGAAAAACCTGACTAATGACACTCCCAGGAAAAAATATTATTCATTAGGCAATTTCTGTATGTGATTTCTTTATAATATAATGTGATTTCTTTAAAATTGGGTTACCATTTATAGTTCTTGAAAAATGCTTCTTTCTTGGTCACATTCCTTTTATATTTTTTTCTTTTCTATTTTTCAAATGCTGACATTATTTCTGGTTAAATCTTATTTTTCAACTAATTGTATCTTTTTTAATCTACTGTGTTCCTTACCATATGCAATAGAAATGAATCATTTGTATTTCTTACTATATTTCTTACCATATTTAATGTTCTTTTAGGAATAGATACCCATCTTTTACCTCAGCACATGTAATTGAAGTTTATTAGTTCTAATCAATTAAAATTATTGATTTAATCAATTTTTTAATTTAAATTTATTAAGATTTTTCTAATTATGGAATTAATGTGTATTTATTGGGAAAATGAAGTTAAGTTAGATTAAGTTATTTGCCTACTGTCACACTTTAATTAATCTAGGTAGAAAACACTAAATTATCTTTTCAATTACAACAATGCTATTAAATTCTCTGTTATAATACATTTTACAAACCTAAACTCTCTTTTGTAACAAAAGAGACATGTAAATAGTAATTATATCTAAATAGTTGTAAAAATCCACCCCCATTTTTTAGTCTTATTGATATTCATGTTCCAAGTTTATTATAGTATCAGTCAGTGCTTTTCAGAAGTAGTTAACTTATTTATGAATTAACTCAGTATCTGATAATTACTACATACACAGCAATGATGTTCTAGATTGTGTGTTAGGTGTCGAGCAATCGTTGATAAACAGATGAAAATTTTAGGTTGAGAAAATCTTGATTTTCCCCTTTGGAACTTTGTATGTTGGGTCATCTTTACCTTTCTTTTTAGCAGAGAGATTCTTAAATGCCAAAGGTTCCTTTAGTTGTGACATTGGGAGGCAGTTAGTCTTTCAGCCTCTGCTATCTTGAAAGCTCATGTAGGCATTCTACCAACAGGCTCTGTTATAAATTACCAGCTATGTCTGGCTTAGGAAATCAAGCAGATATTCTTAAACAACAAGTTTTTGGCTGATTCCCAACTGTAATACGCTTGCTCCAAACCATCCTCTGTAGTCACCAGTGTAAAATCAATGAGCAGCTCCCTGGGATGTGTAATGAGGGAAAAGACAGACACTGAAAGGAAAGGAAAACAGTTTTAAAAAGTCACTAATGGGAAAGAAAACAAACCACTTGCAACATCAACTCTACATTCATAAATATATGTACCATCTTGATGTTTAAGTTATCTTGCTTTATCCTAAAAAATATAACAAAGCCAAGATATTTATAAGTTCAGTAAATTTTGACCTGAGGGCATAAGGAAATAAGCTTAGTTTGTGTTGATGCTTTTGTGATTTTGCCACCAGTGGTAAACATGCTTTTTCTTCCATTACTTTGAAGGAGTACCACAGAAATGGTTGACTGCTATATTTTTCTACTAAGCTACTGTATCATAGTTATATTTCACTCAAACATTAGTTTTTGGGGTACTTAGCCTTGAAGCAGTACTTTGTAACTGACTGTACATCAGAATCATCTATAGTAGGTTTAAAACTTCAGTTGACTGAACTCTGTCTCTGGGTATTCTGAAAATCTCCTTGTGTGGGGATTCTGCTGGACCATCAGCACAGGGGAGTCCTGGGTGGCAGCTACTGGAAGGGACTGTCAGGGGCTTCCTGGGGGCTCTGAGAGTTGAGTGATTGCTGAGCCAGACACGTCCCTATTGATAGGACAAAAATGGGGAGTTCAGTTCATGGTAAGAATGGAGGGAGAGGAGACAAATGTCTTTAGCAAATGACTCAAAGTGTTAATTTAGTATATCCTTAAACAACAACAAAAAAGTGTTTATTCCAGTGCTGTCCAATAGAAACAGAATGTTAGCTATAATGCAATTTTTATTTTCTAGTAAGTATATTCAAGAAAATAGGAAGACACTTACCCTAGCATTATCTCAGTAATTACTTTAAAAGCAAATCAACTTGAAAATTATTAATGAGATGTTTTACATTCTTCTTTCATGCTAAGCCTTTGAAATCTGATGTGTATTTTATACCAACATCTCCATTGTACTCACCCCATTTCAGGTTCTCAATAGTTGATGTAACTAGTAGCTTTCATTTTGGACAATGGTGTAGATAAATGATTGCTCTAATTCCATGGACAAGCAATTGACAGAAGATTTGGGGGAAGATAATTAGAGCTAGGAATTTGACTTTTCTTTGGAAAGTTTTTATTGATCTAGACTTTAAGGAAGAGGTTTTGGAGAGTTATGTCTTTGGTAACAAATGGACTTGCTGAGGATATTGAAGAATGACATGGGAAGCTGGTCACTATGCATCCAGGCAGTGAGAAGAAACACTTGGGTACATAAGGTAACTAGCAGTTGTTAAGCATTAACTTTGTGTCTGGCACTGTTCAAACATTCAGCATAACTTCTTATTGAGTCTTTGCAGGAACCCTGTGAGGTAGGTTGGGGCCACAGTTTGATGGGTCCTGATGTAAATGGTGGGGATCCTTGAGTTTTGCATGTGATGGTCTCTCATTACACCTGTTTTACAGAGGAGGAAAATTTGCTTTCTTTACTTTGGTATGTCTTCTCTCTTCTTCTGTTCTCTAGATATAGTGATTTTGCCAGACTTAAACTTTATTTTTTTACCCATATAGAGGAAAAGTGAAGTAGAATATTCCCTATCTTTATACTCTGCTTCTTGCCTATCAAACTTCACATTTCCTGTTTTAACTTAAATCTGGTGAAGCTCCAACTTACCCCACTCATTTAGGAAAAAGACTTACTACTATAATCAGCTAGTTATTGATGACTTTTCAGATCTGAAAACCATAAACAGTAACAATGGGGAAACATCCAAGCAAATAAAATCTGGTCTGTCTACATTGTAGTATAAACAGCTGATTTATTTTCTTTTAAGATTTAATTTTTATTTATTTAAAGAACTGGGGTACAGGCCAGAGGTGTAGGGAGTGAGAGGATTCACCAGAGACACAGAGTAGGGAACAGAACAGGTAGATCTGTTGAAATACACTGCTGAGGTGAGACAGGAGAGGTCTGCTGTGCCTTATGTGGGTCAGCTCCATGGCCAGGGATCAAACTCTTGCAGCAGTGGCTGGTGATAGCTTGATAGTACTGAGACTTTAATGCCTGCACCACAAGGGAGTTACCATCTGATTTATTTTTTTTCTGAAAATGCCTAAAACTCAACGCAGTTTTTAGAATTTTTTTTAGTAATGTCGATGGCTAATACCCAAACGCCAACAAAAAGGTTTAAGAAATTATTTCTTCTAAGTCCTAAGTAGTCCTGAAATGCAATATAAAAGAATAGGTCCTTTTTTCACAACCATGTGTTCTCAAGTGACATGCTGCCGGTGTTTTGAAGTGTAGGTAGCAAGCCATTTTCTCTGGATACATTCCTATGGAGTTGTTACTCTTAAAATATATTGCATTTTACTGCATTACTGCATGCAGTCAGTGGACTTTCTCGAATCATCTTGGCAAAATATAGCAAAAGGGAATCAAAATGTGTATTTGCATATTAAAGAATGGAGAACTTAGTGAAATGAAGGAAAGTTTATCTTCCAAAATATGCTGGGGACTGGGGGAAGGAAGAAGCAATGGATTTTCTCCAGTGTTTTTTTGATTGCAGTTATAGTTACTTTTAAAGACTTTAAGCCAACATGTATTTTTAAATTTCCATGGGTATAATTGTATAGCTATTAGTTGCAGGATATTATTACATCTGCTTTTGAACCCCTTTTAGTCATTCAGTAAGTACTACAGTTATATTTTTTTCTGGACTGGCATCCAGGACCAATGTTGGTTTTCTTGGACCTTGGATTGCTCATGTATAGAGCAGGTGAATAATGCCAGAATTACAGGATTGTTGGGATGATTAAAATAACCTGTATATATGGTCTATCAAGGCAGTAGTCATTGGGAGGTGGTTTTTATTTTATCTTTTTAAATATTTATTGAAGATTTTAACTCTAGTTGGGCAGAGTAGACATGCATCACATATAAAGAGATGATCAATGTTAAATATAAGAGGTATAGCTTGGATGCCAGAGGAGAGAGGAGCTACAGTAGATGTGTAGGCTCCTGCTGGTTGAGCTCCCAGAGGGGAAGTCCTGCTTTACGTCAGCAGGACACCCCCAGCACCCAGTTAGGGCTTGGCTCTTAGTAGCTGCTTAGTCAATATATTATGATAATAATACACTGGAGAATTGATAAAACACTGATAATTTGTTTCCTCCCCTCATTCAGTCTGTTGGGAATGTGGGCTGGACAAATAGGCTAAGGCCTGGGGGACTTCAGGGAGGAAGCAACTTCTTACAGAACAGGTAGAATTTAAAGAGCCAGAGTATATGGCAGAAGGGGACTTCTGCATGAGCAGGGTGCATCCTTTAGATTAAGGTGTGTGAAGGTGAAATTAAATAAACCAGTTGACCAGAAGAGATTAATATTAATATTTGTGAAGAGTTAAGATTGATATTTTGGGTCAATTTCAGAGAACCTTGAACCCCAGGCTTGTTTTTCTAGCTAAGTGCAGTGGGTAACAGAAATTAATTACTCTTCAAAATTGCTCTAATCAACAGCGGTCCCCACAAACTCTAGAAGCCATCAAACACAGAAGAGAAATCTTCCCCTAAGGATTCCCTGCTCCATCCCTCCTCACCCATTCCTCATTTACTTTGTAAAACGTTTGCTGTTTGCTGCAGGTCCCTGGGCAGAGCTGTAGGGATGCTGCCTGTTTGCTTGGCCTGAGGCCAGGAAATCTTCCAGCCCAGCTGGGAAGCCCCAGTCAAAACAGATCGCCTTTAAATGCACGATCAAAGCCAGGTCAAATGTGTTCCAGAACAGATTGATAAACATGAAGCCAAATATGATAAACGATGGCGAGAAGTTGGCTGTGAGAGAATTTGGCTCTGTGTGTTCAGGGAGTGGTTTGCTTGTTGGGTGCGTTTTAAAAACAGAACTTTGTCCCCTCCTACAAATATGGCCAGTAACTCTCCCCCAGATGCCAGATCATTCCCCAGCTCTAAGATGGTGTCGATTAATATAAGCATTTGGTATTGTCTGGATTGGTCACGATTTCATGCAATCTGACTTCTGTGATGTTTTAGCTGGAAATAACTCGATTATCCCCTCACCATCTTTAATTAACTTTTAAATTTCCTTGCTGTGATTTGATGTCTTTAGTTTTCTCCTAGATACCATGTATTTAAATCTAAATTAACTTTGCTTTATATCTATTTTTGTTTTTGTTTAAAAATCTTGGCTTTGTTTGTTTAAAACAACCACAGTGGCTCTTTATGTGACAGTTTCAGAACGTGATTCTTATGTCAAACACTGTTTTTTTTTAAATTATATTTAGATATTGGTTGGGTTGTCATGGGAAATTAAATGACATAATATGTTTAAGATGCTACAACTCCAATGACACATTTCAAAGTGTATCCTGCAGAAGGGAATTTTATTTTACTGAAAAAAAAATATTTTTCTCTAAGAATAAGTTGATCTGAGATAGATGAATTCATAAACCTGGCTTCTACCTTTATTAACAGCTGGAAGACTCTGGCAAGCCTACTTTTGGATCATTAGAAGTATTTAAATACACAATAATGCCAGGTCCTGGCTGTGCTTCTCTTCCCCCATGCTAATAAACTGATACTTTGGACAGCTGTTGCTCTATTGATAGGAGGATTTAGAAATTACACAATATTTAAATGGAGAGAGAAAGAGGATAATTTGTAAGCAAAAAAGAAAGAGAACTTGAAGAATACAGAAATTAATGTCAAAGACTGGAAAATGGAGGGTTGTGATTATGCTCAGCAGTGCTTTTTAAATTTTCTCCTGCAAATATTTCTACATTCCCTACAATAAGATTATATTTTATAATAAGAAAAATACAAGGTTAGATAAATCATGGATCTATAAAACTTGGATTAGGTTTGGCAACCCATATTAACATTATTCTTTGTCCATGATGTTGGGCTTGGGGAATGGACACTAAGCTAAAACTAATCATGGTTAGATGACTTGGGACGAGAACTTAAATTTCCCGAACTACAAGTTTATGGTCTCAAATCACCTAGGTTGTGCTGTCCATGCGGTAGACACTACTCACATGTGGCCAGTGAACACTTGAAATGAACTAGTCTCAACTAAAATGTGTTGTACTTACAAAATATACACAAGGCTTCAAAGTATTAGTACAAAAAAAGTAACATATTTTATTGATAATTGTTTTTATACTCCTTATGTGTTGATTGATAATATTTTGGGTACATTAGATTAAATAATACATTTAAATTTTAATTTCATTTGCATCCTTTTAAAATGGGACCACTATAAAACTTAAAGATGTGAATCATATTATAACTCCATTGGGCAGCATTAGTCTAGAGGAAATGGGTGTTTAACTGAAGAATATCCAGAGCCCTTTCAGTTCGCTCATCTATGAATCTAGAAGAGCATATAAACAACATGTCAAGATACAGCACAGAATGCAGGTGGAATATAATATATCATTTTGGTGTTAGTGCAAAGGCTCTTTGTAGATTAGTTTTCGGTGAAGAGGAATAATATATTTTGTATAGATGCTTGAAACTACTTGAGGAAAATGCTTGAAAAAAATTAAGGAAAATAATGGGGTGGGATATAGGAGAAAAATGACAGTAATACCTCATATTTGATATAGTAGATGCTCTCGATCCTCCATGTACTTAAACAATTCACTTGAATAGCTGACAATCTCCATTTTTTTCCTCTACAAAACACAGTATATTGGCTGAGACTCAGAATTGCTCTGCTTCTGTCATGGCTAATCAGCTGCCCAAGTGGTAACACACCCATCAATTGAATCATGTGCTTACTGGGGAATTATAGAAGATGCATATTGAGGCGGTTACTGAAAGAATGAGGGATTATAACCATTCTTTGTCCTGATATAAAAAGATAATGCAGGTATTTACTTTTATCCACATTGAGACAAATGCTAAATATATGTATGTATTATCACATTATATAATTCCCTGCTATAACAATTTTTAAGATGTGACTTAAGTGTTCCTGATCACATTGAATAAGATGGCTTCTAATGCAGACTCTGGCATATGCTCACTCAACTCTGCTTTTATAAATGATCACCTCTGTCCCCAGCTGCTTTATTCTCCTAGACAGTCTTATCGTGTTACAAGCTAAACTTCTAATTGTGGAGGCAGGCATCCATCCCCACTCCATCCAGCCTCAGGCTAACTCTGCAGCCTCATTCCTTCTTCAGGATCTCTTTTCCAGTGAAACTGAACTGATTGCCTTCAATGAACATGTTCTACAACCTTCTGCCTTTGCTTATCTTATTTTCCCTTTGGCTAAAACATTCTTATCTGTTCTTTGATAGTCAAGATTCTTCCATTTACTAACTGTGTTCTTTGGAAAACATTACCTTTGCTATTTGGAAGGGTTGTTATGGGAACTAATAGATAATGCATATAGTTTGCTCAACACAGTGCCTGGAATATAGTGGGGTTTGAGAAGTGTTACTTCTTTTCCTTTCCTGTGAGAATGTCCCAAAGGACAGAGTATCTCTTTAAATCCACTAGCATTTTATCTGTACTTTTTTCATTGTCTTTAAATTGTATGCTAATTTCATCTGTAAATGATTTGTACATTTACAGTGGCAGAGATTGCTAGTTTCCTGACCCATAATCCATTCCCCCCCTCTGTTTTAGTAATAGAAGCCAACATTATTCAGGAAGTAGTGCTTCTAGTTGAGGACTATTTCAAAGTCCTTTTTGCTAACAACCCTTTAACTAAGTTCTGTCCAAAGATGCGTACACAGAAATGTGGGAGACATTTGGGAATCTCTCTACCAGCTGGAGGCAAGCCTTTCTTTGTAGCTTCTTTATTTATTTGGCCTATAATGCAAATAAAGCTGAAAAATACCAGCTACTTGGGAGTCAAGAAATGACCTTTATCTATTTTAGTTAAAACACAGTTATTTTGTTTTTGTTCACATATGATTGAACTTTACCTTATCTGATGGATCCATTAGACTCTAGTGGGGAAATTCTTGGTTTAAATCAACTAACAGCAATGTTTCTCCAATCACCTACAGTGGAGTACTAATTTTGGCCCCCATAAGTCATTAAAGGTGGACATTATCACAAAATAAACTATTAATTACTAGAATAATAAGAAGGTATAATAAATCATGTCCCCAATTTTTATTTTTAGTTTTAACAGGAAAAATTACAGTTAAATCATTAGCAGGCATAAAAGAAGAAAGAAGTTTACCATGCTACATGTTGTTCTTTAAGTGTGCATAAAAATGATTAAGGAATCCCTATTCCTCCATTTTTGGTTATTCTTCAGTATAATTAAACAACTAATACCGCACATTAAATTCCTATTTGTTTGCTTTGAATGTATACCATTTATGTCAATATTTAAAGTTTTAATATGATTTATAATCTTGTTTGTTACTTAATCTTGATTGGATTGATAGTGTTGCTACTTTCAAGGAATAATATGCAGAGACTCATGGATTGGAATGCAAGGATAATGTAAAACCCACGTTTTACTTCAATTACCATTCTTTCCTTAATTTATATGTATTTGAGCAGTTCTGCTGCTGCCTGCTTCTCGGTATAGTTAAGAACATGGGCTTGTTCTGGAGTCAGTCTCGCTGGGGTTCTATGCATACTCTTTTTACTAAATATCATGTATTAGGCAATTTATTTAAATTATTTGTGTCTCATTTTTTTTGTGAGTAAAATTGGGCTTGTGATCCTTAGGAGGGTTGTTGTGGAGAGTTAAGTAAATACATATAATGGGACTGTAAGTACTGCCAAATTATTACTAACATTTATTAGGTACTAAATGCGGGAAAACTCTCTTGGTGGTGTTGCAGGAAGAAGTGGGCAGGAGCATGGGAATACTCCACTGAAGCTAAGTGGTCTTTAGTAAAGGACCCTCTTAGCATTTACCGACCTGACCCTGACTAAGGGGGCATTCTCTCTAGTGTCCTTGGCCTGGACCATCTCAGATGATACATTCTAATTTATCCAGTTTATGACACTCACTACCATAAAGCTTTCTGGGATATATTAATATATGATTTGCTCTTTGCTGAGGCTTAACTACTATTATTAAGTTTGTTAGGAATTTGGGACCTCCCTGCTGGCTCAAGGGCTTGAGTGCCACATTGTGGGACTTCAGCTGCAGCCCACTGCAGCACAAGTTCAATCCCTGACCAGGGAGGAGACCCACATGGCACAGCAGACCTTTCCTTCCTCGCCTGCTGCTCCCCTCAACAATGTATTTCAGTAGGTCTGCCTTTTCTGCTCCCCACTGTTTCTGGTGAATCTTCTCACCCCCCAAACCTCTGGCATGTACCCCAGTTCTTGTAAGCATAAATAATCCTTTAAAAAAATTTTGTTAGGAATTTTCTTCTGTTTTGATCATCTCTAAGTTCTTGGAAATTAGTGCTGAGAGGCTCAACTATGAAGCCCTGACAAGTGTTGGTAGACATTTCCTCTTTCAGCCTGGGTGAGCACCTCCACAATTGCAGACATACACTTCGGCTCCTCACTAGAACATTCCACCAGCCTGTTCTGAGCCTTAGTGATTCTTCCACATCAATTGAAAAAATAGTTGGCCTCCTTCCAGTCATTAAAGTTGTGAGTGATGACTCCTTGGGCTCTGATGTGATACATGGTGGTAGAGAATCAGCCAGCTAAATACAAACTTCTCCCCAGTTTGCTGTATCTGCTCAGCAAGAAGCCCTTTCCCACTGAAGCCTACTGGAAGTTTGGAAACCTCCAGCTGACATGTGGCACTGACATTTTTTGCAAAGGGGAACACTACAAATTTATATCTAGGCAGTCCAGGGATGACCAGGGCTCGAAAGTCATGGAATTGTGGCAGAGTCTTCTCTGAGTTTGACTGGTCCAATGGTGGCTGCACCTGAAGTTTTGTCTACTCAGGAAACACCTGTAGCTCCTCAAGCTTCAAGTGACCAGCCTTGGCTGGTGTTCCAGGCCCAGTGTCTTTGGTATTACTTCTGGCCTCTGGTGCCTACTTAACATCTACCTAATGCATGATTATTTTCTGGTTACCTTGAAGTGTATTTACAGACCACGGAAACAACCCACTGATTAATTCAATCCCAATCCTAGCTGCCTTAAGGAAACATCTGTCTTTGTTTCATCTATTTCCTCCAGATTTCCTGTTAGGAGGGATTCTTTTCATTTATATAGTGCTTTTCAATTTAAAAATATGTGTTTTATATATACATATGTATGCATATATAAATATAAATCTACTTTTATATTTAAGAGATGAAGTTGAAATTTTTAGAGGCTGATTTACCCATGATAAGGTCAGGCCAAAAGTCATGTTTCTAGTAATAATAGCTAAAATTTATGGAGGAGAAAAAAAAAATCCCACCAGACTAGAGAAAGCTAGTCTTATAAGCTAGTTCTTATCATTAGACCTGTTTATTATAGTGGAGACCCCTGAGGCTTAGAGTCCTTAATATTTGAGTAATGTGTCCAGAGTTGAATGATTCAGGTATGGAGCCAAGTTCAAGTCTTGTCAGTGGCTACAACGCCATATTACTAGATTTTGTTGTTTCAGTTTATTTTCAGATACCTGGGACTCAGCTTTTAGCCCCCTACCACAAGCTCTCCAAAGGAAGCAGAGAAAGACCTATTGTTGGTCTTTTAGAGTGAGGACATTGAAGGTGACCTCCAGGGAAAAGACCTCTCATGTCTCCTGGCAACCTAATTCTAAGACTATTGTCATTTTAAGAAAAAAGGTTGAGATTCAACCTTCAGGCATGGGACAGAATAATGAGTCTCTGTAACCTGTAAAGACTGGCCAGGTAATTTCTGATGGCTGCAGGTTCTGTGTCCTAGCACAATTAGGTCTCTTGAATATCACCCCTAGTAACAAAGTAATAAGCAGAAAGGTTTTTAGGGTTTTTTTCCCCCTAACTGGCCAATAACGTGTATTCAAATTCATAAATGTTCTTTTTACTGCTTTCCAAATTATGCCAGTGAACCCACCAGTGTGTAAGAATATTGATTTTACTTTAATTTTATACTTGCAATAGTAGTTTTAACTGTGAATGCTTATTGACCAGTTCACAGGACATTTAGAGCTGTTATATTTATCACTTGGGTTGGAACTGGCTTTGCACATCCTGTTCAGATTCTGTATCAGGGACACTATTGTAAGCAGACTGTGGAGTCCAGGATTGCAGGAAAAGTAGCTCTATGCTGCCATCTACTGGAATTTTAGAAAAGATGTACTCTTTTCATATTTATTAGAAAATTCTATAAAACAGAATTATTTAAAAGAAAGCCAGTAAAACAGATAAGGGAAAACAAAACTATGACAGATCTTTGTATGCTGTAAAAGTAAATATGACAATATTATTTTAAAATCAAATGAGTTAACATAACAATCCTGTTATGGTATATTTTCACTTTGTTTTCAACATTTACCATACTTGCTGTTAGAAGTTTTGGACTGAAATCAAACACCTGCTGTTAATACTGGTTCAAACTGAAGTTGAATTACCTTCTGTAGGTGTGAAATTTCTTCTCAGCTAAAACCAATTTATAAATAAGAAAGACAATAGGGAACAAATCTCCTAAGATTCAGCAAAGATCACAAAAAAGGGAATTCCTGAAATAAAGTCCCAAAGAATGGTTTTAAAAATATTTTACTGTCTATGAATCATGTATGTTTCATCTGGATGTTTCATCCCTGGAATCTATACTCTTCAGAACAAGGGACTTACTTAACCCCTTTGCAAGTATAAGGCCACAAGGAAGCCACATGTTTTGGGGGGGGTCCCTTTTTGAGACTCAAGCTTCAGAAACTGAAAACCAAGGTAACCAGTATTTAAATTTTTTAATGTTTCTTTTTTTTAGTGGAATGATATCATAAAATAGTTAAAAATCAGGAAAGGATGCACATAGTGCATTCATGAAGAAGCCTTAATATTGTAAAGCTATTTATTTTGTTTCCAAATTCAGTAAAATTCCAATCAAAATTCTAATAAGATGATTTGTAGATTCATATGGAGGAGCAAAGTGTCAAAATAGCCAACATTCTTCTTAAAAAGTTAAAGAACAAAAGTTGAAGAACAATCCTTCTAAACATTACGGCTTGTTTAAAATTGTAGTATTAAAATAACATATGCTAGTCATAAAATAGATGAAAATAAAAGCAAAGGGAGGAAGGTAAGAGAACCCAGAAATGTCTATTGAAATTTGCTAAATGACACTTCAAATTGTTAAGGAAGAATGCCATTTCCAATAAATAGTGCTGTGGTAGTTGGTTAAATGTGTGGCCAAAAAGAAAAAAAAAAAATCTGCCTATTCACAAACAACTACAAATTAAGAGCAGAGCAAATGTGAATAGCAAACTCCTCAAATTTTTTTGAAAATACACAGAATATCTTTATAAACTTAGAGTGAGCAGTGAGGCCTTACACAAAATGAAAACATGCACAATTTAAAGGAGAAGATTGTTCATTTTGACCACATCATTAAAATCTGCACAAGGTAAAAGACCATAAACAAAATTATAACATCAGAACATAGTTACAATATTTAGATACAGGGTCATGTCTATAACAGAAGAATTCTTCCATATCAATAGAAAAAAAAATAAAAGACAAAGTCTGAAATATTGGATGAAAGATAACGTGCTGGTGTCTCTAGAAGGGAAATCCCAAACACCAGTAAATATTTGAAAATATACCTTACCTCAGAATCTGAAATGGAAGTTAAAACAATATATATTTGCAGATACATTTTTTTTTGCTAATTAAATATGCTGTTTGGATAACATTTGACTATAGAAAAGGAATATTGTGTAATTCTGAATATCAAATTTTTGCAACTTATGTGAAAGAGTTTGGAATAACTTTAAGAATAATTGTAAGTGGGCCTCCCTGGTGGCACAGGGGTTAATGTCTCAGTGCCATCAAGCTATCACCAGCATGAGTCATGAGTTTGATCCCTGGCCAGGGAGCTAATCCACATGGTGCTGAAGACCTCTCCTGTCTCACCTGCTGCTCCCCTCAGCAGTGTATTTCAGTAGATCTGCCTGTTCTGCTCCTTGTGCTGTCTCTGTTGACTCCTGTCCTCCCCCTATTTCTGACTTACACCCCAGTTCTCTATGAATAAATACATAAAAGTAAATCTATAAAAAATTGTAAGTGGTGTTTATTCTGCTTGGTTTTAAGTTAAACTTCAGTTCCCCAAGTAATCTTTCCCTAATGACCAGTAGAAGGTGGGCCTCTTGTTTCAAATGCTCACAGCTTTTTATAACATTGAACACAGTGGTCTATAATCATTTATTTGTGTAATGTTTTGTCATTCCTTCTCTCTCCCCTCACACATACTTGTCCATGCACAGCAGAGAATAGATATTCAACAAGTATTTGTTTAATGAATCACTGGCCTTTTGGTGTATGTTCTGAGCTCAGAATTACTCAATTCCAATCCCCCAATAAGTTCCTCACCCATATCTATTGACAATTTGAATGTCTCTTCCAAATTCCCATCACCTCAGCTGGCCACCTCAATAATTAAGGGTCTTTCATTATTTCTAGTATAAACCCTTATTTTCTAGGGCTTATAACAGACATAAAATCTTTTTTTTTTTTTCTTCCTGGCTAAAACTATGAAAAACCTCAGCTTGGGGAAATAATGTGTTGGGGTTTTTTTGTGTGTGTGTGGTTTTTTTTTTTTTTCCCTAATTACAAAATCAAAGTATTTTGACCCTTCAGCTTAGAGGTGTGCAAAAGTTGGAAGTAAGTTTTATATTAATGTGTTCAGTGCTCAAAAATAATGCAGTCACTGTTGTATATAATGATTCATAGGTTGATCATTTGTAATAATCAACTAAGGCTTTTATTAAAAACAGCAGAAAGATTAAATCTTGAGTTAAGTCTGGGGTGAAATGGCCACTGTTCAAGATGCATTGATTTTTTTTTGAATAATAATGAAATTCTACCAAGAATACATAATTGAGTTATATGAATGATACAGCATGTTGGTTGTTCATGTGTAGAAGATCAAAGCTACTTGGAAGGAGTGCCTACAGTTTGCCAGTAAGCCAAAAATTTATAATGATCTTATGTATCAGCAAGGTAGGTTTAGACTAGGGGAGGGTGGGAAAGTAGGAAGGGTTTGTGAAGACTTAGTGGGACCTTGATAGAGAATTTTATAAGCTTCTTTTCCTTAATAAAGACTTGTCTTGCATCTAGCTGTCACTGAAGGCAGTTGTTCCTAAAATTTCAATCACTTTTTATGTGCACCCACAAAACTAGAACATGAAATTCTTCATTCCCCCTCAACTTTAATTTGCCCAGTTATACCTCAGTGTTGTGGTGGCACCGTGGCCTCTTGACACTGTGCTCTGATATTGTGTACTCTATATTGACCTGAAGGAGACCTGAGAGTCTTCTCTTCCCAAATTTGAATCACAGCCTTGATGTGGTCTTTCTTGTTTAATGTCCTTGTTCTTAATGTTGTTACATGCTTCTTGGTTGGATTGGGTAGCATTGGGATAAGATTTTATTTTATTTTAAAGATTTATTTATTTATGCATACAAGAGCTGGGGTACAGGCCAGAGGTGTGGGGAGGGGAGAGGATTCACCACAGAGAGCAGGGAGCAGAACAGGCAAATCAACTGAAGTACACTGCTGAGGGGAGCAGCGGGCACAGCAGGAGAGGTCTGCTGCACCATGTGGGTCCCCTCCCTGGCCGGCAGCAGGATCGAACTCGTGCTGCAGTGGCTGCAGTTTGCTTCATAGTGCATTGCTTAACCCACTGCGCCACCAGGGAGGCCCCGGGATAAGATTTTAACTGGGTATTCTTGAATTGCTTTTTACAATAAACCGATTTTATAATCTTTAAAAAAAATTCCCATCACCTAATTCAGTTATGATCAGTGTACCCCCAACATATGTACTAAGATGGGAAGCTGACGCTTCCAAGTTCAAAGAGTTCCAGTAATATTGATTGAACAATTAAGAACTTTTTCAGATAACCAAAAACCCAAACAAACTTCTTGTTCTCCGGAGAAGTTGGTTTCCAAAGATGTGAAACAGATACTTTCTCCCATGCTCAGTAAAACAGTAGTTCAGCCTCAGTTGACACATCTGTGTCAGGTTGCAATTAGTTTCCATCGAAAACGATTTGTATTTTCGGTCTCTGGTGCCATTTTCCCCTGTGTCTATCATCCATCATGAAATATCTTTACCATATAAGAGTTGTCCTTTGATAAAGTATTCAGAGACCCTCTGCACATTCTCAGAGCACATGCAGAACCCTGCCATTTTGTTCAGAATCCCATTCTGATATTTGAGTTTCCATGTGATTTGTAGGTGCTCATTGTATTCTGACTCTGGCAAGAAAAATAAATTGAACTTGATCACTTATTAAACTTTTCAACTTGAATGGCCATCATATTTTGACCCATGAAGTCCCTCGTAACATTTTGAGCCCACAACTATTGATATAGTGCTATTCACTTTGCTTCCAGAGTTTAAAGGACACCAGGTAGCTTGACAGCTTTAAAATTCAAAGTCAAGAGGATGTTAGGCTATGATTTTTATGAATTTGTACTTAAGACATTGCCAAAGTGAAGAAAAATAAAAAATGATGCAGTCAGAGTAAAATTGTATATCATACATTTGGCGGAAGGAAATACTCTCAGTTTTCCTAAGTGTTAGAAGGTGACTGTCTTTAAAGTCTCAGCTCATTGGAAAGCTCCTTCTCTAATGCAGTCTAGATGATTCAGCTTTGGTCTCATGTTGCTACCTTCTCTGTCTACAACTTAGGACAAGCTACCAGCTCTCTCATGAGGACCTACTTTTTCTGGAGGTATTTCCAGTCTTGTGATAGTTTAATATTATGGGTAAATAAATTGACTGGGCATGGGGTGCCCAGATATTTGGTGAACTGTCACTTTGGGCATATCTGTGAGGGTGTTTCTGATTAACCTGTGAGTCAATAGATTGAGTACTGCAGATCACGCTGCTCAGTGTGGGTGAGCTACAGCCAATCTGTTGGGCATCTGAGTTGAATGCAAGGTAGAGTAAGAAGTAATTTTCACTATCGACCTATTTGGTGCTAGGGCATTTTCTTCTGCACTATAGCTGGGACTTACACCATTGACTTTCCTGGATCTAAGGATTTTAGTTTGGACTGAGAATACACATGGGTTTTCCTGGGCCTCTAGCTTGTGGACAACAGATCATAGAACTTTCCAGTCTCCATAGTAAATGTGAGCCAATTCTATCTAACCTTTCTTGATTTTTCTCTTCATACTTGTGTGTGTGTGTGTGTGTATTGTGTATGTGAATTCTCTACAGAAGCCTGACTAGTACAAGTCTCTAGTCAAGTAGTTTCTGGCCAGCGGAGGACCAAAATAGCTACGAAAACAATCCAGATCACTTACCCCTATGTAGTGGGACTTTTATAAACATTTTTGAAGACTGTGTTCTTGAAAAATCTCATACTGATAAGTTCCATTATTATCTGAGTCTGATCTCAAATCTAGCAAATATCTGAACAAGAGGGAAACATTCTAGATCAAAGGAAACTAGATGAGAGGCACTTAGACCTAGAAAGGAAAATTTCCTTGATATGAAATAAAAGCATGTGCCACATGAGGTATAGAAAATTCCCACCTGAAATTATGATTAAGGCAAAGTAAACTATAGTCATTTTTGTAACTTATTTCTAGCCAGGAAAAACCTCAATGCCAATGAAAATTCAAAAGCAGTGAGCATATAAGTGCAGATAAGTAACTGTGTCAGTGTTTATAGCAATATGTGATAGGGAATACTCCGAATCGTGACTCCTACATTAAGTTAGAGATAGGATGGTGTGGAATAGATTGGTGATTTCTCCCTTGTTTCACATTGATATTATGTTAGCTAAGCACATGCCGTCTACAGCTGACATATTTTTAATGTTCTTTTAGCTACTTGTGCTATGTGATCAAGTATTGGTCAATGAAATTAGAGCAGAAATGTGGATGAATTTTGGGCCAAACATTTCATAGTAAATGCCTACCAAATGCTTCTCCTTTTTTTAAGCCCTTCTCACTAGCAGATGGGTGTTGGGACAGTTATCTTGTACTATTACTCAAGATGTATACAGAAAAAAAATATATGGACTTTTACTCGAGGTATGTGTATAGCAATAAGGAAGAAGGGCTCTGCATGTCTGAGGATTATGGAGCCACCATATCAGCCCTGGATGACCTACCTGGACCTTTACATGACTGAGAAAAAAATGGCGCAGTGGGTTAAGCAATGCACTATGATGAGCAAACCACAGCCACTATGGCAAGAGTTGGATCCCTGCCGCTGGCCAGGGAGGTGACCCACGTGGTGCAGCAGACCTCTCCTGCTGCCTCACTGCTCCTCTGGGCAGTGTGTTTCAGTCAGTCTGCCTGTTCTGTTCCCCACTGTTTCTGGTGAATCCTTTCACCCCTCCCCCCTCACCTCTGGCTTGTACCCCAGTTTATATACATAAATAAATAAATCTTTAAAAAAATAACTTTGAAGAAGCATCATGACTTTGAATCACTCTGCTCTATCTTAGTAGATATCCTAATAAGTACATGTGGAGAATATTTTATCAGACTCCTAGTCTTACTGGAAATAGATACTAGGACCTAGGAAGATAGTATTGTATAAAAGTTAATGGTGCAGGAAAGACATATTCATTTCCTACTCTACAGCTTGATTATTCTTTAAAATGAGCAAGTTACTGAAATACTTCCTGCCTCCATTGGTCTCATTTGTGAAGTGGAAACCACAGTAGTTCCTAATTCAAAGGGTTTGAATTGAAACAAATGAGATAATATAAGAGAGCTGCTCTACACATAGTAACCATTCAACTGATATTTGCTATTTTTTCCTTTTTTTTTTTCAACTCCATTGTAATGAATTTTGGGTCTACCATGAAAAATATGATCTCTTAAGCATGTTGGTGCCCTCTCTAGATAGCCAACTATCATTTCCATTGGACATATTGACATTCTGATATTTAAATCAATCACTTTTTAGTTGGGATAATTAGAAACAAGTTTGAGTTTTCTAATTCTGTTTCCTCAACTCAACAAACCAGGTGATTTTCTAAAGATGAATCAATATCATTGTGATTAACAGTGATATCAAAAAAGATGATAAATACTGATTATAAAAATCATATTAAATAAAACAGGTTGAGGACTTCTGTGTGCCAAGTTTTATATGTCCTTTTTAAATATGGCATCTCTTACAACAATTGTCAGCAACTGTATAACATAGATATTATTATATTCATTTTAAGGATGAGAGAAAATGAAGTCAGTTATGTTCCTTGCTCTGTAATATCTAATCATCAGAGATTGGATGAAGAATTCAAATTGAGCCACTATCATTTTTAACTTCAAAGCCTATTTATTTTCCATAACCATGGAATCCTTTCTAAAAGAAGCACACAGTCTGTCATCAGTATTTCCATATAATATATTTAGGAAATTAAACCAGTTTCTAGATTTTTATATTCATTAATGATCTAGTGATCATTTTGACTTATTATTTTACCTGGGTTATATATTATAGTTTTTCTATATTATATAAAAAATTTGTTTTTTACAGTAATAAAAGTACTTTATCTTGGGATTTGGTAAGAAGTATGGACTTTCTCTTTCTTTAAATCTAGTAGATGACAGGTTGATTTATTTTCAAGATATTATAGTATGTATTAATGAGACAAGTGATGTCCTAATAGTCTACAGGAGTATAAAGAAAGTGACAGTCACTTTTAAGTCCTGAGCTGTGTTTCCCTACTTGAAAAAGTAGATTTGTTTGAGTCAGATCATTACCATCTATTCTAGCTTATAAATATTATTTACATGAGTCTCTGTATCTGGTTCTCTCCTCAAAACATTCAATCTTCCTTCATTCCCTAAATTAGTCATATTAATATATTTAACTTTAATTGCCCTGAATGGTCCATCTGCTTCAGTATTTCATCAAAGAGCAGAATTTGATCATGGCAGCTATTAAAGGATATTTACATTATTTATATTATAAGCAAATGAATCTGACATTTATACCACTGTGGCCTAAATTCTCCTAAGTCTGTCTTATATGTGAAGTGTGTGTGATATATGGGGTCTTAGAAAGCTGTTAAGAAGGTTTTCACAGTTGAACAGATCTCTTTGATCTTCTCAGACTTGAAAGAAGGAAATGTAGACTAGATGAATATTTTTGAAGTTCTCAAAATGATTCACCATTAATTCAAATTTAGTGTCAGGATTTTAATATGATCAATGAGTGGTATATGTATTGAGTGGATGTCATTTAACTGTTAATGCAGTACACTGAGTCTACTAAATTAATCCTGTGAATTATTATACAGATTAGAAAAGACTTTCTTTGTAGAGTCAACTTTAGAAAAATAGGGTGAATATAAATCTATGTTTCGATAATTCAATATCATTTGAAAAGCGATTGTTTCTTTTTAATGAAAGCAATTAAATATATTTACATAATTTCATGTAGGTTAATTATACTTGGTTTACTTAATATCATTCAAGTAGAGAATTAAAATTTGCTGAGAAATGGAGAATAAGAATTTGCTGAAAAAAATCTTTCTTTGCAATATTTTATACATTTTTATTAATAAGACCGAAAATGAATAGAAAAGAAAACAAAATGAATATGTTGACCCTGCTCTCCAAGTACTCAGAAGAAGTGGAAAGAAAAATGAAATCATAAAATGTCATTACAGAGAGACATATAAACTTGTATAAAATAAACATAAACATTTTACCTTTATAAATAAATGATTTGAAGGATTTGGGTTTTCAAAAGATTAAAAAAAGGAGGGAGAGAGAAAACATGGAAAAAGTAAGACAAGTAGACAGGAAGGAAGGAGACAGATCATACAGAATTATGCTGTGTTCTGACTAGGGTCTCCTCAGGGAAACGTGTCAGAATGTTCTCCTTGCCTAAATGTTACTCAAACACTGTGCAGTGGACAGTGACTGACTTTTGAGGTGTTTTATTTTTTCCTTTCTCCTTCTTCCATTTCTCGATTCTTAGGACTTTCTATTCATGCTGAAATTTATAAACCCATTAGCTTCAAAGATCTCTGGGCGTAGTACACCAAGGACTAAAAACATTCTGCATTTGCTGAAAGATATTTGGAAAACAAGGTTTGAAGAATATGACAGAGCCTGAAAAACATGTTAACTATATACATATATTGGTGGTTCATTTGGGAGGAATAATTTTCTGTGATGGCAGGTACAGAATTCTCAATATACTTCTACAATTGCTGCTTCCCCTGCTCAGGTTAGTGAGAGAATAAGAGAAAAGTCATAACCTGGTATGTGTGTGTATGTATGAGAGTGTGTGTATGTTTATGTAGCCAAATATGAGCTGATAGGTTCATTTTTGATAATCTAGCTCTACATAGTTTAATCTACATAGATAATCTAGCTCATCATACATAGTTTCTTCTTAATTGCAGTCATCTTTCTTGCTTTACAATTTCTCCCTATTGTGACCTTTAATAATTTCAGTGGTAGCATTTAAAAAATACTAACAAGTTAGAACTAGGGAATGAAAGCTGACTAGAAAAAATAACATGAATAGAAATTTTCTAGATTAAGCATACTTCTGAAGACACCAAACAAGAGGGGAAAACTAGTACTTAAAAGTTATTTTTACATATTTTAAAAAACTATTTATTTATGCATACAAGAACTGTGGTGCAGACCAGAGATTGGGGTGGGGGGGAGTGAGAGAACTCCCAAGAGACAGAGTGGGGAGCAGAACAATTGTATTCACTGACATATATTGCCAAGGGGAGCAGCGGGCGAGACTAGAGGGGTCTGCTGTGCCATTGTGGGTCACCTACCTGGCCATGGATTGAAGTCATGCTGTAGTGGCTGCAGATAGCTTCGTAGGACTGAGACTTAACCCCTTGGGCCACCAGAGAGGTCCTATTTTTACATAATTGCTTACTCCTCAGTTAATGAGGCATAAAATTCTGTCTTGCAACTTGGAAGCTCTGACAGTGTTCCTTAGATCCTGTCCTAGCAAACATCTCCCTCGACCTTCTTGCCAGCATCTGCCTCAACATAAAATTTAAGCTCAAGGACTATGATCTCAAAAAGAAATAGCAGCAGATTACTCTGGTTTTGTTATTGTTTATTTTGAGGTTTGTGTTTGTTTAAATTTCAATTCAGTCATATATTTTTTAAAGATTTATTTATCTATGCATTCAAGAACTGGGGTACAGGCTAGAGGTGTGTGGGGTGAGAGGTGTCACCAGAGACAGAGTGGCGAGCAGAACAGGCAGATCGACTGAAACGCACTGCTGAGGAGAGCAGTGGGTGAGGCAGGAAAGGTCTGCTGCGTTATGTGGGTTGCTTCCCTGGCTTCCCTGGCTGGGGATTGAACTCTTGCTGCAGTGGCTACAGATGCTTCATAGTGCAGTGCTTAATCCCTTGCACCACCAGGGAGACTCACACAGTAGATGATCCTTCTGAACTCTTGGCTGTGCTCGCCAAAGTCCTGAGAAAGTGCAAAAAGCCTCCTTTAGTAAGGTAAATCATTTCAGGGGAGGACTGGGCAATAGGGACATTTCAGTTTTCCTACTTTCTTCAGAAGCACAGGAAAGAATATCAGGGGCCTCCCTGGTGCCTCCCTCCTCTTATATCACTCCTGGCGCAGTGGGTTAAATTACACACTGTGAAGCAAATCGCAGCCACTGCAGCATGAGTTTGAGGGGACCCACGTGGCTCAGCATACCTCTCCTGCCTCGCCTGCTGCTCCCCTTAACAGTGTGCTTCAGTCAATCTGCCTGTTCTGCTCCCCACTCTGTCTCTGGTGACTCCTCTCACCACCCTGGACTCTGGCCTGCACCCCAGCTCTTATCTGCATACATAAATGAAAATCTAAAAAAATAAAAAATCATATCATTAAATTGATTTTGTCTCTTCAGCATTGTCAGTCATTCTCTTTATATTCCCAGTGTTTGTGAAATAGTGCTAATTTTAAAAGTCTTCACGCAACTAATTTAAGGAAAAATTAAATGACTCCTTATCTGATCTTGTGTTTTTTGGTTGATTTGGGTTTTTGTATATGGAGTTCTGAAGATGCTTTTTTTAAAAAAAATAAAATGGTAAAAAGAAAGGAAATACAGCTAAATTAAATGAATGTTTAGGTAATTTTATATGGTCAGCTCTAAGCATCCAAAATATTAAATAATTTTCACTGTGTACTGACTTTTTTAACTCTTTGTAAAAATGTTTAGTTTTCTGTATCCATGCCTCATTGACCCTAACAGAAAACTTCCAATGTGCTCCAGTTTATAGATACTATAGACAGATTACCTGGAACATGGAGAAATGCTGTTGGAAAAGCATTTTGAGGGCAATATTTTGACATTTATCCTTTAGTGGTGTTCATAGACAGTGGGATGTGGTTTGCCTATATTCCAATGTACTTATTTTAAGCATGTGGTTTCATGAGCTTTGAAAAAGGTATATGCCCATGTAACCACTGTTGTGAATAAAATACACCCTATTTTGATGGCTGCAAAAGATTCCTGTACCTCTTCCAGGCCTAAGCAACTATTGTTCTGTTTCTGTCATTATATATCAGATTTTTCTTTTCTAGAATTCCAGCTATGCTCTTTTAAATCTTGTTTCTTTCAGTTTTAAAATCACATAATGATTTTGAGATTTATTTATTTAGTGTATATAGTTTGATCTTTCATACATGTTACATGTATGTAGTTTGGTCCTTCTTATTGCTGAGTAGTACAACATTGCATGTAGATGTGCCATATTTATTCATACATTTACCTGCTGATAGACATTCTGTTGTACCCAGTTAAGGAGCTACTTAGAATAAAGGTGCTATGAACGCTTGTGTGCAAGTGATTGTGTGTAAGTCTCTGTGTGGAAATACAGTGTCATTTCTCTTGTGTAAATACCCAGAAGTAGAATGGCTTGGTTATATGGGAGGCGTATGTGTAACTTTTAAGGAAACTGCTGAACTTATTTTTATAGTGGTTGTAACATTTCACATCCTACCAGCAAATCTTGAGAGTTCTAGTTGCTTTACATCTTTGCCTCTAGTACAATATTGAATAAAAGGAGTGAGAGTAAGCCTTCATTTTTTTTTTTTAATTCCTGGTAGATGGGGGAATTCATTTGTGTTTTCACCATTAAATTTGATGTTAACTATAGGGTTATTTTTTTAAATGCATTTTGAGAAATTTCCCTTCTATTCTTAGTTTAAAAGGATAACTTTTCACATTTTATTTTGCATGATCATAAATTTGCAGGGATAATTTTTCTATGAAAATGAATACATATATAATAAAATACTCATGCATTCAATGTCTTATATTTTGGAATGTTTTAAGAAATGAAAATGCAAAGCAAATGAAATGTGAACCCAATTTAAATTATTAAGATTTCCATGCATTAAAAAAATGTGAAACAAGCTTTAAAAATGCCCTTAAAACAGAATTATAAAAGAGATTCTCATGATGAGGATGACTCTTAAGCCATTATTTCATCAGATTCTGTTCTCTCACTTTAAATCAAGCAATCACCAACATAATGACCAGTGCTATTAACACATCCACCTTCACCACACTGCTCTGTTAGGTTTCAAGATACATGGATCCTCCTTTGACATAGGTAAGGTAAAATTTCCTTCCCATTAATTTGCCTTTGAAAATTGAAAAATTAAATATGACTAGTAAATTAAAGTCTCATGAAATATCAAGAAAAACTATAATGGAATCAACTTAGAATCTCCAAGAAGGATTGGATATTTTCTGGGACACCCTTCCTGGGTTCATCCTTTTTTTGTTTTTTAAGATTTATTTATTTATGCATGGAAGAATTAGGGTGTAGGCCAGAGGTGTGGTGGGGGAAGAGTGGTGGGAGGAGAAGGGAGGAGAACAGGCAGATTGACTGAAATACACTGCTAAGGGGAGCAGAAGTGGGGCAGGTGAGGTCTGCTGTGCCACATGTAGGTTGGCTTCCGTCGCTGTGATAGAGCTGAAACTAACCCCTGTGCCCCCAGGGATGCTCAGTTCATCCTTTCTTAAGTCCAGGGCTGCTTCTTCATGAAGATAGCCTTGTTAACATTCTCTAACCCAAAATCTTCTCCACAACATCTTTACCCAGTATAGGCAAGAAGGAGAGGTTCTATCTCTACGGCTCCTCTTGCTCAGTGCCAAGTTTAAGCCAAAGGATGAACCTCTTCCTCAGGAAGGTGAAATAGTAGATGACCTTCGCCTCTGGTGAGATGCCTATAACAGATTCTCGTAGCAGGACTTGACTGTGGCAAGTCCACAATCATGACTGTTCCCAGTGGCCATAATTCTCAAATAATATTTTCACATGTTCTATAGGGAATTTGTTCACTTTCTACATGCCATGCACAAAGCTAGAATGGGATCTTTTCTTTGAAGTCCTATCTCTTGGACATAGGGAGATTCAAATCTCTTTATTCATTTGCTGACAGTCAGAAGACATGCTCTAGATAAGAATGACAAACTATCAGTTTAATTCTTTTCCCTCAGCTAAGACCAGAGATAGGGACAGAAGTGTCTTGGGACTTCAACAAAGCTGCCAAGGAAATGCAGGTTGTGACCTCCCATTGTGAGTTTGTTTTGCAGCAAGGTGTCTTTTGAGATCCATAATTCACTTCTCAGTATAGGAAAAATGAAGCACTTTGTACATTTTTTTAATGTACAAAGGACTTTGTACATTTTTTTAATGCACGGGGGTGTGTAATGATCCATTTACAAATAGGCATCTTTTATTTAAGTGTAGGAAAGATAAATAGTACAAGCTAAAATATGAATGTATTTGTATATTATCTCAATAAGAAAGGTTTTTTCTAGTTGTAAAAAGTACAATACAGAAGCTATAAAGCAATACCTCGGGCCTGCTTTGGAAATCATTTCGGTCAGAGGTGGCTTCTCCTTGGTCAGGAGTTCATTTATCTGACTTATTTGAAGTTGAAAGCAGCATTACTCAGGGTGTGAATGACCCCAGTACTTCTCCTTATTGAGGCAGGACCTGTAGCTATCCACAGATGGATCAGTTTAAAAGAGTTCCCAAGGGTGATTTTGCTAGGCAAATCTTCCTTTCCATTTTATAGCCACTTAATGTACCTTCTTAGCTTATTGCCTGTACAAAGCATATGCCCAAGTACTCTTGATTAACATGAAGTCCCTGTGAATAATCACAATTCCAATAATGAATAGCATTTACTATGTAGTTGTAAGCAGTGTTGAATGAGTCTCTTTATTTAATCTTCACAACAGTCCTTGAAGTATGTACTTCATCATTCCTTCTTCTCAAAATAGGAAACCGAGGGGGCCTTCCTGGTGGCACAAGGGTTTAAGTCACAGCACACTGAAGCTGTCACTGTCACCAGGCACTGCAGCAAAAGTTCAATCCCCAGCCAAGGAGGTGACCCACATGGTGCAGCAGACCTCTCCTGTCTCACCTGCTGCTCTCCTCAGCAGTGTGTTTCAGTCAGTCTGCCTGTTCTGTTCCTGACCTTGTCTCTGGTGAATCCTCTCAGCCCCCCTGCACCTCTGGCCTATATCCCAGTTCTTGTATGCATAAATAAATAACTTTTAAAAAAAATAGGAAACTGAGGCTTAGAGAGGACGAGTAACTGATTTGCAGACCAATCAGCTTTCAATATCAGAATCCAGATTCCTAATTGCTATACCACAGTGAGGGTGATGAAAAAATAGGCCCTGTATTTCCTAATTTGACCAGAATTAGGATGGTAATTTTTTTCCAAAGCAGTGGAAATTAGTGGAATTGTAATCTTAATATATGTGTGCATATATATATAGATATCTATCTATATATATGTGCACACACACAGACACACACATGTATATGTTACTTACAGATGTGGTCAGTAAGAATAAGAGGGTGGGGCACCAAGCGTCCCACCTGAACAAAACTTCTTGAAAATAGTGGTTTTTAACACCATAAGTAATAAAAATATAGCTGAAATGCAAAAATTCATACACACACAGACACATATGAATGAGCATAGAAAATAGATATGAAATAATATTTCTAGGGCATCCTCTTGACCATGTAACTTTCTATGACCTTTTCAGATACTGTCTTTTCATGGATAGGTGTCCATACTGTGACATTTTTTGTTCTTTCTGTGTTCAAGTGTTTCACTTTTGTATAGATTTTGGACTTAGGAATGTTTGACCTGTATAAGCCCGGGAAGGTAAATGAAGAAGGAAATGTTTCATCATTTTAACACATAAAACATGTAAAATTAGGGATTTTTGAGGTTTGGGCACAAACAGCAAGGTTTGGGTGTGAGGCTTATTAAAGGATTCGCTGGTATCTCTCTAACACTGCCACCTCCCTCTACCACTTCCTGCTCCTTACAGATGTGGCCAGTGAAGAGGGTGGGATATTAACCATCCCATCTGAGCAAAGCATTTTGAAAATAGTGGTTTTTAACACCCTAGGTCACATAGAAAAAGTACAACTGAAGTGTACTATGTATTTCAAAATACTGCTTGCCTCCTCTAGTGGTAAAACTTGGCAATGTTTCCTGATGATGTTTACAAAAAATCCTTTGTAAAACACTTAGAGCTTGAGAGACTGGCTTCCTTGAAATGGATATTATGTGGGGCCTCCCTGGTGGCACAGCGGGTTGAGTGCCACACTGTGAAGCATCTGTTGCACAGCAGCATGAGTTTGATCCCCAGCCAGGGAGGGGACCCACATGGCGCAGCAGACCTCTCCTGCCTCGCAGGCTGCTCCCCTCAGCAGTGTATTTCAGGCTACCTACCTGTTCTGCTCCCCACTCTGTCTCTGGTGAATCCTTTCACCTCCCACACTTCTGGCCTATACCCCAGCTTTAAATGCATAAATAAATAAATCTTAAAAAAAAAAAAAAGAAATGGACATTATATGTCCAAAAACCCACCAGTGGGCTTCCCTGGTAGCAAGGGGTTAAGCACTGCACTAAGAAGCATCTGCTGCCTCAGCATGACTTTGATCCCAGGCCAGGGAGGGGACCCACATGGTGCAGACCTCACCTGCCTGCTCCTCTCAGCATTGTATTTCAATAGATCTGTCTGTTCTGCTCCCCACTGTCTCTCACCCTGCCCCCCATCTCTGGCCTGTAACCCAGTTTTTGTATGCATAAATAAATAAATCTTTTTTAAAAAAAAACAACAAAAACTTACCAGTGTTGTGCCTATCAACTGGTACTTTTAAAATACACATTATGACAATACTTGGTCTTAGTGGTGTGTATGTGTGTGTGTGTGTGTGTGTGTGTGTGTTTGTCACAGCTAGAAGGAAATAGAGAAATTAGGCTTAAAAAATATTTACAATATGACATGTGACTGTTGGGTTGAGAGTGGAGTCTGTTTTATTCTGTTTGCCTGTAGGTCATTTCCACGTCCTCTGTGAGCACCCCTCCTTTATTAATCATGCTTCTCCAGAGCAACATAACAATGGGATGTGCATATAGACAGAAATTTATAAAGAATTGACTTGTTCCTTATGCTCAATTATTGAAGCTGGCAAGTTGAAAATCTGCAGGGTGGGTTGCCTGACTGGAGACGTAGGACATCCAGTATGCCAGTTTGGGTCCAGCAGCAAACTTCTGTAGAATAAGGAGAACCCAATGATACAGATGTGCTGGAGAATTCTCTCTTGCTCTAAGGGAACTGGTCGTTTTGTTCTTTTCAGGTCTTCAACTGGTAGGATGAGGCTACCCACATTAAGGAAGGAAACAGATTTTATTCAAGGTCCACTAATTTAGTGTTAATCCCATCTACCAACACCCTTACAGAAACCCTCAAAATAATTTTGACTCCATTGGGTACCCCATGGTCTAGTTAACTCCACACATAAAATTTTCCTTCGCATTTTAAAAGGCAGAGGAGTACACTAGTCATCTGACAATACTGAGAGTGCCCGTTATATACACAACAGCCACAGAGATGTGTTTATTCAGTTTCTTAAAGGAATCCCTGCATCAATGCTACCCGTCTTATACCTGGTCTCATGTGCTGTCCATGCAGAAGGTGCTTTGCTACCCTGCCCTGTGCAGGATGAAAAATCAGGTTGTGATTAGCCGCTCTGCTCTGGGCACTGCCTCAAATGCCCTGTAAAGATACCAGTCCTCTCCTCACTTGGTGGTTCTTATGCTTTTGAGGTCATAAAGCAGGCGCTTACATTCAGATCCCCTTGCTCAAGGCAGGGACACAAACTGGGGAGATGAACTGCGGTGTGTGGAGGGGTACAGATGGACTCACTGAGAGCTCTCCAAGACCCAAATCCCTTATCATGAGGAGATAAAATGTCAGGGCTTGTGTCTAGCTTCCTGCTCACCACTTCCTCTCCTGCCTCTTTTAGACAATGTTATAGAGTCAGTTGGAAGATTATCACATCATTGGGTATAATTGAAAGTAGAAATGGTTTTACTTTTGAGTTCCTATTTGCGATTCTCTAGTCCCATGCTGTTGCTCCATCCTAGTTCCTAGCTCATCCCTCTTTGTAGTCCATGGTTTTCTAGGGTACCATGCTGTGGTACTCGAACAGGTTGTGTGGTCTCTAGGTACCCCCTTACTCTGTCCTCATTAACATATGTCTGGCCTGTGACCTTCTTTCAGAGTAAATGTCCCAATTGGTACAGCCACTGACAAATTAATTCAAAATGAGGTGTTAATCATATGTAACATCTTGCTCCCCTACTTAGGTAATATTCACACATCATGGTTGTCTCCAGCCTGTGTTTGTCTGTTTGCATCTCTTTTCTCTTTTAATGTTAGCAAGTGTATTCTTTTTGCTTTTAGATAAAGTCTCTACTCGTTTCACTTTCATTCCATATAATTTAACACACATCTTATGAGTGCTGGAAGAATATCAGCTATCACCATGCTGAGGACTCTTTAGCTCTGAAGGTGAGAACGCAAAACCATGCCGTCAAGAAGCTTTCAACTGAATGGGAAAGGCAGATGTGTAGTCATGAACCTATAATCCAAGGGAAGGTTTAGTGCCATATTAGAGTTACAAATTGCTTTGAGAACCCTGAGGAAGGAGTAATTAATTCTAGCTGGGATGAAAGCTCCAGTTTTACATTTCAATTTGCTCGTGCTTAAAGTATGAGAAACATCGGCCTGATAAAGATTTGCCTGTTGCAGAGCTGCGCCTTTGCAGACACCTAATTTGCAATTACTCTGCAGATTGCTAAGAAGACACAGTTTTCAGTCCTCAGGGATTGAAAATAGTCCCCCAAACTCCAAGACAATTGTGACCAGGTTATTCAAGTCAACCCCCTACTTAAAAATAATACCAACAAAATGCTGAGTTAAAAACTGCTATCACCAACAAAGACAGAAATCATTTAGTTAAAAACATTGAGAAGCTGAAAAGAGAGTGGCTAGCTGCCAGAGCAGTCTTTGGAAGACAACCTGCAATCAGATATGTAAGCAAAATAGACAAGCAGCAAACTCACTTGTCTCAGTGAATTGGGCCGGGCTCTTGAATCTTTTCTCCATGAGGAACACATTTAACATTGAGACCAGAGTTAGGCAGAAAGGCAAGAGCTTTATTGATAGATAAGAAGAAGGATAGGAAAGCTATCTGAGCAGAAGGATTCCTGAGTGGATAGCCACAGAACAGAATAGAAACAGAAGCAGATGTTTATATGGATACGTTGGGCAAGGACTTGGGGTTGGGTATCTCTGTCTTGTGTCTGATTGGTTGGGGCCAAGGGTCCTCTAGGTTACTGATGTTCACTGAGTCTTCCAAGTTACTTGGCCTCCTTTCCCTAAATGACCTTTGGTCCATTGCTTTAGCATTGTATTATTGTGTTGGTTTCTGAACATTCAGTTTTTACTGGGTTTGGGGCACCTGGGCTCCAATTGATTGTTCCTTATTCAGATTTATTAATGGGCCTGGGCTCTTGGGCTTGCCAGCCCCCTCCCCCATCCTAACTTACTTCCTGTACCCGTTTCCTAACGTCCTCATTCAACAGGGGCAATTGCCCATGCTGTAAACTTAGGTTTTATACCTTCTTTTTGCCAAGGGTGAGAAAGGTCAAGGTCTAAGGACTGCCTAAGAGTGACCTTGAGGTTCAGTATGGACAAGAGTTAAACCTTGGGATTTTCAGATAGACTGGAGAGTTTCCAGTTAATTTTTAATTTCAACTAAGCAATGAAACAAATTTGATCCATAGAAGATCATGGTCTGTGTAATATTTGGGGTATAGTTGGGCTTAAAAAAATGACTCACTGTTAAACTGAAATTCAAATTTAATTGGATGCCTTTTACTGATGAATGTTAGATCTGAACAATTTAGTCTTTATCCACCCCAAACCTTGATCTTCAAAGAAATTTACTCTGTTTTGAGTTAAGCAAAAGAAAAATAAATGGAAGAAAAATCACCAGTAGGATTTTTGTGGACACAGGTTATATTGCTGGAGTAGGTGAAGGACCTTTACCCTATGAGCTTGGATTGAGGGTAACTTCTGGTAGTGGTCCTAGGTACCTGGCAAAAACAGACACAATGACCTTTTGGGAGAGGGCAAAGGAAACCCTGGTCTCGGGACTCTTTCACAAAAATTTGTCCCAAGAGCAATAATCAGCAAACTATCAAATAACCTCAACATATTAGAGGTTATATATGACAAACCAGCAGCTGACCTCATATTCAGCAGTTGAAAGTATCTCTCTAATATTAGGAACAAGACAAGGGTGTTAATTCTTACTACTTTTATTCAGTATAGTACTAGAAATCTTAGAGCAATTAAGGAAGGAAAATAAATAAAAGGCACCCAAATAAGAAAAGAAGTCGAATTGTCTGTTTGCTGATGACATGATCTTATATGTAAATATTCAAAATATATGAGAAACTCACACAACTCAATAGCAAAAAGAAAACAAAACAAATATAATTTAAAAATGGGCAGAGGGTTTGACTAGACTTTTCTGTAAAGACATAACAAATGTACAACTACATATAAAGGTGCTTAATACCATTAATCATCAGGTAAATGCCAGTGAAACCACAACTTATAAAAAAAAATCAATAAAAGATAGCAAGTGCTATCAAGGATGTGGATAAAAGGGAACACTGTGTGATTTCATTTATATGTGATTTCTAAAAGCATAAAACTCAGATATAGTAGAATGGTAGTTTCCAGGGGCTTAAAGGGGGGTAAAAATGAGATGTACATCAAAATGTGCACAGTTTTAATTATAAATGAATAATTTTGTAGGATATAATGTGAACTATTGTGACTTGAGTTAACATTTATTGTACACTTCAAATTTGTTAGAGAGTAGAGCTGTAATTTTCTCACCCTAACAATAGGTATAAAATGGTAGTTATGGTGAGGTAAAGGATATGTTAATTAACCTTATTATGGTAACTATTTCCCAGCATGTATATGGCATCAAATCATGACACCTTATAGTTCCATGATTTTACATGTCAATTGTATTTCAGTAAAGCTGGGAAAAATTCCCACCAGAAACAATTAGAAAAAGCCTGATACCTAAAGCAAACATCAGAATTATCATACATAGATTTTGAGTAACTCAGTTTACCTTAATTAAAAAAAAATGTAGCATTTTATCAAAGTGACTTAGCAAATTTGATAAAAGGTATCAAACAGAACTTCTAAAACTTAAAAAAAGATAACCCAATTTAAAAATTCCTGACCAGTAAATTGAACTTAGCAAAAAAAGATAAAATTAGTAAAAAATGGAGTCAGGTTAGACATTATCAAATTTAGCACAAACCACATGTATTTTGATTTATCAATGTGACTCTCAGAAATGGGGTAAGTTGGAAAAGTAGAGTCATCCCAAAAGATTAACATGTGCCTAATCTTAATAACATTAGTTCACAGTTTAATTATTTCAGAAATGGAAATTTTTTTTATAAAGTTGGAGGCAAAATTATCATTTTCAACTGGTCTGCTTCTTGACCTAGAAAAAACAGGAAAATCTACGGAAACTTATTATATGTAATACATGACTCCAGTAACTAAACTCTCCTAGACTCAAGAGTTTTCTGACACATCCAAAATAAACAGTTAGAAAATATTATGACAATATTAAAGTAACTAATACAGTTTTTTTTTTTTTCCAGAATTAGAGAACTGGTCATGTTTTTGAATAGAAAGAACACTAATTTTCTATAAATGAATCTATACCCTCATATAATTTTTTTAAACATTCTTGCTTATATTTCACAATATAGAATTTATTCCTTCAGATGCGATCACCATACTCTTCCCACCACCAAAGCACCCATAGTCTTCAGCCATATTCTATTGTGCTCTCCTCCTCTCCTGTTTTCTACTATCCCCATTCCACTACCAGTCACCTCCACCTCCATCTCTGCCTCCTGAATATCTCAGCTCTATGGTCTGCTTTCAAGGGTCAGCCTTACAGTTTGTCTGATACTTTGGTTTCTCTAAGTTCCACATAAAAATGAACCCATCTGGTATTTATCTTTTTCCTTCTGGCTCACTTCACTTTGGATAATTTCTTTAAGTTCTATTCACACTGCTACAAATGGCATGAGTTTATCTTTTTGATTGCTGAGTAGTATTCCATTATCTCTATTTATCACATCTTCTTGATTCATTCATCTGTTGTGGGCATTTAGGTTTTTTTCATATCTTGGCTATCATGGATAGTACCTTTATAAATGTAGGATTGCAGTTTTCCTTTTCAGTTTGTGTTTCTGTGTCCTTTGAGTTTTAATTAGAAAAGATATGTATACACAGACACTATTACATACATACATATATAAAAATGTGTATTTCTATTGAAGTGGAACATGTCAGGCTGACCTGTTGATTAGCTGAAGATGGGATATAGCCTGGAGACTGAAAGTTTCAAGGCCACACGCACCCTGATTCATGTATTCTCAGATGACTGTACCCCTTGCTTTCATCAATATATACTCTGTAACCTAGTTGCTCGGGGCTCAGACTTTGAAGAGAGATCTCCTCTGGGCCCTTTGGTGTAAAGCTAACCAGTGTAAATTAAGAATTTCCTTCCTCCTCTCTGAATGATGCCTGCTTTCCTGATGGAATTCTGCCATAACACTGTGTGTGTGCAACACTATTGAAGGATTAGATGGAATGTAATACCTCATAAAAGAAGCTTTTCAATTCTATGAAGAAAAATTGAGTCTGTCATTAAATGGAGTTGACTACTGACAAATCATTATTTCTTTATCTTGTGCTTGTACATAATTCAGATGGCCTAAATCATTTTGAATGTTCTTTATATTTATAGTTTTTATCATATACTGTGTGAAGTTTTTTTTTTTTTTTATAACCTTGGGGTTTAAGAGAACTTGCTATGCATAACACAAATACCAGAACAAGAAGAATATTTACAGATAATAGATAATAATTTTGAAAGTCAATAAACAAATTAAAAAATGATAAAGTTTGCCACACATTTAACAGATGAAGGTTTATTATTCAGTAACCTCTAACAAGCATTTTCTAATTAACAAGAACTAGACATAATGTCAACAGGATTTTTTAAAGGAAGAAATAGAGACATATTGATAACCATAAAATCACTATTAATCAAATCAAAACATTTTAAAAATTGTCAAAAATAGAAAGATTGGGTTGGTGGTAATGTTGGTACCTGGTCTGTCTATTCACATGGTATAGAACCTGTCTCAGAACCACATTGGTGATATGTAATATGTATTATCAAATTATTAATTAAATGCATACTTTCTCCAGAGATGCTACTTTTAGAAAGGTAAATTCTGTAGGAATAACAGAGGCATATGCAAAAATCTGTGTGCATACAAATACAAGTTCTTAGTGAGATTATTTAAAATATGAAATATTCAAAACTAATCAATATGATTGTTTAAATAAGTTAGGGTGATTAAAAAAACTTTGAATGTCCATTAATAAATATTAATATAAAAAGCACATTATCAAACATAACCTATATTAAATAAACTTTAAACACTTTAATACTCTACACAAATATGAGTGTAAAATATCTGGATGTTATAACTAAATGCCTTTAAAACTTAATGAGATTTTATGCATCTTTCCTTTTATATTTTGTTACATGATATTTTTTTCCTATAATGAGTATGACTTGCTTTCATATTGGGTAGGAAAATATTTTCAGTTAAATAATAAAGCAGAAAATTAGAATCAGGGCTTTAGGAGATAGACCTCTGTTATCTGGAAAATTCATAACCACAACTCTTGTTCTCTGACAATGGTTAAATAAATAAAACATCACTGTATCCTGTGTGTATAGACCCAGCTGATGAAATTAAAAATAATATGCTTACATGGAATATTTTCAAGTAAATATCAAATTAACATCTCCAACATATTTTTTTGCCTTTTCTCTTAAGAGGATCATTTCAGTGAAAGACTTCCCAGAATCCTTTGCATATTTTCTCAAGTATATCTGTCTGATTCATAGAAAATTTCAATGCAAATTTCATAGCAAATTTGAGTCTTTCTGTTCCATTGCATTATCACATTTTCCCCTAATTAATGAACAAATAAAAAACAATATGCAGGCCTCCCCTGGTGGCGCAGTGGGTTAAGCAACGCACTACGAAGCAAATCGCAGCCACTGCAGCATGAGTTCGATCCCTGCTGCCGGCCAGGGGGGG
>JAGFMF010011581.1:4577261-4597762 GCA_019455555.1 Galemys pyrenaicus | reverse complement strand
TCTGCTCCCCGCTCTCTGTGGTGAATCCTCTCACCCCCCCACACCTCTGGCCTGTGCCCCAGTGCTTGTATGCATAAATAAATAAAAAAAAAATCTTTAAAAAAAATAAAAATAAAAAACAATATGCAATAAATCTGCCTACCTGTTATTTCTATGTTAACATATTTGCCTTGAGGCTGAAATGCATTGCTCAAGGGAAGGAGAAGGTGATTTCTCTCAGTACAGAGCTATCTTCTTAACCCTTGAGTTTCAAAGTCAAGTTTTTGACATTTGAAAGTCTACAGCTAGATTAATAGTCTAAAATTAATGCTTTTGATTTTCAGTAGCTAAGTTTCTTTGAAAGGTTAACTTTATTTATATACTAAAAGTCAAGCCAGAGGAAATGGACATTACATATTTTCTAGACATCATAGTGTACATAGAACAATATTTTTTTTTATAATTTATAGCTTAAAAAGAACTAAAGACATTTCTGTGATTGTGGAGAAAGATAAACTAATGAGACCCTCATGTCCTGCTGCTTTCTTCCTCTATGATACAAATATCTGTCATGAGATTTACTCTTTTTCTTTAAATGGGTTATACACTTATAACCCAGGGCTCTAATTTCCTCAGTTCTTCTGAGAGTGTTCAGAGACTATATAGTGTCAAACTGCCTAGATCTTTCACCTCTGGCTGTAAACAACCTCATTCATTTACATAGTGTGCTTTATCAATATTATTTTGAATGAATGACCCAAGAAAGACTGGGGAACACTGTACTAGAGAAAAATGTGAACCAGGAAAATTATTTGATTTGCTTTTTTTAATGTTAATTTTTAAAAAAGGTTAATCTGTTATTTCAGTGCTTCATTGGTTAATATTTGAACCATGTGGGGATTTTGTGAAAAATTATAAATTCTTAGCTCCATCTAGAGATGAATGAAGTGAGGTGGGTTGAGAATTCTTTCATAAGGTCTCAGGTCATTGGGTG
Organism: Galemys pyrenaicus; assembly: GCA_019455555.1. NCBI lineage: Eukaryota > Metazoa > Chordata > Mammalia > Eulipotyphla > Talpidae > Galemys > Galemys pyrenaicus. The sequence goes on along the minus strand of JAGFMF010011581.1, from coordinate 4,596,789 downwards.
CCTATCAAGCTGAATACTCTTGATTTGAGGGATGAATTTCCACCTGATCCCACTCAAGGAAGAGATCATTCCCATTTTTAATCTGAAAGGAACCACGCAGATTTTCAGGGAGGCAGTTTCTAGGGGAGACAAATGACCGCTTTTCTGGATAGAATCATTGAAGTTAATCCCTCTGTTTTGTTATAGCTTTGTCCAATAGGAGTTGAAAGGTATACAATATTTTGACTTTTCTTTTTCAAATAAAACCTCTGGCTTGGATGTCTCAGCCAGGAGAGCTGCTGATTCACTGGAGGCAATGCAAATATTCACAGCTGGCACTGTTATCACAGGGGGCATAATCACTACTCTGCTTCCCTTGCATGCCCTCATTCTCTTGCAAATGTATGATTCTTGTTATCTTATAAAGCTCTTCTGGAATTTGGTTTACTGCCACTCTGTTCCTTTATGGCACAGCAGAGTAAGCATTCATGGATTCCTAATAGCAAGATTACCTTTGCAGTGTTAGCAGGATGCAGGGATCAATATTGATGGCACTATGTACTGTTTTCTGTGGACACATTTTCTTTTTATACACACGTGGGTTAACTCATAGTTAGTATTTATAACAAAGATGATTTTGTATATTTAATAATATCTGTATCATTGAGTAAAAAGTGGAAATAGAATTCATAGAAGTGGCTTCAGTTGGTTTATACTATTTCTTGTGAACTCTAAAATCACACTTTTCAGTTAATTATTTTAGTGGCTTATATTTAACATACATCAGTATCTATTTCTCTTCATTGGCATTATTTATTTGTGTTACTGCTGTCGTGATCAACAACTCAAGTACATATGCTCTGATATTGAATCCCTGGCCTTTAAAGAGAAAGACTTCTTCCTCACAAACACTGCCCTTGCACTGTGGATTGGATGCACGGTCTAAACTGAGGGGGCGCTTGGTGGCATCCATTCCTGGAGGAGTGCTGACTAGATCATGGTTGAGAGAACACTGGATCTTCATTCTTGGGGTTGATCTTTATGTAATAAGAGCAAAGAGCTTTTGTCTCTGTGTTCAATGGCATCTTTATATTCTGCATTTTGTTACCCAAATCTGCACTGTTGCAACTCCATTATATCTTTGTCTTCTTTATCCCCTGCAAGCTGATTGGTAGAACTGCCACTTAATTCAGATTTAGACCTCAATTTAACAATTTCTGTTTTTAAGGAAGAAGAATCTGATTAAGTTTAAATCTAACCATTATTTTTCTATGTAAAATATTCTCTTCAGACACTACCTTAACTCACTGTCAAAGAAAAATACTTTGAAAGAAAGGGTAACCATCTAAATTCTCAAGAAGTTTGAAAATTTAAGTTCAGACAGTTTATTGTTACTGTTATTTTCAACAGATATTTTTTCATTAAAACCAGTATTTAAATAAAATACTCTGTTTTTTCCATCCCTCAATTTAGGACTTCTTGACATATGATAACCACTGATATCAAGTAGTTCTGATTTTGTCTGCATGATTAAATTATAATTAGTGATACAGTTTTTCTATTATCTTATTTAGCCCAGGATTAGGTATAATTATTTAATTTATATTGATTTGAAAGTCTACTCTCAGTAAGATAAAAAGTATCCTCTAGTATATATTATTGATAATACATTTAATTTTATATAAAGCAGCTGTATAAATATAACCCCTTCTTAATAATAAATATGAATATCTTGCTGGTTTAACCATAATCACTTGTAAGCATCAAACTTTATGCAAAGTGAGCTTGGAATTTGGCCTCTCTCTCTTACCCTCTTGACTTCTCAGATATTTTCCTTGCTGATCTCTCTTCTCCCCCCATACATAGTGAGAAAGTCAGTATGATCATGATTTAGGTTCAGAATTACTATGAAATATCAAGTTAAGAAACTCAACTCATCCATTTTAATTATATTTAGGTGTCTTACATGGCACATACGCACAACTTTTATCTAGCTATTCTAACTTTATTCCTAACTTTATTAGGAACCTGTGAACTTTTTTTTTTAATCCTTGGAATTTTTAATTTTATTTTAGGGCATTTATGTAAGTCTCTCACTATGAACTAATAAAGGGATAGCAGCTCTACTTCCAGCAGGGGCCCGGAAGCTGCTCCTTGGAGTGAATTATCCCTTTGTAACTACCCTGAGCATCTCATATAATTTCTTTTTTTTTTTAAGATTTATTTATTTATGCATACAAAAGCTGGGGTATAGGCCAGAGTTGAAGGAGGTGAGAGGATTCACCAGAGACAGAGTGGGGAGCAGAATGGGCAGATTGACTGAAATACACTGTTGAAGGGAACAGCGTGTGAGGCAGGGGAGGTGTGCAGCGCCATGTGGGTCCCCTCCCTGGCCAGAGATCAAACTCGTGCTGCTGTGCTGCAGATGATTCACAGTGTGGAGCTCAACCCACTGCGCCACCAGGGAGACCCTCATAATTTCTAACGCTCACTAGAGCACATTTGGAATTAATGCCTTGTGTGTCTGGGGCTCTTATTTCTCCATTACTTGTGGAGGGCTCTGTGTTGAATATGAGAATGAATGGAGTGGATAAAAGATGACAGGGTCAACCAAATGAGACAATAAAGTGCTTTGGATTTAGTCCTGTCTTATTCTCAGGCCATTTCAGCTTCCTACGTGCTTCCTTCACAAGCATAAGGCAACCCTATAGTGGTGTCTGCTTTTTAACTTCAGTAATAGGTTAATTATAAATTGTAAATTTGAGCTTGTAAATCTTCTTGAGATAGTTTATGTAAATTTTAAAATTTGTTGTGATTCAGAAATTCTTGTGTAATAAAATGCTGAAGTTTTTGAATGCTCTTTAAGGAATCTAGGCAGTTATATTCCAGAGAAAATCCCTACAACCTGGTTGTCACTGTGAGTTGTGAGGTTAAATACCTGTCAGGAGTCTTTTGGTCAGCAGGGCTGAATTAGATTAAGCAACCTTTCTAATTAAGACAGAAATGCAGAACATTTCATGTAATCAATGAATTGTAACTGAAAAAGGGTAATTGAATTTGGAGTTCATCATCTAAAATTGAACTGCTAGACTTGGATCCCCACAGTTTGAATTTAACAGATTTTGGATTCAGGCCTTCATTATTTCCAGAGCTGTTCAACTTCCTCCCCATTTTAGGTTTCTCATTTGTCTTTCAGTTTCTCTTTTCTAGTTTACCTAGAATACCAATCTCTAATACAGTTTACTTTCAGATCACATTTATTTCATCTTTTAAAATTTTTTGCATAGGATTCCTTTCAGTTCCCCATAGGGCCATCAAGCCAAAGTAAGCTCTCCAGTCCAATATTTAACACTGTTAACTGTTCCTGCATACAGATCTTAGCTTACTTATGACCTTATCTTTCAGTCTCTGCTGATATTCTTACTGGTCAGGTGATAACCGAAATATTTAACAGCAGTTCTAGCACAGGCACTGATCAATAAGAGCAGACATTGGTCACACAGAGTGTTCTTAGAGGTCCAGAGATTCTTTGGTGGCTGGGGTAGCACAGCAGTGAGTGGTTATACCAGGTTAAGAGGGAATATTTATTTTAGCTACTGGTGTGAGTCTCTTCAGAGAGCTATGCATTATAGGATTTTCCCTACTCAGCTACTCGTTAGTGGAGGCTAGGATTTAAATATCTACCCTTTTCTGCTACTTGGGATCACTCTGATGGGAGTTCTAGTTCTAAAGGCCCCACCCTGTGGAGTTGGTCAACTTAGTTATTTGGTCTGAACTGCTGCTTTAGTTTTTCTGCTGCCTAATTCTGCTTTGCTCCCTTTATTTATTGTGTGATCTCAAGGACTTTCCCAGTGAATGGCCTGCTTATTAAATTCCACCTCTGAATCTTGATTCTCAGGGATTCTGAACTGAGACAACTGATGTGGCAAGCTGCTTCTATATATTTGGGCCTAATATAATTCTTGCATCTTTTTAGAAGTAAAAACCAGTGTGAGAAGTAGGTACTCAGTGAATATTTCTAAATTCACTTCTTTTGGAATGAATCAAAAGGGCCTCGTGCTGAGAAGCATCCTTGGCTTGATTTTATGCTCTTCTGTTTCACCAACTCAACATTCCAAATACTTTTTTTATTAAGGGGCATCCCACATTCATTTGATGCTGAATCCCATAAAACATACAGGGTCTTAGGTACAATATATACGATGTTAGTTTTGTACTATGGGAATGAATGAAACTGTCCCTTATGGACTCTGGCCACCAAAGTCACTCTCCATTACGTAATCAGGTGTTGACAGGTACAGCATTTAAATGCCTAAGACCTGGAACATCTCCAGTCAAGAGGCTACATTTTATAATTTAACCCATAATTTTTCTTTTTGCATAATAGAACTGGTGTGTAGGCCAGAGGTGCCTGGGGTAACAGGATTTACCAGAGACAGAGTGGGGAGTGGAACAGGAGGATCCACTGCTGAACAGAGCAGGGGGCAAGAGAGAAGAGGTCTGCTGGGCCATATGTGGGTCAGCAACCTGGCTGGAGCTAAAATTCAGGGCATAGTGGTGATATCGCTGAGACTTAACCCCCAAAGCCACCAGGGAGACCCCCCAATCCATAATTTTTCATCAGAAAAGGGAGAGGGCAAAGTGTAGAAAGTCTTGCTTGATTCACTTGAGTTGCTCAGAAAAACAAGTCAAGTTTTATCTTTGTTTTCAAAACATGGGAATAAATCTCTGCTTTTCTTCTTAAAGTAGAAAATACCACCTTGTTTGGGTATGTGGCCAAATACATTGCTTTTCACAACTAAAGGCATTGTGTGTTAAACTTATGCTACTTCTACTCCTTTTTGTTAGACTGAAAACTCCCACACCCCTGTCACCTCTTGGTGGCACAGTTATCGGAACACGGCTCTGTTGGGGCCACTCCTGCCTCTCTGGGTGATGCTGCTTGCCCTGGGTGCTCAGGCAGAGGGGTGCCCACAGTGCACGTTTATAATATATTCACCACTGCTATCTAGCACATTAAGTTTACAAAATGTTTTCAGACTGTCAAATAAATGTTTCTTGAATTGAATTGGAACATGTTCATAAACATTTTAGAGTCTGAACTTTCAGGAGAAACTCATCTAAGTTCTGTTCAAATTACAGCCAAGGTCTATAAAGCAGCAAAATTTTCAGACTCCAGAATCATTTATGATTTGCTATCAGACTATGAAATAGTGTTTTGATGATTTAAAGCCTATCTGTTTCCTACTCCTCAGGGTCTTTGAACTTTTAACAAATGCCTGAAGTTTCTGTTCAGTGACTTCATCCTTCAGTATTAAAAAGCCACTTTCTAGTTTAAGCCCAATGTGGAAGGAGACTCTATTTCCCATTGAGTGGAGTGCCACTATTTTCTATCATTTTTTTTTTTTTTAACCAAGTGAAGTGATTAGAGACCATCTCTTTCCTTTTGCCAAAGTGATGTTTTCTTGGTGGCCGCTTGATTATGCAATAATCATAAATAAATAAACGTAAATATTTCCCTAGTGCAAATTATTTATAAATATCTTTTCATGTGGTTACACAAAATCCATTAGCTGGAGTACCACAGGGTATTTTCCATATTTCATTGTTGAGCACTTTTTTCCAAAACTTTTTTAATTGTAAATTATTCTACACCAGTGTGCTTTTTTATTGTATTTATTTAAAATTTTTTTTAAAGATTTATTTATTTATGCATACAAGAGCTGGGGTATAGGTCAGAGTCCAGGGAGATGAGAGGATTCACCAGAGACAGAGTAGGGAACAGAACAGAACAGGCAGGCTGACTGAAACATACAGCTGAAGAGAGCAGTGGGCGAGGCAGGAGAGGTCTGTTACACCAGGTGGGTTCCCTCCCTGGCTGGCAGCAGGGATCGAACTCATGCTGCAGTGGCTGCGGTTTGCTTCATAGTGCATTGCTTAGCCCACTGTGCCACCAGGGAGGCCCTATTTTTAAAAAAGACTTATTTATGCATACAGGAGCTGGGGTGTAAGTCAGAGATGTGGAAAGTTGGGTTAGAGGCTTCACCAGAGACAGAGTGGGGAGCAGTACAGGCAGATCTACTGAAATACACTGCTGAGGGGAGCAGTGGGTAAGACAGGAGAGGTCTGGTGTGCCATGTGGATCCCCTCCCTGGCTGGGGATCAAACTCATGCTGTAATGACTGGTAATAGCTTGAGAGCACTGAGACTTTAACCCCTGTGCCACCAGTGAGGCCCTCCTTTATCATTTTAAATATGACTAACCTTTGATTCTTTTGACCAATATAGCAGAAGTAATGTCAATTTCAGGCTTAACCTCTGAGAGCAGTGAAGCCCTGCTCTGGCATAAGCCAGCTGCTATGTAAAATGACTGAGTATACTGACTACCCTGCCATACTATGGAGAAACCCATACTTGTAAATATGAAAGACTGCATGGGGAGAGAGAGAGAGAGAGAGGCTGATCTGATCCCAGGTCTCCCAGCTCTTCAGGTCAGACACTAGACATGTGAGTTAAGAAACTGCAAATGACTAGATATAACTAACTGAGAATTACATTGCAGATATTCATCAGCTTTCATGGTTATATGAGATAAGAGATCAAACATTTGGGGATAGTTTTGCAATTCATAGCTAAGAAGGTCAGAAATCAAGGCAAAATACTGAAGTATTTAAAGTGTCTTCATTCTAGTAATTTCACAGGGTGTCCCTCCTGTTCTGGAAGTTGATCATAAAAAACACCCATTACTACTCCTTTGATCCATCTAACTTGCTGTCAGCATTTTCATTATAATAGAGGACTTTCATGATTAATAGCTTAGACTGGTTCCTATCTCAGTGACATTTATATCTCAAAAGAGATTGAAACCTTAAGTTAAAAAGTGCTTAGCTCTCATGATGTGATGACAGGCATATAGTAGTGGAGATAGTGGGTATGTGGTTGGACTGGTATTGCATTGAAGTTCATTCCTTTGAAGAAATGCTCTACTTCCTTTCCATGTGATTTGTTTGGGACTGTCAGTCTTAGTAGACTTTAGCAATGGACATATGACCTAGGCATGGGCAATCACTGAGATTTGTCACCTAGGAAAACGGTGATTGATCTGAATGACAGGCATAACCATGCACATCAATCAGAGTCCTTTCCTTAAATTCATATATGACCACAGGAAGAAAATAAGCCCCCCCCCATTAGAGTTGCTATATTAAGATCAGGGAAGTTTGAATTATCTGACTGCTGTCAATCCTAATTGCTTAGAGGAGGCTTATCTCTTTTAAGAAAGAAAATGATCAGTGGTTAGAATTGGTGATATAGAGCCATAATGACATAATTTGTACACCTGGATACAGCCATATCTGAAGGTGTCAACTCTTGATTTCTAAACTTCATGAGTCAATGCATCTTTTTTTCCCTTTAAGTTAATTTCCGTAGAATTTTTGTCATTTGCAACAATTAAGGTATGCACAAAATGAATCACCTTATTAAACAATGTTTTCATAAAATACACAATGAACAATTTTTCACACTACTCATATTTTAAGTGGTAACATTAATTAAGCTTCAGTTTAAGCTATTTTTTGCCATTACTACTAATAATCACACACATTTTTCTGTCACCCAAGTAAATACAATAGATGAAGGTGAGAAAACATATTTATATGAATAGATTGCATCTGTTCTAATTTAGAAAAAAGGAAAATCAGTTTCAAATTAATGTGTTTTACTATAAATTTTTCTGGGACTCAGATTAATTACTTTTTCCATACTAGTGTGTTGTGTCTTTGAGGTTAAGGTATTCTGCCAGGGCTGGGGCTATTAGCAATTTCTGTTCTAGAGTCAGGGAATTCATATTTCTGGGAATTTTCCAACTTTGATTAATGTAATAGGAACAAGTTGCTCTAATACTGGGAATTTAATCCAGTTTTCTTTCAGAAGCTCTCTACTAGTGTCTATGTGGATGTATGCATTTGTGCATGGTAAATTAGTTCTTAATTTTTATCCAAGTTATGCACAAATACGGTTTATTCCATATATAATTTTTGATGGCATTTTCTAAAAAAAGCTTCCAAATTTCCCACTCTTTAAATGCTTATAAAAGTTTTAATCTGTCTGAATAATCTCTATTTCTAAATAATCAACCTAATTTTTTTGTTGTACTATTGACTTCCTACTACTAAAGAAGAGGATCTAGTGCATTTTCTCACTACTCTGATATAACCAAACACAAGCATTCACACACACACACACATCCATCTTCCATTACCTTCACATTCATACTCTATTTCCTTTAATAAATACCCATTATAACATGCAGTATTTATATTGTTATGACTATATAAATATTATCCCTGGCTGAGCTCTGTAGTAGACATGTTAACTTTTCTTGATCAACTTTTCTTTCTTTCTCTTGAATGATAGTTCTATTTTGTTGTTTTTTTTTGATTTGTTTATGTAGGCTAATTTAATACAAAGTACTCTCCCAGAGATGTAAGATCAATTCAGTATATTCAATCACAATAAATATTCATTAGTTTTCTTACTGTTCCAATCTGGTCTGTTAGCTCTCTTGCCTTTATTATAGTGCCACAGTCCTAGAGTTTCCCTTCCCTCATCATCTTTCTTTATTCAGATCTTTGTTGGTTCTGTCCTGCTTTTGTTGCTTACATTTCTGTTGCATTGAATGCCCTGGAAAAAAATTCAGCCCATACATTTTGAGACTACATATCCAATAATAGTCCTATTTTTTTAAACCACCCACACATTTAATTGTTTTGCTGAATGTAGCATTCTGTCAGAAATTATTTTCCTTTTAGAATTTTGAAACATTGCTTTTTCATAATATTCTAGTTTTTATTGCTCAATTCTTTGTATAAAATACATATGTTTCGCTCCAGAAGGTCTGAAAATCTTTTCTTTCCCTTTGGGTTCTGAAGTTTTGTAATGATGTTATCATTGTGTGCATATATTTTCAATTCTTATACTGTATACATCATGTGTGTGCATCGTGGGACAAGCCTATCCTTTCTGTAATTCCAAGTCCTTAGTTGGAAATTGACTTAATTCTTTTTCAGATAACTTTTTTTTTTTCCATTCTGTTTTCATTGCCTGCTCTTTCTGGAATTTTTGTGATCCTGATTTAGGTCTTGAACGCTGGTACTCTGTTTTATTTTTATATCTACTTACCTACCTACCTAAGCATTGCTATATTTTTTTTGGAACAATTCCTGAGATTTATCACCCATATATTCTCCTGAGTTTTACATTTCTTAATTTTATATTTTTTATTTCTCAAATTCTATCCTATTCTCTGAATAGTTATTTTATTGTATTCACTGTATCGTCTTATCTCTGGGGAAATAATAATTGTTTGAATAAAATCTTCTATTTTCATACTATTATCTTCAAGCTTTCCCCCATTTCTTCGGTTTAGGCTCTATTTTTAATAGATAATAATATATGTATTATATACTGTATAATATACTTATTATATATAATAATATATAATATATAATAATTTTGAATTCTCCTGAAATATTCTCCTAAGTATGTTAAGAGACTTTTGTATAAAGCCAAAAATTTTGTGTGTATTCATGGGGCATTTTGACTATGGTCTTTGCTATAGATTCCTTTAACCACTATTTTTCATTGAAAAATTTTCAAATCTGAATCTTTCAGTTTTTTTCTCTTGGTTTGGTGAGATTGACCAAAGACGGTTGTGGGAGGCAAAGCTGCCCTCTGGTGTTTCCCACTCCAGAGTGTTTTATACTCCATTTTGGAAACATTCGTTTTACTAATTAATAAGTAATTTCTGGCTTCAATATAGTATCCTTGACCTTTATTATCTATTTCACCAACACCAGATAACAAACTTCTAGCTTTCTGCTAGGTTTATGAAGACAAATCTCTTGAAATATATGCATTTTCTAAAGTTGGAGATATTGGAAGAAATGCCCCTTTGTAATATGAATATTTATATGATGGACTTATACAGTCAGTGCCAGAAATAAGTATGAATTTACTTTTGATTAGCACTGGGGTTAGAAAGACTTTAAGATTCAATTTTAACTGCCTTGAAGGACTGGTAGTAAGAAAAACAAGAGCTGGACAAAGACCATAGACAGAGTAGAATTATTGGATTTTATGTCAGTGTGAGTATGATATTTAGGATTTGGTAGAAGAGTTAAAAATTCACTCATTGAAGCTTGTTCTAAAAGGTCGTTTGTGTATTCCAAGTTAAAGATGACACTGAATATTTTTCAGTAGAAAATCTCATTATAAAGTAGTCTTTAAGGAGATTCATCTGGTAGCAATAAAAAGTACAGATGGAACTGTGGAGACAGGTGGGTAGACCAATAATATGCTGGCCATTTGCTCCCCTAGAATTAACTGACAAGGTCTTCAAATAGGGTGATAGGGGTGTGGAAGGGAAGTTGTGAATAGGAGAATAATGACAAATTAAGGATTGACAGATGTTGGTGCGTCATTTCTTATGGGGAGGCAAACTCCTCCTGCCTCCATGCAGAGGCGGACATCATTCGTGAGATGTGCTACCCTTGACTTATTGTGTGCTGGAAGCTGGGCAAATTCGAGCTGGTGGTTAATTTGTCCTCCATTGGTCTGAGGCAGATTATCACAAATTAAATTTCATGCTAACCTGCGCTAAGCCAGGACACATCATTAAGCTTCAGGGTTATCTAGTTGATCATACTAAAAAATCTATTTCCACTGTTCCCTAGATGATGGTTGTGAAAGTATTTTAATCGTTGTATGAAATCATTTTGCAATATTTCCTCAAAACAATTATGCACCTTCTAAAATGCAATAATGAGAAAAAGGCACATGGGATGAAGCCATTGGTTTGCAAATGTTCCATTTTCTAGGAATGGCCTTGATGGGGTTGCTAAAAATCAGGCCCACTCTTTAAGCCAGATCTGTACCAGCTAAGTGAGGTGGAGAATTGAATTACCTTGGTAGAAAATTACCACTCTGCTCCTCTCCTGCCTCCTATGTCTATCTTGATCCTTCAACTTCTGATGAAATTTACACTCCTCTGCAGAGTCAGAAATATTGGAGTCAATATGAGTTCAAATTTTGACAGGAGGGTGATAGGGAAGAATGTGTGTGTGCGTGTGTGTGCATTTACCAGAAGACAACTGAGAATACAATAGGCAAACAATTGCCTTTAACATTTAATTGGGGATTTAGACGTTTGCCAACTCTTTGTACTGATATCTAGAATTGTGTATTAAGGTTTTGTCTGAAGCCTATCTGAAAGCATGTAGTAGAAAGCCTGTGATGCTTTTTCAAAACAACGCCATGTGAAGATAAATGTAAGCAGTTACTAACTTGAGGATCAAGAAATCAAAGCCAGCTAATTCGATAGAAAAATGAGTCATCTGATGATGACAACACTTTAATAACATGAATTTTTTTTTACCTGCGTGTCCTCCCTTCCATGGCATAGATGGGGTAGCTCTCCTAGGCAGTTAGGAAACACATGTGAGAAGTAGTGAGCAAATCAACACATCTGGAAATGCCAGAAATCAGGAGGTCTCTCAATGACTGTCAATAGCTGTTAGAGTTGATATATCCATATGTATTAGTCTGTTAGGGCTGCCAAAACCAAATTCACAAGCTAGGTGGCATAAGCAATAGGATTTTATTTTCTCCTAATTTGAAAGCTAGAAGTCCAAGATCAAGATGTTGGCAGGTTTGATTTTGCATTCTTGCTGACTGATTTCTAAGTAAATCTCAGAGAAGGAATCTTCCCTCCCACTCTCTATTTTAAGAAAAATTTTTTTGCATAAATGGAAATAAGCTTTCATTGTAATTATTTCAGACTTCAGGTAGATAGCCACCTCTTGGTATGTCACCACATGACCTTTTTCTGGATGTGTTCATCTCTCTTAGGAGGGTACCGGTCATATTGGATTCAGGACCTGTTCTTACGACCTCATGTAAGCTTAATTCAGTGAACTTCAGTCATAGTCTCCAGTATTAGGGATTAAGGCCTTAATATAAGAATTTTCAAGGACTCAGTTCACTCTATAATGCCACAGCTTTTAACTCTTCCCTGGACCCTGCTATAATACAGCCCTTTATGTAAACTTCACAGTCTTAGTAAACAGAAGTCCATCCTTCTGATGACTAAGGCTCAAAATCCAAGGGTCAACCCAGACTCCTGTTCTCACATCCCATAACCAGTAAGCAAATGCTATTGCATTTATCCTCAAAATACATGCCGAACATGACCCTTTTTCACCACCATTAGTGCTCTAGTCTGATTCTTCTGAGACAATAGCCTCCTAAGTGATCCTCCTGCTTTTCCTTTTGCCCCCCTTGATTTTAGCCTCCATGTGCCTTATATAATAAGTAGCCATCAAAAATGTTTCTCCTCACTATAAATCTCTTCCCAGCATTTTTCTACATCTGAAATATGAATGTGTGTTCGCTTCCATGTATATGCACAGGCATATGCATAAATATATGTGTATTTTGGAGTCTTTCTTTCCCCACCACAGCTCCCAAGAATTGAAGCTTTATTGCTGTGTTCCCTGACATGTTTCCAGTGCCTTGAACCTTGTTTGGCCACATTAAACACATCAGACTCAATAAATACCATTTGGATGAATGAATGAACCTAAGTTTATTCTGTATTCTGTCAACTACTTTCATTACTTCTCCCTCTTCTTCCTTGGCTAGTGCCTCCTGGCAAAACAGAAACTTTAGGAAGCAAACCAAGTAGCCAATGTGTGGCAGAGGTTACAAAAAATAAGGAAAAGATTCTGGCCTAATGGAGGTAAAGGACATAAAGAAATGAAAGGTAAAAAACTCATTACTGTCAAGAAAGTGGAAGAAAGAGTAAATTCTTGGCCTTTAGGTGAAGGCCATTATCAGAGGTCAAAGACTTCAAAAAAATGGAAGCTGGACTGAAGAAGCAAGTTAGATGGGTGAAGAATATTAAAAGTAATTTTAAAAAGCCACATTTTTATGTCCTTCCTAGGCTACTAGAACAATGGTTGCTAGTCATGGATAGTTAGAGAGAATTCCCAAGTTCAAGACTGATTTCCCAAGTTGCTAGGAACAAAACATCAAATCTTTTTTGTATTGTTTGTAAAAGTCTTTGGAAATACAGACTTCAGCTGACAGTAGTCTTATTATTCTTTGTAGAGCTTTATATTTTATATTATTGTTAACTAATTTCAAAATAAACCTCAAGAACCTTTCTTCCCATCCTCTATTTTAAGAAAAATTTTTTGGCCTAAGTGGAAATGTTTTCATTGTAGTTAATCCAAATTTAAATTGTTTGTTCATGGAATATATTCATGTCAGAAGGAGACATCAGTTGGCCTTGTGTTTTGTGAGAAAAAGTATATGCAACTCATTTTTGCATATAGATATCTCTTTTGTAAAGCTGAAAATTAGACATTACCTGAGTTGGTACAACTGTGTAATTAAAATTTGAAATCAATTATAATTGATTATAAATGCATATTTGTATATATCTATAACATACATAGTAGTTTTCTTTTTTTAAAGATTTATTTATTTATGCATAAAAGCACTGGGGTACAGGCCAGAGGTATGGGGGGAGGGGTGAGAGGATTCACCACAGAGAGCAGGGAGCAGAACAGGCAGATCAATGGAAGTACACTGCTGAGGGGAGCAGCGGGCACAGCAGGAGAGGTCTGCTGTGCCATGTGGGTCCCCTCCCTAGCTGGCAGCGGGGATCGAACTTGTGCTGCAGTGGCTGTAGTTTGACTCATGGTGAGTTGCTTAACCCACTGCGCCACCAGGGAGGCCCCATAGTAGTTTTCTTTGAAAAATATGAATATATTAAAAGTGTTTATATAATAAAAGATACAGTAAAAATTTTTGCTCTAAGTGATTAAATTATATTGCAGGTGGTATTTTAAATTTGTTAACTTTGACTTTCTTTTGGTTGACACCATGTTTGACATAAGGTAATTTCTCCATAAGTGTTAGTGTAGTTGAAATTGAATTACAGCAGATGGATTTCTTCAAGTCACATATGAAAGCCATTTTAGTTTTTGCCTAGTAGGAAGTTATTTTTATAACTGCACATATTATTGCACAAATTATTGAGAGGACTTTATTATTGTCTCTAATTTTGAATAAGAAAACAAAAGTATAGACCAGCAACAAATTGATGACATTAATATCAAATGAGAGTTTCTTTTTAAATTATCTAGTAACACATACCCCAACTCATAGCCAAATAATAAATGATGATCAAAATTTTAATAAAATTGCGGTAATAATTCTTAACTGATGGCACTAGTCAGCCCATCAGCAAGTATCCATGAAAGTGTCTGCTATTTACTGGTTTGTGGTCCACACTTCTATGCTGTGCCTCATACAGCTACACTAATCCAGGAACTGAGAGAATGTAGCCTCAGTTTTAATAATGTGCCAAGATTCTCAAGATTATAGTAGGAAGTTAGGTGATCATGCTGTTAAAATAATTTTCTGATTTCTGAAACAGAAGCTTTGAGCAAAAGCAATTTCTTTTCTAAGGTATAAGGTTTCAGTATCAAATTGGCTGCTTGTGCTACCAAGGTAATTGCTCAAATATACTAACCTATTCAATGGGCTCAAATTGACTTGCACTAGCCTGAAACAAATCCCATTACCTTCTCAGTCTCTGGTATCATTTCAGCAAGTGGGAATTCTAGTAGCAACAGGTACTGCCTGGCTTTGTCTTGATCCAGTCCAATTTCTTCTAGGGCAAATAGTTTTGAATAGTTATCAGATTAATATAATGTAAGCACTGGGAAGAATCCACTGTGGTCAATTTTGCTCATGTTCTCATTTTCAAGATGGGGATTCTGGGCTCAAGGTGATTCCAGTTATTTGCTGAAGGGTCCCAAAGCCGTGTGGTGGCAGGCATGCTGTAGAATTTTGCTTTCCTTTCTGTGAAAATGACATTGTATTCATATACCATGCTGCCTATCACCAATGAGTTAGTCTATGTATTCAATCCAAGGCAATGCAAGTACATGCAGCCATGTGTGTATTGAAGGTTTTAAAATTATATCCTCAAAATTGGAGTTAGTTTAAGCATAGACTTTGAATTTATTCACCATTTAGGAAAATAGATGTGTGATGTTCTCAACCCACTGAACCATAATCTTTCTACCAAATACTAATGAATACACCATGTGATCCAGCTTCTCACTCTTCTCTTTTCCTGTGCACCCTTATTCCATCAGCAGCCCTCCATTTCAAGGCAGTGGATGCATGCAGCCCCTTCAATAATTGTTAAAGAAGGTACAAGACAAAGTTTCCTTTAACAATCCATTACATAGAAGAGTGGGAACCAAATAGGAAAATTTAAAAAAACAACAACATACAGTTTAGGAATTCTCTTCTGGTAAGAGAACTGAAAGAAAATGAATCCAAGAATATGTATAATTTTAGTTGACAGATAAAACATAAACTGATAAAATATCAAAGAAGAAGACTGTAGTTGAAATTCTGATGGACCTGTAGGGACTGTGGCCCATTGGATTTTTGAATGTGTAAGTTAATGAGCTGGGGAAGAAAAACTGGGTTACCAAAAGAGTGGAATGGCGCAGAGTTCCAGGCAGGAACTCAGAGCTAGGAACTTCCTCCCCTGCTGAACATAAGTCATGCAGAAGGCTCTGTCACTGACAGTAAAAAGATCAGCAAGTCTTGAGTCACGAGACCTATGATTTTGAAACAGTACTAAAACATTACCAAAGACTTAAAAGTATTCAGGTGTGCTAAGAATAATGACCAAGTTTGGGGCGGAGCACTGTCAGTGGGCTATCTCTCACCCATACACATACACACACAAATACACAATTTAAGACTACTCAGTTGCACTCAAGCTTAGGGTCAAACAACAGGGTTTAACAAAGAGATAGGGGGAAAGAAAGGGAAGTTTCTAAGGCCACAGAGGCCAACTGTCTTAACCCAGAGATTGCTTACAGTGTCTGGACACCCCAAACAAACTCGAAAGGGAAGTTTCTAAGGCCACAGAGGCCAACTGTCTTAACCCAGAGATTGCTTACAGTGTCTGGACACCCCAAACAAACTCCACTCATGAAAGATGAGGCGACCCTGTAGCAGCCCACAGATGCAGTCTGAACGCAGGGCCAGACACTGAACCAGACAGAGACAGAATCAACGGCACCAGGAGGTGGTATATGAGAACCAGAGACTGTGATCAGCTCTTTGAGATGCAGGGTGGGCCCAGTGGGTGCTTCTTGTAGGTGATGGTGGGGTAGAGTAGAAGGCAGGTACAACTGCTGAGACTCTGTGAAGCTCTACAGGTGTGGCGGTCTAGAAGTCTACCAAATTTATGGTGAATCCCATGGAGGTTGACTGCTATGTCTCTTTCTTAAGAGGCTATGAGCAGAATCCTCCTGCAAAGGCTGTCCAATGAATGCTTCCTCTTTGAAGGCTGACTGCTAACTTCATCAAAGGTGGTCCAGCAAAACCTTTTCTCTCTTTGGAGGCTGGCTGCAAACTGACTCTTTGAAGGTGGTCTAATGGATGCATCTTCTTCAGAGACCAGCAGCAGAATGAATCAAACTGGCTCTTGCTCTGCCTAATGACCCTCAGAGTTCCCCATCATGTAAACCTGATTGGATCATCTCAATCCTAAGCATCCATTTGGACCAGTTAGCACCAGTCAGCTCATTTTTCATTTTTCAAACCAAATAATTAACCAATAAAGTAAGATTGAATCTGATTGGTGCATTTAGCTCGCACATGATTGGTTCATTTAGGATCCTAGTGACAGATATAAAAAGGGAAAAAACCCTCCCTGGTCTGCACTCAGGTCAGGGCAGGCTGGTGGGCCTTTTGGCTCTAGGCAGCCTTGGACAGAGCCAGCCTTGCTGGGGCTGGGGCAGGGGGTGTCCACAGGAAGTGGGCTTTGAGCTGCATATCTCAGCCCCCCAAAATGCTATTTTTCCCTGCACCCTCTGGTGGCCCCTGGGATCTGATTACAGTTGAGGAGGACATTTTTCCTTTGGTGGTAGACATCTCATGTGGAAAGTGCTGGCGTAGGATCGAACAGCCTCATCACTTTTGCATTCTTGATTGGTGGAGATTTTACTTTTTCTGAGTTCACACTACAAAGAAGCATGATGTAAGAGATTAATCTTTGATAAATTCCTGGACTTAGCCTGTTCTCTGTTCTATTTAGGCTTAGGTTTGATGGATAGGAAATGACTGGGAATTATAGAAAAGGAGTCTAGTAGAGTCACTTTCCTCCATCTCATGGGTGAGTTGAAATACTCAGGTATACTTCTAGGTTTAGCAGGGTCTGCTCAGGGTCAATAAGTCAAACTGCCTTTATTGAAATATTGGTGTACCACTTACCTACTATGACCTTGGTCACATCATTGATATTGATCTTAAGAAGCAACCATTGCATAATTTTAAAGGTTTCTGCTTTCATAAATAGCTAGTAATTACCTACCAGTAACCAACTTAGCATATTAGGAAGGACTACCAACATTTCATCTTAATTTAAAATTATTACTTGTCAGTATTTACAGAAGCCCATGATTTGGGATTGTGCTCAGAGCCTTGTTACTAAGCATTTGGACACATTTAGTTCAGAAAGATATTAGATATTAGTAGGACATCTTTGGGATTATCTTGCCTCAGTAATGGTTTTCGATGACTTTTCATTTTGTAGTTAACAATTGCCATTATATCAGCACTATTTACTTCATGTGTAGTTAATCCTTTAGCATATAAAGTGTCTACTCTTCTGAAGAAAGATTTGAGATATATTTGCGTTGCTACCTTTCCATATCCAAATCTCTAAAGCAGACATATTCACAGGCTCCTATACTTTGCTTCTATTGTGATAGTTCATTGGTAATGGGTTAGCTGGGTTAGCTGTGAATTATTTGACAACATACTGTTAAGAAATGTCTTATAAAATCAGTTTGTTTAAAATACATAGAGATTAAAAAAATAAGTATATCCTATTGTATTTGTTTTAATCCAGACATAAGCATTCATTTCCTGTAATGCAAAAAGTAGATATTTCAGGCTTTATGGGCAATATCTATCACTATGATTCAACTTTGACATTTTAGCACAAAAGCCACCAAGAACGAACATAAATAAATGCATACACTATATTAAAATAGATTTTCTTTGAGAAAGCAGTTGGTCCATACAACTGACCCTGGTTTAGAAAGCAAATTATTTGTAATTTTTATGTGATCCTCTCTCTTTTTCGTGCTATTCTTTTTTCATTGGAATGTGAGAATGAATTTGGTGTTAGATCAGTTAGTTTTCTTCCAATTTAAATCTGGTATTTTCAAAAATTTTGAGAACTAACAGTATACAAAAGGCAGGCTAGAGCTTTCATGTTCTACAAAGAATCAGCTTCATTCTTTAACCTGAGCACTGGAGGTTGGCATTTGTAAAACCAATGGAAACATTTCTTTAACTATTTTGGGGGGAAGCCAGGAATAGAAGAAATGGAAAGGAAGCAGACTAAGCTAAATAATACTCGAAGCTTAAATACCTATTTATCAGAACACCGCAGAGCACTCAAAAAATAATGATAGCATTTCTTAAAGAAAGTGCTTATTAAATAAAAATGAAACTACATCAGTTTTGTGGGTAAAAGATTGGATTAAAAGCTAATGTGCATCTTTAAACTAAGAATAAGACAGAAATATTTATTTTATTAATATAATAAGATTTTCAACAGAGAACATTTGTAGTCTGCAACCCGTACTTAAGTCTTAAGTATATAAAATTGTAGGTTTTCCACTATACATATGAAAATATAAATCATATGATATTACTGTTCACTTAGTGTTGCTTTAAATAGAAATAAATGCAAGCTGTAATATAGTGTAATGTGAGGCTCTATATTAAGTAGAGCACAATATCTGATTTTTGTCAGCACAAAATTGTTTTAACCTTGAACATTTATTTATATTTGATATACTAAATTAGAAAAGGATATTCAAAAAGTTCCAACAGAGGTTAAAATTAAAAGATAGCTTAAAGTTGTATTTTTGGCTAAAACATAAAAAAGAAAATTTGAATAAATGGATCTAGAAGTGTTTTTTACAGATAAAATTTATTTCAACCAAGATATATTTGTAAACACCTTACAAGAGTCCTTATCTCCAGAAATTAGGCAGAAATCTAGTTAAAAGTAAAATGTAGCCCTTGTGGTGATTTTTCACAATTGCTGTCTTTAAAGCATAGTATGGTTTTGCTAGGTTAGTAAATTACCTTTATAAGCCTTGCACGTTATTGATATCTTACTGGGATTTCTAAACAAACAATCATTGAAGAGACTACCAGCCTCAAATACACATCGGCTCTAGAGGCCAGAGATAAATGACTTGGCCTGGGAGTATCCTAACAAATCTGTACGTTAGCCAGTGAATGAGATGACACATACAAATATCTAGAACATAAGGGAACCAAATAAAGATCAAGAAAAGGAATAAGAACAATAATAATAATAACAACAACAGCAATAAAGACACAGAAACCAAAAATGAGGAGA
>JAGFMF010011581.1:4452125-4567010 GCA_019455555.1 Galemys pyrenaicus | reverse complement strand
GAGTAAACAAAATATTTACTTGTATTTGCACAAAGTTGCTTTGTCCTCTTTAACACTGATCAGTAACCGTGTGGATTAAGATATTGTTAAGAACGTGTTTTGGATGTAAACTTTACTTCAAAATGGTATGTGTCATAAAACTTGAATGGAGGCCGCGGGACCCCAAGCTGTTCTTGAAAAAATGTGATGTTTGTTAACTTCCTGCTCTATGCACACATTGATGTAATCCCACTGCCTGCTTGTAATATATAAAATAAAAGCCTGCTGAGACTTAGCAGCAAGGAGACACACCAAACCCCGACTTGAGTTTTGTAACCCTGGACCCTCCTCCCTCGCCGACGCCGTTCCATCCTTTGAGGACCTGGCCTTCTGTCGTAGCTGGTCTTCGGCAGGATATGTTGATACTGAGTAGCCTGGTGACTTATAAGTAATTTATATCAGCAAAGTGCCAGTGTTAGGTGTGTTACCTGCTCCTTGCGTTCAGGTTTTACTTTGATGGGAAAGAATACCTTCACAGTCAAGAAATGACCTTGACCTTATAATTGAGTATGCATTCAAAGAAAGAGTCTGTTTTTAAACTGGAAGGAATTGGGATCCCTTTGTCAAATATAAGTGTGTCTCAGAGTATCAGTCAAGGTTTGATCAGGACTTATGAAATTGGGAGAGTAATCTATACAGTGCTATTTCCTTCCTGAGAGGTATCTCACCTGAGATGACTGTGCATCAGCTGGATCGGCAGTGGAGGAGATCCATGACTTTGGGAAGAATCAGGATAATTATAAACTTTAAAAATCAGCTAGAATCCACAGAAACAAAGTAGAACCTATATCTGAACATCACCACCACCTTTGATTTTAATGATATGGATGACATTCAAGGGAAGACATTACCTTGACCATAAAAACACACCCAAAGAGCCATCCCAGGATTTGGAGAACTCAGAGAAGGCTACAAGGCAGGAAATGGAGCAGCTGGAACCTGGCTTGTCCCCCATCAACAAGGTGAGCTACAGACTAGTGATGGTCCCTGTAAACTACTGCTACAGTGCCTGACCTCCCCCGTATAAAAATAACTTCTTCTCTACCTTCTAACTCTCATGAATATTTATTTTTCCTCCAACTATAATACAAAATCACATAGGCAGCAGTCTGTTGGCAAATACAATTCCCACTTAATTAAAGTGACATAGTACAAAGGCACTAACATTAGTCATGGTCCAGATTAAGATAAAGTTAATTGTAGAAAGAAACTAGATATATAGTATGACTGATTTAAAATGTATATAGTTCAACTCTGCTCCTCAAGATTTATCAGGTTGTTTATTGATAAAAATAAAGCTCTTAGATGGTATGCAACACAACTTTTGGTTATGGGGCATTAGTTAGTATATGGTGTGGTCCCGGCTAAGGCATGGGTAGAATGATGTCACAGAGGCTCCTCTTGGGAGGTTTTAATAGGGAAAATAATGAGCTTGAAGGACAATATAATGAAAACAAGTGCTTTCCAGTGTTCTCTAGGACTGGGAAAATTTTGTATGTAAAATCGTGTGTGTGTGTGTTATCAATCAATTTTAAACGTGAATTAACCTTATTTGCTTTACAAGGTAGACACACTGCCAAAGTTAATACAGTAGATCTGTGTGCCTAAAGCAGGCTTTGGTGCTAATTGTGGGTATAGCATACCTTTCAAGTTAGACAAGGGCAGGACGCTTGTGCCTTGCTAATAAGATTGGAGCCATGGGTGGGAGTTGGGAGTATATCACTGGGCTCATTCTCCCTAAAGCCCCGAATCCAGTGTTCAGTTTGATCCATCATCCTTCTTTGAATGAAAAGGCCAGGATCTTGCTCTTGAGCAGCATCCTGCATCCTACAGCCTGCTCCATGACTCCTGTTTCTTTCCCTTATCACTGTGGTATTGCTGACACAAAGACTAATGCAGGCTTTTTTGAAAATTAATCCATATATTACATCATCTTTGTATATTTTGTTCATTTTTGTATGATGTTTGCTTTCTCCTCTCAGGTATGGTACTCCTAAATTTCCCACCACCAATTCATCCATGCACCATCACCATAGTTCCTTGTGTTCTTTCCACCCCTATTTTTATCCCTCTCCCTTTCCCTCCCCTGCAAAATGTCTTTGATTTATATTTTCCTGTTAATTTGTTCATTTATTATTATTTTTTCCTGTTCTCTTACTTCGTTTCCCTATATTTCTGCTATAAGTGAAACCATCTGATATTTTTCTTTTCCTTCTGAGCACAATCTCTTCCAGCTCCATCCAAGTTGCTGTGAATGGTATGAGTTTATCTTTTTTATTGCTGAATAGTATTCCACTGTATGTGTCTGAAATCTTGACACTTTTCAACCCACTATCCAATAAAAAGGAAAGTTGGGAAGAAAATGACTGCAGCCTGTGGTAAGTTCTCTTTACTGCAAAAAATGTAGACTTCTCCCAATTCTGTTCCCTGTCCCTGAATGAGGGTGAGGAAGACATTTAGTTTATTAATGAAAGTTCTCAATCATAGACTAACACTTGGAGCACTGAATGTTATACATTTTGAAGGGATTCTTGTATAGATTCTTCTTATTGCCAGATCCATCCACTTTGCTCTTATGTTAACCTTTTACTTTTCTAAATAGATTGGATAAACTTCAGTGTTATACATCCTTTTAAGAATAGGAGTATTTCCAATAGTAAAGAAGACAAATTTCCAGTTTGTCTATAGTTTTCTTTGGTTAAAATGTCATTTCTTGCTTTTGTAGATGTGTCTTACAACAGGAAATATATATTTGGTCTTCATGCCTGCTTCTGACACAGAACTCTAAAAAACGTTGGAATTTGTCTTTTATGTTACTGATATCAGCATTTGACCCCCCCCCACCCCCGATCTAAGGTTGGGGGCTGGTTGAGATAGAGGCTGGACTTTTCAGTTCCATGCTCTCCCTCCTGACTTCTGAGGAGGAGAGAGGTTCTAGAGTCTGAGCCAAATCACCAATGGCCAATTATTTAATCAACTGTGATTATGTAATGGAACCTCCATAAAAAACCAAAAGGAAGGGGATTAAGAGAGCTTCTGGGTTGGGGTGCAGGTGGAGGTATGGGAGAGAGTGAGAGCTTGGAGAAGGCATTGGAAGCTCTATCCTTCCCCATGCCTTGTGCTCTGTGTCTCTTACATCTGGCTGTTTTTATGTTTTATACTTTTGTAATAATATAGCAGTGATATAGTAAATAAAATATTTCTCTGAGTTCTTTGAACTCTTCTAGCAAATTAGTTGAACCCAAAAAGAAGGTTGTGAGACCCTCTGATTTATAGCCAGTCTGTTAGAAGCATAGGTGACTTACCTGGATTTGTGATTGGACTCTGAACTAAGGTGTGGGGACAGAAGCAGTCTTGTAGGGATGAAACTTAACCTATGGAATCGACATTATCTTCCCATAACTAGTGTCAGAACTGAGTTGAATTATAGGACATCCAACTGGTGTACAAGAACTCCCTGGTGGTCTGGGAATAACTACCCACATACTGGATTTGGTGATCAGAATTGCAGGGAACATTGGCAAGACTCTTCTGAAATATTTCTCAGATTTCTAATGTCATGCCAGATAAACACAAAGAAACTCAGTGGACTTGCTTATTTCATTGTCCAAGTAATATTCTGTCTGTTCAGCTTCTGCTAAACTATAACTTGTTTTCATCATGTACGAGCATGGAAGGTAAAATCCTACAGGGATCAAGTGTGTTTGCCTGGGGATGTTCATGATTAAGTATGTGTGTTTTGTTTGAGGGTGAGGAAGGAAGAGAGCAGGTATGGACATATTTTTCAGCAGCATCCTGCAATATCTGTGTCATTGCCTTTTAACTGGAGGCATTTCTGCTCTGGACTGGGTGCTTGGCTGGCCCTCTCTCAGCGTGACATGGTCTCCTGATGATCTGCCCTCCCCTCCATCTGTCAGCATGGCCCTGGCTCACTCCACCACCACTTGGCCCTTTTGCTTTTGACATAGGTGCTAAGCAGCAGTGAATTTACAGGAAACAGTTCACACCCTTAGCTGTTGCATCCCTTTTTATTCTTTACTTCAAGTTTTGAGGTGGGAGTGCTTCACCTTTTTAAAAAATTTTTTTTTCCTTTGCTGTCACAGGCTCAAACTTTGGTTCATTAACTCAGACAACTTTCTCTGGGTTTCCTCTTCCCTCTTCCTCAGTTTTTTCTGTGCTTTGCAAATTGCTAGTTGCTCACAGAGAATTATTTCTCTAAGTTACCTTTCCAACTCTCCTCTCCAAGCTCCTGAAATGGCTAATGAGCGCTGGTGCTTGGATTGTAACAGTAGACATTTGCCACAGAGCTAATGCAAAATGGATGGCATGTGTCCAGTATCAGAAAGGGAAGGGCTGCAGTGTGAGGGGAGAAAGGAAATGCTTTCTTTATTCTGTGTGACATGATTACTTAGAGATTTGCCTTAAAAGACATAGCTAAGCCTTAGGAAAGAACAGCTGCCATTAAGCTAAACCTGGAGCTGAATTGAGTTATGAGCCTGTGGTCGGTGTCTTGCACATGGAAGTTGCACATGGAAAATTCATCTATGATCAAGGAGAACTTTGAAAATTAAAGTTCACATATTTAAGACAAAATCAGCTTATTTGCTTGGTATGGAGAGAATCTATACTGTTACCTGATTCATGGATTTTAGTTTGTCTTCTTCGAAAGACAAAAACTTCACAAACCATGGCAAAAAATAGTGATGGGTATGTGAGCTGTCCTCTACCTTTTATTTGGTCACATTTCAAAGTGGTTGTGTGCCAGAATATTTTTGCATGTACCAGATCCTCTCACCCTTCTACACTCTGCCTCTGAGTCAGCCTGGATGATCAGTATGGGGTATTTCAGTGGATCCCTGCCACCTTCTGATGTTGTCAGTTTTCACCAGTGGTGAAGTCCAGAGCTAATGGAAAGCAAGAGCTCACAGTATTTCTTTACCTAATCTTTCCCTCAAGGTCACCTTGAGTTGAATGTGACCTCTCACTGTGATTCAATTTACAATTCTTTCTCCCCCCCTGCTTTCAGGAACAGGTTTTCCCTATCCTTACAGATCTAAAGTGATAATGGTTCAGCTGCTATTACTGTACTACAGTACCGCTCCTATATCATCAAATTTATAAATAGGCTATTTGTACATATATCCTCCACAATGATTCTATTTTGATTGTGTCAATTTTTTCCTCTTGGGATCCTGGTACTGACACATATATTACTCAGAAAGTTGACTCTTACAGATAGAAGTTTCATTCACTGGAAAATTTGGTTAGTGCAATTTTAGAGAGTCTATTATTTCTATATAATAAACTTAGATGTGGGGCATTAGAAGGCAGGACAGTGTAATAGTTAGGAACACAAACTCAAGTGCTGACCTGCCTAGTTGTGACTTTTGTAGGGTTGCTGGGAAGATTCACTTAGGCAACAAATGTGATTGTCTGACATTTAGTGAGTAAATAAGTTTAAATTATTATTACTATTATTACCATTTATTATTATTATGCAAACTATGTTTTAATAGATGAACCTTTCCAGAAGGTTTGGATGAACTGTTGGAGCATTGGTAGTTGTAAATAAAAATATATCAAGAAAAGCCTTATACAGTAAATAATGGAAAACATTAGTTCACAGTCTACTGTGTGTTAAGCATTGCACTAATAAGTAGTCTAGGTGTTCGACATTAATATATGCAACCCTCTGCTCTCAAAAACGTAGTTGAATTTGATAAACTGGAGAATAGCAAACAAATTAAAGGAGTTAGAATTTCAGGAGAGGAGGAGAAGCAGGAACTTCTGTCTATCATTCATCTACCTTTTCTATACCTGCACATATTATTGTACTGTGACTTTGTAGAACTATAGGAACTAGTTTCTTCTGTGCCAGGATTCTGAAGACTAAAGGAAAGTAGAAAGAAAAGGCAGATGCATGAGAATTGAGCAAATCAAGAACAAACTGGTACCAGTGGGGATGAGGGAAATCCAGGATGATGGACTGGAATGGAACCTCTTCATCTCTCACTGCCTCCAAGCCTCCATCTTTTATGAGGAAATGTCCTATGGGAAAACTGGCACCTTTATCATAAAGCAAAACACACCTGATCAAGAGTTAAAGAAGCTGAGAAAGGGTCTAGACCTAGTTAGAATTGATTGGGCCAAAACGCTGCCTCACCTCTAAGTGAGCCAACAGCTATGGACACTATGAGCCTGAATTGAGAAAGCGTTTAGAGGCCCGCTCTGAATCCCCCAGTACGAAAAGCACTAGGGTAACTCCATTTCTTCTGCCACCAATCAGAAGAATTTTCAGTTACACATTATCTTTTGTGGGCTGTGCTAATCAGAAGGTTATTTGGAGAGATGGAGTGCCAGCTCAGCTAAGTCCTCCCAATATAAGTCCACCAAGACAGTTAGATTCATAGAATTCTGGAATTGAAAGGAACATAACAACCTTTAGTTAGAGGTGAGGAAAGTGAATGTCAAGAGCATAAAGCAAAATTTATACTCTAATGAGTAGTTTCAGTTTACAGAAATCATAATGAGTTTAAATAAATATATTGTCCATATAGAAACATATATCAAAGTGTGAGAAGAGTAAGATAGGGTTAAATAATAAAAACAGGTTTGTTACCTAATGGGAAAATAAAGATGTTTATTGAGGGTTTTTTTTTTTTTTTTTAAATAAGGTCAGTTGCCAAAACTAGTTCATAAGAAAAGTGAAGTCTTCTGCCACTGTTCCCATTTCCACAAATGATTCTATACATCATCCCTTCTGGACTAGACAGAGATTCTTCAAGGGGGACCTTGTTACCTACCTCTCCTCCTCCGTGAGGCTGATTGGCTGCCAAGCAAGGGAATGTAGAGACAGTCAAAAAGGGTCACCTCAATACATTTCTCCCTTACTCCATTATCAAGGGGAAAATTGACTGAAATTTTGGCATTTTTCTGAATCAAGAGCACTACCTCCACTCTGTTTTCTGAATCTTTTTGGGGATTGATAAATTGATCTTGTCTCCAGAAAGAGGACTGATTCCTGATTGTCATTTAGTCTCTTACTTGCTGTATTAACTTGAGCAATTAATCTCAAGGTGTGCAATCCCTACTCGGCCAACTTCAGGTCTCTCTAATACTAAATAGGGAGCCCAATCCTGCTCCCTGTTTTCCTTCTTGTTGTACTGAATCATTGCTCAGCCTGTTAATGTCACTCTTGAGTATGCCTTTCAAGGGGACTTCTATGGTAAATACAGTAAGATCTCCATTTAATTCCTTTTTCCAGATGATTATCAGATAAATCCTTACCACTGTTATAAATCATTTATGGTTATAGACCTCTTAATAAACCTTCCTGTGTCCTGGCTGCTTTAACCCTTGATTTCCACGGCAGCCATGTGAGGTAGGCTCTCTCTTTTCCTCCCTTTTATTGATGAAGAAACGGAACCTTATGGCGACATTATAAAGTTTATGGCTGCAGTTCTTGGTTTTCACTGCCAAATTTCCTGGGAAACAGGTTAATATGGAAGCACCCCTAGGATTCTCCTTTCATTTATTTTCTTGAAGGGTTGGAATTATCAGCCCTAAGGTGGGATAAGATGAAAAACAGAATCTAAAAAAGTAAAGCAAATGAGGCTGATAGAAGAAACTTTCATGAAGGTCTTTACTCATAGGTTGGAAATTGACAGAGTTAGGGATTAAAATGTATTTAATAAGCTACAAGAAGCAGAACTGCGGCCAGGAGCAACATTATAAGGATGCTAACATGCAATGTTTCTAGGGTGGCAAAGACCATATTTTTTAATTAAAAGATGTGGTAAGTAGAGTGTATGTTTTCGGAAGGACTGTAAGGAATATAGAAGTCTCAAATCAGGAAGGAGAAGGGCTGGCAACTGGAAAATAACTTAGCTAGTACTAAATTATATAAATATTTAAGAAAGTAAGTAAAAGGATAAACAAAGTTTAGATAAATAATCTAAAAAATACAATCAAAGCATAATATTTAAACATATATTATTTAGTAATGGAAGTATAACTAGGTACAGCATTTTCAGAAAAATAAATTCTGTAAAGGTCAGTGTTATACTCCAAACAAAGTGCTTTGCAATTGAAGCACTATAAAGGTACAGAGTTTTATTATTAAAATAACAGCGTCCAACACATTGTCATCAAAATTATTTTGATCTTTGAACACCTAGAAGTCTAGAGATCATTAGGTAGATAGATACTGATCTATCTTTCTGTGTAGAATTTGTATATTGTGTAGGAAAAAAACCAAACAAACAGTACCTTTTAGTAAAAATGATCCCCCAAATTCAGATGAAATAAAATGATTATTTAGTTTTTTTCTTTGTTGATTTACACAGGGAATTTTTTGGAGGGGATCCTTAAAAGAGATACACCTCACAGCTAAAAATTACAAAAGCATTGTGACTCACAGAAGTGGCAAATAAAAATACCCTAAAAAAATGGTTGTGGTATAAAAACAGCCAGCACCTTCCAGGTCTAAGTTTCAGCAGGGGGCATGGAGGCTGGGCAACTTTATATTTTCTTCTGTAGCTAAGGGTGATATGATGGAATGAATCCTAATTCAGGAGTTTTAAGCCATTAAGATCATATACAGAGTCCAATGATGCGGCCCAGTTTCTTTCACGAGGAGACAAGAGTCATTGGTTTCTGGGCAGAGTGAGGTTCATGATGCCCTGCTCTAGGGCTTGGCATTTCACCCAGTTAGAGATCCATAGTGGTCTTTGAAGTGACAAATCTTCCTTGAACTAACTTGTAATAATGAGACTTCTAATATTTCTTCAATAATTAAAAGAAAAAAAATCTACGGGTGCTCTCTTATGATTCTGGCGGACACCTGGGTAAAAAGGTTTAAAAATGAAATGCTTCTTTATAAATAATGAGGGAGCAGTATGTCAAGGTTAGAATTTATTTTTTCCAAATGATTTTTCTCATAATTAATATCACTATTCATTCAGTGGTTTTCCACCGTGACTGTACATTTCAATAACCAAGAAGCTTTTAAACCATGTCCATGGACAGGGGGCCACATTCTTGTGAATTTGTATGGTCAGGGCTGGGGCCACACCAAGCTCAGGTGATGTTGATAAGTATTCAGGACTGTCAACACTGTGTTACAGAAACTTGCAGATTTTCATATCATGTTGGTGGAATTGTTCACAGTGTAAACAATTAAGGAGTGCTTAAAATGAGCATGACTGAATTCTAGGTGCTGGAGAACTAGCAATAAGCAAAACAAACATTTGCTCTCACAGAGTTTACATTTTAGTGGTGAGAGTTGGTGGTGAGGACAAAGCAGAGACTGAACTTGGAAGGCTGTGGGCAGTTATGAGATTTCTGTTATGGCAGCTGTGGAATGCCACACCAAGATGACAGTTGAACAAACATCAAAGGAGGTGAGGGATCAAGTCTAACGATTATATGGAGAAAGAACATTCAGTTTGGAAGAGCTCCTCATAATTCCTTATATGTGCCATGTTAAGATAATAATGAGAACTAATCTGAAAGGATGTGAATGATGTGGAAATACATTTGGGTGTGTTACCTTTTGTGATAGTGACCTTCTGTGAACTAGGCTTGCTGTGCAGTCTGACTTATTCCTGTGATACCAGGGTGCAGGGGGAAATCAAAAGTTATGCTAGTCTCCCTCCAGTTCATCCTTGGTGGGAACCAAGGATTTCTCCTACATGCAGGCAAGTGGGTAAGAATGGTGCCAGTTATTTTTCATATCAGGATCCAGTGTTTAATTTGAAATTTTTCCCAAATATTTTTGCAGTCTGCCTTGTTTTAATTTGTAATAGATTTTTCTAGATTTATGATATTAATTTTATTTTTTAAGTGATGCTTTGTTATTACTCAGTGAATAAAGGAACAATAAAATGAAATATATTAAGTATATTTGGGGTTTCCCATGACTTTTTCTGCTCTGCTACTCCCAAATACATCTATCAAAATGGATACAGGGAGAATTGAAATACGTCATTTTGTATATTGGTTAGTATTTCTATATCTTTTTAAAAATCTTGTACATGGTGAGCCATGCCAACCTTATCCATGTTAGAGTGTAAATTCCTTCTAATCAGAATGAGATTCTGCTGTCTAAATCTCTCTGTAGCAGCATTAGTTAGTGATCATAGTTATCAGAAGTTATCTCTGTGTATTCAGAAAACCATGTCATTTCATCAGTTCAGTAGACCACAGAGCTTTCTACAAATAGCTTTGAGCCCCAAGGCCAGTCTCACTATTGGTTAATGCAAATAAGCATAGCAAATGTTTCTGCTCTGCCTCAGTAACCACAATCTCATTTGAAACAGAGTTATGTATTATGGCATTGCTAGGCAGACCCTTTCAAGCAAAGCAGGATCTGCATGCAGTTATAGAATGTTCAAATTGGTTTCTCTTTAAATAGAGGCAGGTTTGGGTTTGTTGATCAAATCAATTACGGTGGGTTTTTTCCCATTTCACTGTCAGAATGGGAAATTACCTTTCCAAAACATTGGAAAATAATAAGGACTCCATACAAAAGAATCAATGACTTGAAATGTGCACATCTGGAGACAACCTGGGGACTATTAATGGGAAGAATATTTATATGTACTGTGGCTTTCTCTTTCTCAACCTGCCATGCCATTATTTTTAATTACTTTATGAAGTATAATTTACCTACAACAAAATACTTAAATTGTAGTAGCTCAATGGGGTGATTTTTGACAAATGTTACCAGCAATGAAGACATTTAACATTCCACTATTCCAAAATGTTCCTGTACTATTCTTTGCAGGCAATTCTCATTATGTTGTTTTGATCTGACCTGATTTCTGTTACCATAGCTTAATTTTGCCTCTTTTACATTTTCATAAAAGTTAGATCATACAGTATGTATTCATGTGTCAAACTTTATTCATTCTATATAAAACTTTTGAGATATAGCCTTGCTATTATGTGTATTGATAGGTTATTCCTCTTTATTATTAATAACTTTTTTTCACCATTCACCATCTGATGGACATTTAGGTTGCTCCCAGTTTAGAGCTGTTAGAAGTAAAGCTACCATGAACATTCATATACAAGTCTTTGTGTGGACATGCACTTTCATTTCTCTGGAATAAATTCGTAGTTGTTGCATTGTGTTGGAAATGTATGTTTAATTTTCTAAGAAAATGGTTAACTGTTTTCCAAAGGATTTGTACCATTTTACATATTTAACAGAAATGTGTAAGTGTTCCACTTAGTTCACATCTACTCCAGCACTTCGTATTGCCAGTCTTAAAATTTCAGTCATTTTAGTATGCATGTAGTATTTTTGCCATTGATGTTCAAATTTGTATAACTCCAAGGCTGATGAGTTTGAGCATTTTTAAATATGTTTATTGGTCACTAGAATATTTTTATGCAGTATGTCTTCAAATCTGCTCATTTTTTAATGGGTTGGTCATTTTTCACTGTTGAATTATTGGAGGTCTTTAAAAAAATATGTTTTGGACAAAAGTTCTTTGTCATACATATGTAATGAGAATTTATCCCAAACTGTGGCTTGACTTTTTAAGAGCAAATATTTAAAATTTTGATGTTTATTTTATCAATGTGGCTAATTTTTGTCTTAAGAAATATTTGCAATTTCTTAGCAAATACAAATTCCTGTGTTTTCTTCTAGATTTTTTTACATTATTTCCACATTTACACCTTTAATCCATTTGGAATTAATGTGTATGTTTTTGGTGTATAGTGTGAGGTAGGGGTCTGACTCATTTCTTTTTTCTATATGAATATCCAGCAGTTTTAGAAACATCTGTTGAAAAGGACTTTTCCAATATCTTAGTTTTGTTGAAATCAGTTAACTATAGGTATGTAAGCTTTTCCACTTCTAGAGTCTATCCTAGCTGTTGATCTATTTTTCTATCCACATGGTTATATCACATATCTTGACTACTGAAGCTTTAAAATAAGTCTTAAAACCAGCTGGTATATTTCCATAAACTTTTTTCAGACAATTTTAAATTTAAGATCTTTTTGAATGTCCATGAAATAATTAGAAGCAGCTTATCATTTTATACAAAACCTCATGGTAGGATTTTGCCTGGAGTTATTTTCAGTTTATAGATCAATTTGGAGAAAATAAGATCTTAACAATAATGAGCATTTCAAATTCAATTATTTATGTCTCTAAAATTTCAGTACATTTGCAGCTTTAATGTAGTTCTTACAGATTGTTCTGTTAATCAATTCTGTTGATATTATAATATATAATACATAATCCTTTTTAAGTAGGATTTTATGTTTTTGTGTGATAGGTATATTTTAAACATTTGTTTTCCAGCATTTTGTTATTAGTAATTGATGTATAATTTTGTATTTTACAGCCTATAATCTTATAAATTTATTTTATTTAGAAAAAAAGAGAAAAAAACAAAAAAATGAAAAACAAAAAACTATGGAGTGAAGTTATATGCAAATAAAGAATGTATTGCATCATTTCCTGTGATTACAAGTCTCCCCACCCTGCCTGACTGCTTCAGTACAATGTTGAGTAGAAATAGTGAAGGTAGATAGGCTTGTTTGCTCACATGATCCTAGTGGGAAAGAGTTCATCATTTCCACATTAAGTGTAATGTGCCTGTAGATTTTCTTAGATGTCCTTTAACACATTGAATTGCTATCATACTTATGTGATGAGAGTTTTTAACATACTTATTAGATATTGTCAAATGCTTTTTCTCTATCAATTGAATAATGAATTACATACTTCTTCTAAAGTGTTGGTGTTGTAGAGAAACCCAATGACAGCTTCACTGTTAAAAGAACTTTGCACCTTGAGGTAAATCCCTCTTGGTCATTATGAATTATACTTTTTATATATAGATATATTTGAATTTTTATTCTTTTGTTTAAAGATTTTCCATTGTAAGCATTGTCGGTCTATGATGTTTTCTCTTATAATATAATATCATTTTCAGGCAATTATCAGGGTAATTTTAAAGTTTTATTATTATCAGGTTTATGTTAGTATTGTGAAGTATTCCTTGCTTCTCTCTTTTTTCTTACAGTTTTATAATATTGGATTGTTCTATGCAGATTTGGTACAAATTATATTGAAGTCATCTGTTATTTTTTATTATGGAAATATTTTATATTTATATATATATTTACATCATTGTTCATTTTTGTACAGTGTAAACTTTTTCTTCTCAAGTGTAATCCCTGTAAAATTCCTATCACCAATTCATCTGTGAACCATCATCATAGTCCCTTGTGCTCTTCCCGCCCATGCTTTGATTCTTCTGCTTCTTCCTCCCTTGCAAAATGTCTCTGATTTATAGTTACCTGCTAATTTTTAAAAATTATGGCTGTTTTTATTATTTTTCCCCTTATTTGTTTCCTGTATATTCCTTCTATAGGTAAAACCATCCGATATTTTTCTTTTTCCTTCTGACTTAGGTCAGATTATTAGAGCATAATTTCTTCTAGCTCCATTCATGTTGCTGCAAATGGCATTAGTTCATCTTTTTTGGTTGCTGAATAGTATTCCATTGTGTGTATATATACAACATCTTCTTGATCCAGTCATCCATTTTTGGGCATTTGGGTTGTTTTCATATCTTACCTATTATAAATAGTGCCCAATAAACACAGGGGTGCAGATATATTTTCAGCTAATATTTTTATATTCTTTGGGTAGATGCCTAGGAGTGGAATTGCTGGTTAATATGGTAGCTTCATTTTCAGTAGTTTGAGGAACGTCCACACAGCTTTCCATAGTGTGTTGAAACTTTGCTTTTCCAACAGCAGTGTAGGAGTGTTCTCTTTTCTTCACTTCTACACTAACATTTGTTTTCGCCTGTTTTTTTTTTTTTTTTTATGTGCCATTCTTATTTGTGTAAGGTGGTATCTCATTGTGGTTTTGATTTGCATTTTTCTGATTATAAGTGATGTTGAATGCTTTTTCATATGCCTATTGGCCATTTGCATTTCTTCTCTGAAGAAGTGTCTTTTTAGCTCTTCTGCCATTTTTTTTTTTTTGACTGGGTTATTTGCTTCATTTTTGCTGAATCATGTGAGCTCTTTGTAGATCTTTGTGATCAGTCCCTTCTCAGTTGTATTGTGTGCAAAAATTTTCTCCCAGTCAGTAGGGTGTCTCTGTTTTGCTTAATGTCTCTTTTGCTGTAAAGAAGATTTTTAGTTTGATGTAATCCCAGCTGTTCATCTTTTTGTTTACTTTCTTTGCTTTGGGGGAATGTGTCTTTAGTGATGCTATTGAGATGTATGTCGTAGTGTTTTGCCTATATTTTCTTTCAGGTATTTTATGGCTTCAGTTCTTATGTTCAATTCTTTTACCATTTTGAGTTGTTTTTTGTGCATGGTGTAAGGTAGTGGTCTAGTTTCATTCTTTTGCGTGTGGTGGTCCAGTTTTCTCCTTTATTGAACAAACTGTCCTGTTCCTTTGCTACTGTCTCAAAGGTAGTTTTCCATAAATATGTGTGTTCATCTGGGCTTTCTGTTTGCTTCCATTGTCTGTTTTTGTTCCAATACCATATAGTTTTAATTATTTTGGCTTCATAGTATAGTTTGAAGTCTGGGAATCAGATACCTATGTTCTTTTTAGTCAGGAGAACTTTGGTTATTTGAGTTATTTTTTTTTGTGGTTCCATATGAATTTGATCAATATTTGTTCTATTTCTTTGAAGAATGTTATTGAAATTTATATTGGAATAACACTGAATCTGTAAATTGCTTTTGGTAGGATGGCATTTTGAAAATGTCAGTTCTTCTAATCCATGAGCAGAGGATATCTTTCCATTTCTTTATGTCTTTCTCTATTTCTTTAAATAATGTTTTATATTTTTCTTTGTATAGTTCCTTCCCCTCTTTCATTATGTTTATTTCCAAGTATTTGGGTTTTTTGTTGTTGTTTCAATTATAAAAGGGATGGATTTCTTAATTGTATCATTTGCAGATAATGATAGTTTTACTTCTTTCCCTATTTAGATTCCTTGTATGTCTTTTTCTTGTCTTATTACTCTGGCTAGGACTTCCAGTATTATATGCAAAAGCAATGGTAAGAGTGAGTGGACAACCTTTCCTTGTTTCAGATCTTAAGGGAAAGGCTTTCAGCTTTTCACCATTGATAATAATATTGGCTATATGTTTGTCATATATGGCTTTTATTATATTAAGGTATGTTCCTTCTATCCCCAAAATTGTGAGGGCCTATGGAGGTTGAGCTTTGCAGAATGCTTTCTCAGCCTCTGCTGATATGATCCTATGGTTTTTATTTTTCTTTTTGTTAATGTTTTAGATTACATTAATTGATTTTTAGATGTTGAACCATCATTGCATCCCTGGAATAAGTCCCACTTGGTCATGGTGGATTATCTTTTTGATGCATTGTTGGATTTTGTTGGTTAGGATTTTTGAAGATTTGGTATGTGGAGGTTTTTCTGTGGTTGTTCTAAAACAAATTTGAGTTTTTCCTTTTTGTGTTAGCTTTTAATGATTTTATTCACTTGTTCAAGTTTTACACCTATTGGCATAAGGTTTTCAAATTCTTCTGTCTAGTGTTATTAGGATATACAGTGGGAACATCTTTCTTTCCTTATGTCAGTAATTTGTATTTACTTTCTTTTTAGTCCTTGCTCTTTCTAGCGGTCCCCCCCCCATATGTGTGTATGTGAACTTTTATTATTTCAAATTCAAATTTTTGTCTTTTTTCAGTTATATTTATACTCTTGTATTTGTTGTTTCTGTTCTGTTTGGGGGTTTTCTTTTCCTGGCATCTTGAGATAGAATTGCAGATTGCAGGTTTTCACTTTCTATTTCTTTTCATGGCAAAGTAGACCTCTCCTGCCTCACCCGTTGCTCCCTTCAGCAGTGTATTTCAGTAGATCTGCCTGTTCTGTTCCCTACTCTGTCTCTGGTGATTGTCCTCATCCTCTTCACCTCTTGTCTGTACCCAGTTCTTGTATGTATGGATAAATAAATCTTAAAAGAATAAACAGTTATAAATGTTTTATTCTATTCCATCTCCTCAGATTCATTCTCCTCCACTATCCAACATACTGAGTTGTTTTAAGGCATCATTACAATGTGTAGTTTGATGCTGAGGATGTTACAGCCACTTACAAAATATTTATAGCTTTTTATTAATTTTTTTTCTGGTTATAAAACTGAATATTTTTGAAAATCTGTATAATAAAATATCCATCATGACCTGAGATCCCAGAGCTTGTGAACTCAGTATTTGGGCTTATTTTTACTGGACTTTTTTTTCCCCACCAACATCCCTTTTATCCCTTTGGTCCTTTCTCTCTCTTTTTCCCTCTTAATTACAGGAAACTTCATTATTTATTAGTGTTATTAAATCTATTATTATTTTGCTTTGTCAACTTAGCTGCTATATAAATGTCCAATATTTTTCTCTGTCATTCTGCTTTGCTTTACAACATATAATTCCCTCAGCTCCTTCCATTGTGCTATAAAAGGCACCATTCCATCTTTTCTTATGCTGAATAGCATTCCATTGTGTAGATGTACTATAATACTTCCTTGATCCAAACCCTTCTCTGTGGATACTTAGATTGTTTCCTTGTATGTAAAGCAGCAATAACATTGTAGAACATATAAATTTTGGGGTTGATGGTTTTAAAGTCTTTGGATAGATGTCCAAGAGTGGGGTAGGTCATACTATATTTCCATTTTTTGTTTCTGCAGCCACTACATGAGTTCAATCCCTGGCCAGGTAGGTAACCCACATGGTGCAGCAGACCTCTCCGGCCTTACCCTTTGCTCCCCTCAGCAGTGTATTTCAGTAGAACCACCTGTTCTGCTCCCTACTCTGTCTCTGGTGAATCCTTTCACCTGCCCACAACTATCTTTGGCCTACATTCCAGCTCTTGTATGAATAAATAAATAAATCTTTTAAAAAATGAATATCTTTCTCACATATCTATTGTCCTTATCTGTGCAAATTATTTATTCTTTAGTGAATTGTGTGTTCATAGCTCCTGCCCACTTATTATTAATTGGTTTGTTAAATTTTTTTTGGTTCAATTGTATAAGTTTTTTATATATCTTAGATATTAACTCCTTGTTTTTTGTAATTTGTAAATATTTTTTCCCACTCACTAAAATGTCTTTTAATCTACTTATATTTCTTTTGCTTATAAAGCTTTTTAATTTGAGGTAATCCCAATTTCTTATTTTTGCTTTTATTTCCCTTACCCTGGGGTCAAGTTCCCAAAAACCTCTTTATCATTGATGTCAAGGAACCTATGACCAACATTTTCTTCTGTATATTTTATTGTTGCTGATCTTACATCAAAATATATCCTTAATCGATTCTGAATTTATTTTTGTGCATGACTCTAACTTCATTCATTTACAAATGACTATTCAGTTTTCCCAACCCAACACCTTTTGTTAAAGAGATTTTCTTTTCCCTATTGTATGGTTGTGACTCCCTTATCATGAGTTAAGTATTTAATTAAGTAATAATTTAAATTTATTTCTGGGCTTTCAATTCTGTCCCATTGATCTTTGTATCTATATTTATTACAATACCAAATTGTTTTAATGTTGTTTTATAATATAGATTACAGTCAGTAAGGTGATGTATATTTTTTTAACTACATAAAATTACTATAAATTTATTGTATTCTCTGGTTAGTGTGACCTGGTAGAATAAGACTTAAAGACCTGGGAGGAAGACCTATCACTTGTGATCACAGTCACAGCACACAGCAACTCTTTTTAGTGTTTCTGACCAAGTAACTTTTAGAGCAAATAATCAAAACTGCCTAGAGGTATCTTTTATTTTATTTAGGAAAAAATTCAATCATATTTCCCTGGAGGGTAAGAAAGGAATGAAGTGTTGTAGTAGTAAATAGCATTACTTGTAGAAGGCCAGAGAATGGTGTCCAAAGTGGATCACACAGCCAATGCACCAAAAATTAATAAAATATTATCTTGATGTGATGAAGTAAATAGAAGCTAAACAACTTGGGATTATGAGAAGCATGCCATGAACAACTAAGAAACATTGAGCAAAGATGTTTTATCATTATTTTCCTTTGCACCATCCTTAAACTTTAAAGAATTGAATGTAGTTTCTGTTCGGACTATTGGGCTACCAAGTGTGTCCATGATTATTTTCTGAGAAGGTAGCAAAATGAAGTGATTGTTATCTGTAGGTGGGTTACTTCTCTGCTTTGTATCTTCATTGTGAAGATATCTTATTGGTATTCTATTGGGATGATTGAGACAGATTTGAGGAGGGTAGTGAAAGCGATCACCCTTTGATGCTATTTATTAATTTCCCATTTTTTACTCTGAGATGATTACAGAAACATTGCAAATAAATTCAAACATACTTTTGATTCATTTCTCTTGTAATTTAACTTGTAGAGATGGAGGTGATGGAAAATTATGTGGTCCTGAATGCATATGTAAGGTAGTTCTCTTATCCAGTTTGCATTGTAAAAGTGCACACTCTCATTGCTCTGATCTGTGGGATGTCCCCACTGTCGTTTCATAAGCTAATCCATCTTCTAGTCATAGACTTCTAGGTCATGGTTTCCAGAACAAAGTCTCTCTCTTTTTTATTTTTTGACTTGACATAAATGGTGCATGATCAATACTTTACTTCCAATGCACAGATCAATAATTTACTTCCAATGCACAGATGTCTTCCCCTGCCATGAGGGAAGCAAATTTAGTTCTTCCATACATGCCAATTTCTTCCTATGTCTATCATCTTTGGTAACCATCTTATCCCTTAATATATTTTTCTTCTCTCCATATTTAACAAACTCTGTTGTATTTG
This sequence comes from Galemys pyrenaicus, assembly GCA_019455555.1. Classification (NCBI taxonomy): domain Eukaryota; kingdom Metazoa; phylum Chordata; class Mammalia; order Eulipotyphla; family Talpidae; genus Galemys; species Galemys pyrenaicus. The sequence continues at coordinate 4,548,151 of JAGFMF010011581.1, read as the reverse complement.
CTTTCTATTTTTGGTAACTTCTAGAATAGTTATGTGTATTATATGACCTATGGCAAAGGACATGTTCCCTGAGTTAGTTTCCTATTAACAGTGAAGACAATCCAGAGCTTATCCTTCCATACTTTCTTTGCTTAGGGACTAAGGCACCTGTGTAAGGGAATTCAAATAATATTTGGAGATATTTTTTTTCTGGTTATAATTTTTGCAAAATGAATAAATAAACTACCATTAATTGGAATTTATTTATTTAGTTTAATATCTCTTGCATTGTGATCATAATCTTTTCTCAAGCTGTTCAGGACTCCCCTTGTACATGTATACAGCCCATATTGAAAGGACTATTAAATGTTTAAAAAGCTTGTTTATTCTGGATACCTGAGCACTTGATAAGTGAATACCTAACCCATTCTGCACTACAAATTAAAGAATTTATATAGAGATCTTATTTATTCTATTCTTAGAATTTAGACAAAAGAAATAATGGTTTAAATTTATAAATGAAGCTAAAATGTTTAAGGTGAAATTTGTTAATCACATAGCCGGACTTGAGACTGGAAGTAGAACTAATGTGAAAATCAGAGGTGGAATTAAAAGAATATTGCAGTTTTTGCTGTTTTCAAAATGTAACAAAAAGGACATAAACAGTATAATAGCCTGCTGAGAGGTTGGACCACATTACAATTATCTCAGAAAAATTATCATATGTCATTTTATTTAGGTTCTTTTTAACAGAAAAATTACCACCTCAGCTAGAAAACTCCTAAGTAGAAAACTCCTTATATTACCTAGTCAAAATCCCTGTTGTGGAAGTTTAACATAACATATTTTAGAGGTTTAATCAGGATGACAGTCATACTGCCTAGGTTCAAATCCTGGCTCTTTCACTTCTTTATATGTGTGACTCAGCTTTATGACTTTGCTGCTTTATTCATTTTCCTCACCTTTAAAAATGGCATTTGAAAGGCTTTTTATAAAAAGGAAATTACTAGACATATGAGATTAAATCAGCCCCTAGCATGCACTGGGAGCTTCACTAGTGCTTATTTTCATAACCCCCTTTTCCCCCCAGGTGAAAGAATGCAACATTTGATTACTAATTTCCATATAATGTCACCTTAACATGACACTAGCTTCTGGTAATGGTCAGACTTCATAATTCTTAGACATTGTGTGCCTTCCCTCAGTAGCAATTCTTTTATACTGAGTACAAGCCATCTGTCTGACAGAGAACTGAGAGACCTTCCTCTTGTGCACAGAGGGTTTTGTTAGCAGTCAAACAAGTACAGTCGAATTTTTGAGTCAAATAGATAGGAAGAAAGGGAGAATTTATATTCCTAGAATAAGGAAAAATAATGATATATTGATGACAAGGCAGAAAAAAAGGTCACACACACAAATACAGATATATACCCTAGTATGTTAATAATCTATAAGCTACATTATTTTTCTCTTGAGAATAATTTTCCAACCATATTATACATTTCCAGTATGTTCAGGTTTTGCAGAGTATGTTCATATGTAGAGAAAAGCCATTTTGTCATTTGTTTTATATGCCCCAAGTTTATTCTGTATGATAAGAATGGAGAATATTGGTGGGGCATTCCTGTGTTACAAATCCATTCCAGCCAGTGGGTCATAATTTCTTCTCTTCCATTTGAGCTGTGATTCCCTTGTGTCTCAGTAAGGCAATGTTTGAAATGTATCACCTTGATGGTATACTCCATCATCCTGCAGCAAAACTTTTCACCCACAAGCCAGACACTTAATTCATATGTTCTTTCCAATCGGTTTAAACTTTCAAAAAAATCAAATATTGTTTGCACGACACAGGTGATAGTCATGAACTTATTACCTCTCTCAAAAGCCATTTCTCTTGGCAGCTGCTTCACACTTAATAAAGATGAGACTTCTTCACTCCATCAATTGAGATGAACATCAGTGCAGCTGTGTCCTGCTGAGGCTGAAAGAAGTGAAAATGAGATTAATTTTTCAGTGACTTAGATTAATCTATAGAGAACGTAGGGACAATTCAAGACAGACAACTTTACTTTGGAAGGCTTCATACCTCTAGATGATTAACAATGTTGTGTCAAGTCTTAACTTCCAATTTTGATTAAGATACAATATTTAGAGTTTTTTTTAAAAAAAGATTTATTTATTTATGCATACAAGAACTGACTAGGGTTCAGGCCAGAGTTGTTGGGGAGGTGAGAAAATTTACCAGAGACAGAGTGAGGAGCGGAATAGACAGATCTACTAAAATGCACTGCTGAGGGGAGTAGCAGGCGAGACAGGAGAGGTCTGCTGTGCCATGTGGGTCACCTCACTAGCCAGGGATTGAACTCAAGCTGCAGTGGCTGTGGATAGAGTCATAGTGCTGTGCCTTAACCCCTTGTACCATCAGGGAGGCCCCCATTTTTGCTTTTTAAATATAATTTGTGCTCTTTTTAGCCTAGGTGAGGGGACTCAGTTGATTTTTATTTAGTGTCAGTGAAAGCCAAACTTCTCATCCTGGCTGTATGTCAGAACCAGCAGAGAGTTGGAAGGATGTAAGCACACTTAGAAACATCATCAATATGTTTAGCCTTTAATATTTACACAGTTCACCTAATGTTTATGTGTACTATATGTTTATTAACTGACAGCCAGATTTTTGTTAGACATTAGAAGTTCCCACCAAAAAAGGACAGATTTTGTGACACTAAGAAGTTTTCAGTTCATTGATAAGGAAATTAATATAGTTTCTATACATGGTCCATCCCAATCACGTATGAAAGAGGGGGGGTTTCTTTAAATTAGTAGTGCAAGGGATGGGATGGGGGTGTTTAAAAGAGAATTTGGCTGATGATCTGCTTGCTGTAGAATGACAAGGGTAGCAGGATGAAGGGCGTTTTATGAACAAAGACTGCACAGGGAGTAATTAATAAAAGAGCCCATTATGCCAGAGATACAAACACAGTTTGTTGTTGTTGGGACATCACCATGATGTAAACAGATGACTACTCATCCAGATAAGACTGGAGAGGTAGGCAGAATTCCAGTCCCACTGCACATTACATTTCAGGCCAGGGAGGTCGGATATTTCCTACATGTGACTGGGAACTACTAAAAGATTCTAGATTTTCATACTTGATAGCTCTTTCTGTAAACACCATGGAGTACTCCACTAAATGCCTCATCTAGGCAGAGCAAACAGGGTGATATAAATCGATGTATATTAGATCTGGTAGACTGTCCTGAAGTAAAGAATATTTATCATAACCCAGCCATGTAAATTAAGCACACAGCCAAAGTATCAAACTTTATAGACCATAGAAGGCTCAGATTCACTTTCACTATATAAGGGTTGAGGTAAAAGAGAAGTCTTCTGGGTCCTCCTTGGTGGTGCAAGGGGTTAAGCACTGCACTACAAAGCTATCCATAGCCACTGCAGCACGAGTTCGATCCCTGGCCACTGGCCAGAGGTGGGGAGGTGACCCACATGGTATAGCAAACTTCTCCTGCCTTACTGAATGCTCCCCTAAATAGTGTATTTCAGTAGCTCTTCCTTCTCTGCTCCTCCCTCTGTCTCTGATGAATACTCTCATCCCCCACACCTCTGGCCTGTACCCCAGTTCTTGTACACATAAACAAATAAATTGAAACAAAAAGAGAGAAGTCCTCTGTTCAGACATGGTAAGTAGGGTACAGTAGCCTAAGCTTGGTCTTGATGAAGGGGTGAAGTTTTGATAGGCAAAATTCTAAAAAGAAGCAAAGAATAACATGAGCAAACAATGGAATGTGTGGATTTCTTGTGGCTGGCAGTAAAGGTCAGTAGGGGGTATTACTTTTTTTTTTTTTTTAAAGATTTCTTTATGCACACAAGAACTGGGGTACAGGCCAGAGATGTGGGGGGTGAGGAGATTCAACAGACACAGAGTGGGGCACAGAAGAGGAAGATCAACTGAAACTGCTGAGGGGAGCAGCGAGCAAGACAGGAGAGGTCAGTTGCACCATGAGGGTCATGGCAGGGATCGAACTCGGGCTGCAGTGACTGCGGTTGCTTCATACTGCGTTGCTTAACCCACTGTGCCACTGGGGAGGGCCCAGTAGAGAGATACTTTTAAGGGAATAGGATGAGACTATAAAGTCATGTAGGATCCCAGTCATATATAGCAGCGTTTTTCAAACACCAGAACAAAGTTTGGGGAATAATACTATGTAAACCTGGGAAAGTTTCTAAGTAGGGCAGGCATATTTTCAATACAAGTACTGTGAAGATTGAGTTGGAAACAGATTCCTGATGATTTTTAAAAGTAAAAATAAATAGAATAAGAATTTGAACCACTATACTGCAAGTGGAAATTGAATAAATCTGTAGGAGGGGTCCTCATGCTCACTCTCTGGTCTATTAATCAAAAAGTTTTTTTTTTTTTTTGTGAAAGCCTTTATGTGTTTCTGAACTATGTACAGGATTGGAATATCTGGTGATATCATGAAAGCTAAAGTGGAGCTATCTAGATCCTTGTGGAGAAGTAAGATTTGCAGTTAACCTATGCCTCTATCAAAACCTTCTATAGGCAGAAAGATCTTGTTAAAGGTCTTCTATAGGCAAGAAAATCTTGTTAAACAGATTTCTGGACCCTACCAAGTAAGAGCGAGAAACTACAGGAGGACCCAGACAGTGTACCCTACAAATCCCCAGTGATTCTTATCTGCTAAGATTAGGAAACCAGTATTAGGGTATGTGTTACTTCAAAGAAGCAAAATAATTGATGGCATAAAAGGCCTGTGTTGAGATCATTTATATAACAGTTTCTAAAGTAAAATGGTTTAAGAGAACCATTGAAGAAAGCTAAGAGGCTTTCTCAGGTATTCAAAAATTGAAGTTATAATTCAAATTCTACCACTTCCACTATCTCTCTATTTCTGTCTACCATCATCACCTTCCAGGGCTACAAAATAGTATCCTGACTGCTCTCTATTTCCATTCTTCCTGAGAGACAGTCTATTTTCTATACAGTGGATGGCATAATCTTTTAAAAACAAATATCAGATCATGCTACTTCCTGCTCCCCTGATGCACACCCCTCAATAGTTTACAGTTTTGCACTTAAGAAAGAATCCAAACTTATTGCTACAGCTTTCAAAGCCCCACTTGGGCTGCCCATCTGTCTCATTTTAGCTCCTCTCTCTCCATTTACTCATTCTGGCTTGTTCCTTTGCTTGAGTGTCCCACATATGTCACATCCCTGAGCTTGACCATCAGTGTTCTTACTTGCTGGCACTATCTTTGGCCAGTTATCCACTGGGGTTGCTGCACTTTGCCATTCTGAAGGACCTTACCACAGTCACCTGTTCATGCTCTGTCTAATTTTTACCCTGATTAAGTTTACCTCAGAAATACCATCAGTCTGTTCAGATTTTTACCAGTTTGTACATTTTCTTGGTCTCCATTACTAGAATATACATGCCTTAAGACAGTGAACTGTCTTATTCATTGTATTCCTCAGGGCTGAGAAAGGTTTCTTAGTTGATGATCAGTAAACATTTCTTATATGGAAGGACAAATGCATGATGTGCTAGGAATGTGATAGGGGTATTGAATCAGTGCCATTTTCTATGCTATTGTTTTTATGATCCAACTTTTAGTTATCTATTACACTTTCTGTAATGTTCTCATGATGTCATGCTTAAATATCCAAATGATCTTGTTTCCTTATAACACTGTGTTATAAGTGTTATAACACTGTTATAAGTGTTGCTTGGTTTGGTAGTATACTATTTTATTATCTAGATTGGGAGAGGTTGCTACTAAGCATAGAAGAAATTTCCCATCTCTGTTGATGTTTTTATACTTTTCTCATCTCATACTTAGTTTTCTCCTGGTATTGACTTGACTTAGACACATATAAGGAGGAGACCTTCCCTAGCTCTGTGCACAGACTTTGCGATCACAAAGTCCTTGGTTTCTCTGAACTTTCTCCTTTGTTTCCTTGTTAGAAGAAGTCACCTTCAGGACCAATGGTCACACAAAAGTTCTTAAAAATGGTTTTTAGGCTCAGTGAAATAGGAGCTAGATCCAGATCTGGGACATGATTAATCATTAGAAGCTTGGATTTTATTGGTCTTAGGAAAGTCTAGGTAAACAAAAACTCCCCCCCCACCCCCAAATTCACTGCAAACTTTATCTTCCCTAATTTGTTTTGAAGATAAGAGATTTAGAAAAACATGGCACCAAGCCACTGATTTGCTTTCCACTGCATCTATTTCACTGGGCATCACAGTGAGCTGACCAGCTCTTTCAAGATCTGTTTGAGATGTCCAAATTTCTAGTTGACTTCATAGAAAAAGCTAAGCAATGGTCAGTCCCAAATGGAATTTACAAGAGAGTTTTAGGATCTTTTATAATCACTGTTATCTGTGATCTGTTTTGCCAGTGAAAACACAGAAATGTTAAATTGTTATAGTTGTGGGTGTTTTAAATAATTTGCCATAGCTGTGTTTCCTTTTCCATACTTGACCTCTGTGTTCTCCTATAAAATAAATTCTCCTGAAATTGTAGTTTGTGAATTCAAGATAAGATGATAAAAACCATTAACTGCATTGCATATAGATGATACCACTCTGTGTAAATAGAACACTCATAAATACATGCACAGATATATCGACTGCATTTATATCTCACCAGCATACACACACAAACACTTAGACTCTCCCTTTTATCTTTTCAGAGCAAGACAGTTCAGCTTCACTTCAGTGTCTTAAGTATTTCATTCAAAGATACTGTTTTTCTTCCAGAAATATCCTCACACTGAAAGACACAATGTTGAAGGGTGCCTGAGGGTGGACTTCTGTAGTTCTATGCCCACTGGCCCTGCCAGCCTCACGCTGACCAGCCGGCAGGAACTTGCAGAGGTAGTTTCCGGACTTGGAGCCCCAACCCCCTGGCTTCCAGCTTATTTTCCAGGTAGGCACGAACTGTTGCCAGTCCTGTACGCTTCCTCTAGTTGAGGACCTGCCTGGAGGCAGATCTGTCTAGTTATCTGTCTGCCTTTTGAAGTTACATTGCACACAGCTGCTTTTGCTGCATCTCAACTCCTACTTGCCTGAAGGAACTCCAGCTGATAAGTCCTGGCCAGGGGGCCTAAAGAGTTATTTACCTAGGATGCGAATCTCTCCACAGGCACCTAGAGAGTCGATTTGCACACCATGCTTTTCATCACTTAAGGTGATTTTTCTGGTTCAGATGTCTAGTGCTGAAACAGAGAAAAATATTTTCAAAGTTGAAGAACATCTCTTTCACAATTTGACTAAAGTTAAGACTTTTATGATAGGTAATTGCCACAAAAACTACTAGTGCATGGTAATAGTGGCATAAAAAAGGAAAGCAACCACTCTCCTTTAAAGGGACTGTAAAATCAGGTAATGAAGGGCAAATTGGAGTGGGAGGAGGTGAGCAAAATATGCATAGATTTTAAAAAATGAGTAAGCTGAGATTAATATTAGCGGTTTTCCATTTTTCTGGGTTATTTGTAATCACACTTTAACTCTGCTCAGTCTGAAATGTGCAGTGAATGTCCAACAGCAGGACACCCAAGCAGTACTTAGATGTTGCATTAAGTGGGATAAAATAAGTAGTGTGAGCAGAAGGAATGCTTTAAAAATACTGAAGTGCCATCCTAAATGAGTCACCCAGCTGTGGGCTGCTTAGAAACAGCAGGATGAACCAGACAAGACTGGCTTTCTGCCCGTAGGTCAAAGGATAATGTATTCAGCCTCATGTGCACCAGGAATAAGTGTCACTGGCTGTAGCACTGGCTTATCCGCATGGCCAGGGTCTGTCTTTGTGAGGCCAGGAGGCCACTGGCCTCACAATCAGCAGGTTCAAATGTAGACAGGCAACATTACTTCCATATGAGTTTATACGTACTATCTCAGAGATTCCTGGTAGGACTGAAAAAGAAAAAAAAAACATGTTGTAAAATATGAAACATATGTTCTATTACCATGCTGTAGTGCTTCTAGGGCATGGTGAATTTGTATTTTTAATCAGTTTGGCTAAATGTATTGTGAATCTGGTAGTGGAATATTTATTAACTTATTTCATTCCTGTAACTTTTGTGAATATCCAGGCTCTTAGATATATACTTGTCAGAGTATATATGGTCTTTTAAAAATCCAAAAATGGGGCTCTCCCTAGTGGTGCAAGAGGTTAAGACACAGCACTATGCAGCTATCTGCAGACACTGCAGCATGAGTTCGATCCCTGGCCAGGGAGGTGACCCACATGGCGCAGCAGACCTCCCCTGATTCGCCTGCTACTCCCCTCAGCAGTGTATTTCAGTCAGTCTGCCTGTTCTGCTCCCCATTCTGTCTCTGGTGAATCCTGTGACCACCCCCACACCTCTCACCTAAAACCCCAGTTCTTATATTCATAAATAAATGAATAAATCTTAAAAAAAAAAATCCAAAAATGACCATTCGCTTAAGCCTCTGGAGTAGCTTCCTACTGTTCTAGAAGAACATCTAATACCCAGAAACTGTTCTTGTGTTCAAAGTCAATTTGTGTCAGGCTCCCTCTTCTTCCTTTTCATCCTAGCCACACTATTTTGCCTTTTAGTTAGTTTTCATGCCGTACTCTCTTTCTCCCTTGGGTTTTGTACCCAAGGGACCTCCTTGGAACCTTAATCACTGGATAGCTGCTATTGTCCCTTAGGCCTCAGCCTAAAGGCTGTTATAATTCCTTAAACATTCCAACTCTTAGACTAGCTCCCAACATCTCTTACCCACTATGTGGCCCCTTCTTTCATAACTACCATCCGATGTTATAGGAATTAATAATTCAGGTTCTACAGGGAAGGAAATGTTCTCTCTTGTTCAAATCTGTACTATCACCTTGCACATCATTCAATAAATATTTGGTTTTCTTTCCAGCAGCACATGCCAAGTTTATTAAGGGAAACAGAAAAAGGAAAGGAGAGACACCTGCATAGACAGTCTTAAATGACAAGATATGCATTTTGCCCCAGCAAGTTTCATCTTCATGTAGTGTTTTTTGATGAAATGACTGTACAATCTATAAATATTTGTTGCATGAAAAACTCTATGATCAGAGGTTTAAGTTTTTCTCTAGAAAAGACAATGATGTAGTTTCTACTTGTTGGCACTAATGGTTAACTTTGTGCCAGAGACCAGCTCCAGCTAAGGCCAGGATCCCCAAAGGATGAGATAGTGGGGCTGGTGGATGAGGGAGAGGGAGAGAGGGAGAGAAGAGACACAGACACTCAGGGTGTATACAACTCCTACTGATAGAATCAGCAGGTCTTTATTTATACATTACAAGTGAGCAGCGGATTACATCGGCATGTGTATAGAGCAGGAAAATAATCATTACCTTTTTTTCCTCAAGAACAGTTTTGGGGCTTATGACCTCCAACCAAGATTAATGATGTATATTATTACAAAGTTAGGTCTACATGCAAAACAACATATTCCCATCAGATTTTGATTGTAGTGGTTATACAAGTTATTTATTAATGTTAAAACAGGCACAACAACTTTGCATAATCACAACTTAATGATTTTGTTTTTACTTTGAGTGTAAGATAGACTGCTAGTTTATGAGGTCTAAGATTAAAGTAGTGTTAATGTTTAAAAACTACAAGCCCCCCAATAAAAGGGAAATACTAAAATCAAAACTTAAATTCTATCTAGACCCCATTTAATCTTCAAAAGTAGCCACTAACCTCAATATATCCTGAACCTAAGACTTTTAAAATTGATTTAAGCAGAACAAATGCAGAAAAGAGGGGAGGAGGGAAGGAAGGATTCACGTGACTCATTCATCACCTGGAAACACAGAGCCTTTCTTAATGAGCAAAGTTACAGAGATCATTTCTTGGTTTCTGAGGCTGGTTTATCATAATAAATGTTTAGGTCTGAGACACTATTTAAAAACTAACTTTTGATTTTGTAAAACAACCACATTTCAATTATGTTTTGTATTACCTGGTTTTACAGTATTGGTTTTCTTGAATGTGTGTTACAGTATTTGCCAGTCATCAGTTCATCATCAAAAATGCGTAGCAACCGATTACAGTGTTTAGCAGAACAGCCATATCATAACAACCCCTGTGGATTGTTTTCCAGTAAGCACATATCCTGAGACTTACAGAATTATAAAATCAGACAAAACAGAAGGGAATCCGGCAGGGACCAGCTTTGGAGCCCCTGATTTTTCAGGAAAGTCCCTCATGCTGGACTTTTGTTACACAACATGAATAGCGTGGCCCACGCCAACTTTGTGTAGAGGTAGGAAGGCACAGAGCAGGTTCGCTATGATCTGGGCAGATGGGTAAAGGAGGAGTCCTGGAGCCTTTGGTGGCTTTTTCAGTGAGGCAACCAGGTACTTGGGCAACAGTGGGTCTGGGGATCTGGGGGCCAGGAGGCTGGTAGGATTCCTAGCCTCTGGCAAATCGTCACTCTCCCTGGGCTCTCTGTTCCTGTGCTTCTCTGCTACTGCTGCTGCCACCACATCTACTGCTTCTTCTCCTGCTGGTGTCCCTATGACGTTGCCCTTGTATGGCCAGTCTTTCAGCCCAGGTGCACCCATTTGCTCATGCCCACACCTACTCCAGGTGCTGCCATCAGGCTTGCACACAGGACCACAGGGGTCTATCTTTGATGCTAATGGTGGGAGGGTGGAAAAACCTGATAACGTCTGTTTACCCTACACTTTGGATATGAAGTGAATTGGATTCCCTGTGTTTTTAAACATGTGAAAGTAGACTAAGAGATAGGTAAATAAGTAAATTGTGCCTGGACATGCTAATTCTTAATTTAGTATTGTGAATACTAAATAGTCATGAAAATGAACTATGGTACATTAAGAGTCTAATACCGCAAAGAAATACCTCATTCAGATCTGAAGCTTAGTGTTTAAGAAGAAGCATACATTTTCATTTAACCTATTGCAACATTTTTTTAACATTATTCCAATGGAAAATAGAAATTTATTTTTATCTAAATGATCCTGAGAACATAGTCCCCTGTGCTCAAGTCTGAGAGAACTTTCCTTCCCACTTACTACCCCTGAAAGTCCCAGGACCCGCCTAGTTTTGATCTCTAACACTAAGCTACCATGCGATTACATGTAAATCATCTGATAGCATCCATAACCAATGCTATAATGTAAACAAGAACACCCTCTCTCTCTGGAGCAATAGCAAGGCAAAGATGATGTAAACTTTTTCTTTTTCTTTTTTTTCAATTGTAATCCCCATGTATTCCCCATCACCATATCACCAATGCACCATCACCTCAGTCCCCCGTGCTCCCATCTGCCCTCAACCCTCTCTCTCCCCTTCCCCACAAAGTGTCCCCAATTTGTCCTTGTCTTTTCATTTTTTAACCTATTGCAACTTTTGATCATGCTGAAAGACTTGGTTGAGAACAGAGTAAGCCAGAGGTTATTGACCATCACTGCCCAGGGTCTAGGCCTTTATGGAAAGAATAGGGCTGGGTGGAGACAGGGCAAATGAAGTCCAACCATAGGGAATTGTTTCCATGTGAGCTTAGTATTGATAGATTTTCTTTTCTTTTCTTTTTTTTTTTTTTTTGAGAAAACCTAAAGTTAAAAGGGTTGAGGCTTAATTTTGTAATTTTAAAAAATGTTGGTAAATAATTACAAAATTTGAAAGTACCATGTTTAAGTAGAGAAAATAAAACATTGTTTACAAAACCCTGAATTTAAAATTTAATCATTATTTTGAGATTAGAATTATTGAACTAGACTATCAATTTATTGATGCTTGAATACATAATGCATGAATAACCAAATAAACAACTGATGCATAAAAAATAAATCAAAGGATTTTACAGAGACAAAGGACATTAGAATCATTTTCTAAACACCTTCCTTCACATTATCATGGAAAATCTTAGGTTCCCCCACATTAAATTCCTTCGGGCTGAACTCACATGTGAAAAAATGAACAACATGGATTGGAATCCAGGTGTTTTGATGTTTGGCTTTTCTCTCAGCACCAAGCAGCCCTGTGTACATATTTGTGACTGTATATTCTCAAGTGGAATGAAATAGGAGGGCTTGTATCAGTGCTTTTAGAATTTTATGGTACACGTGAATCAAATGGGAATCTCATAAAAATTTCTGATCAGCAGACCAGGAATAGGGCCTAAGATTTTGTATTTCTAAAATTTCTCAGGTGATGTCAATCCCAGGACCAAACTAAAGGATGGCCCTAAAGTTCCCAGAATAGAATGTGTTTCTTTGTGCAATTCTTCACCAGTTAACATTCTGCTAACATTGCTTCCCTTCCGCTCTGAATCTCTGACAAGTAAAATACACTAAATTAAATGTTAAATCCACTTTACAGAGAAGGTAGATAAGTGAATGGCTGGAAACAAGCTTATGAGGAAAACAGCAAATCTTCAATTCTACTTATCAAAAATCTTTGAGATATTAAATGCATTCATTTTCTCATGTCTTATAGATAGATTTTAGTTCTGGTTAGTTGCTGGGGAACTCACATCATTTTGTAACTAATAGTAATAGAAAGTGATATTCTAGGAAATAAGAGAGAAGTATTCAGTATAAAATAATACTCATTCCACAAGATGGCAGTAAGTCCCTATGCTTTGCCTTTTTCTTGACTTTTACCTTTTGCCAAGGGTACATTTATCAATGGAAATTTTCTGAGAATTACATTTTTTTCTGTTAATGACAGAACTAAACTGAAGAGAAGTTATATGTTTTTATCTCTGCCCCAGGACTAATGACTATATTTTATCTTACTTAGTTCTTTGTACAGGTCCCCCATGCTTTTTGAAAGTTCTCTTTAGACCGTTCAGCTTTTACAAAAGGCCCACATTAGTACCTGTTTTTGTTAACCAAAAGAAACCTGAAGAGACAGTTCACTTTAAGAACTTTCACCTTTACAACAAAAGTTGAAAAGCCAAACGAGTGTGGTTATCCAGTGGTGGTTAACGTTTGCACCTCCTGTACAACTGAGCGCAGTGGCAACACCAAATTCTGTTCCCAGGTACTACTTTCTACAGGCTGTGTATGTACCATTATTGTTTCTACTTTTATTTAAATGTGACTTTAGGTTTTATGTGTTCTGTGAACTATCCAGTAGATTTTTTTGGGGGGAGGAGTCTGGGAATAAAAATATCTGCATGTAAATTATTGGTAATTGTTTCTTTGTGCCATTTTGCTGGTGAAAGATTCATTGGAACTGCTCTATTTTTGGATAGAGGGGGATACCTTTTGTTTATGAATTGTGATAGAACCAGATGAAAGCTGTAAAAATAAACATAGAAATAATTTATCCTAAAAGAAAATTCATGCTTTCAGAGAGGAGAAACAGGGGAGATTCATTTTGGCTTATGAAAGACTGATGGGAACAATCTCTTTTCAGATAGTGGAGGAAACCTATACTAGTAAATATTGTAAGCTGATGTCATCTTTTAAGCTTGTATTTACTCTTTCAGTTTCCACTTAGACTTTCTAAGTGGAATGCATTTTCATTGAATATTGCAAAATTTATAAAACAAAAAATTGATAGTTATTCAAAGTTTTTAATGTTTTCTAACTCTTAATTTTAGTCATTTACTTAATTTCATTTAAGAAATTGCTTGGAAGTTCAACCTACTGTTAAGTCAGAAACAATCATAAAACTGAATTCTTCATTGTGTTATCAACTTAAGACAAATGGTAATTACATTTCAGTACACACTGTTTTATAAGACTTTAAAAGTGTAAAAGTTACATTTCTAAGAGTTGTTGATAAGATCTTTATTCTCTTTAAAAGTCTCAGAAGATGGGAGAAACATGGATTAGGAAAAAGAACATATATTAACAGTTTTTTTAAGCTTTTTTATCATGTGAATAAGAAAAAAAATGGGTAGTTTATTGGCCCATGGATACTTATGTATAAGTGTAGGTAGATATTTAATACTACAGTCATACTGGTGAAATTGGGTGTTAATCCCATTTTTATCACTAGAATTGTTTGTGACATAGAACAGCACATTGAATGGTTTGGGACTCAGTTTATTCTGGTATAAAATACAGTATATAGATTAGTTGATTTCATTTTCAATCCCTTAAAATTGTATGCTTCTCAGGAGAAAATACAATTAAAAAAATACAATTAAGTAAGAAGAACATAAGGTCCATGGCAACTAAAGGTTATGGGATCTTTAGCATGCCCAACATCCTGTCTCTTTTTTTCTTTATGTATTTAGTCTGGTATTTGTTCTGTTCTGAAATGACTTAGAGAGACTGGCAAGGAAAAGTGCTGGATCAACACTGAGGGTGTATGTGGCTTGTGTATTCCTGAAAGTACTTTATTATGAACTCTTATCTTCCCCCATAATTTCCATTTCATTAGGCCCTTAAGATAATAAGAGGAAGAATTGATAACTGGAAAAATTGCACTCAGTAGATAGCGCAGGGATATTGGAGAGAACTTGGAACTTATAAATAGCTCACTAAGTGTGATGCTAATTGTTGGTTTTGCTCCCTGCTTTGTATTATTATCTTCCTCCTCTTGTCTGCCTCACTCTCCAGCGTGTCCACCATTTTTCTCTACTCTGCTCTTCCCCTTCATCTGCCTGGTCTCAAAGTCCATGTTTCCATGGTCATTCAGTTCCAAACACAATCCCTTGGACCCCTATCCACACGCAGGTCTATCTTAACAGCACAACTGGCCAGGGTGATGCTCTACTTCACAGGTCACTCCATTTCCTAGCTCAGCTGAGGATAGAAATAGCCAGTCCTTTTGTCCTTAATCAAATGTAGTTACCTCCTTCTCTTCCAAATGAGTTTTATTAGATATTGGCTAAAAGCAGCATTGATCTAGATGAAGCTACTTAAAATCATTAAGTTTATGAGCACTTACCTCTGGGTAAGTAGCATAAATGCTGAATGCTTGCTTGGGTTTCAATTGAATGCCTGCTGACCCAGCTCCAATGCTAAAATTTTCTTCATATAGCTTTCATACATACCCTCACCTTTATGGATCCAGGCTATTAAAACATATCGAGGATATCCTGTAATAATAACAAACTTAGCTTTCTGAGGATCTCATTTTTTAGACTGATAAGCACTTCCTAATATTTGCTTGATGAACTATGACGTTATCTAAATATGACACTCATTTAGAATTGGTTCAAAGAATTTTTCTAAAAAGGTAGCAGGGCAAATTACGGTAGATAAAAAAGATTTGGCCTATAGCTCTCAATTTATCCCTCAACCAACTGTTTGTGAACTTTGTCTCTCTTTCCCATGACATTACTAAGAGTTCTGGTTCAAAGGCAAAAAATCAAACTTAATGAGTTGAACTAGTCTTGGAAAAGGTAAATGATTAAAGGTTGCCGTCAGGGTTTCCATATCTGTTTATGATATCTCGCTCTCTGCATCCCACATGCTGTCATGGTGGTCTGGTTTCCCTAGGACCTTATTAACAATTTAAACAGGTGGATGCACTCTCAGTTATTTCTCCTAGTCTACTAGAGATTTTCTTCTTTGAACTCTTGTCAGGTTCAAGTAATGGGGTCTAGGAGTTGAACCCAGAGCATGAGATGAGATGGAGGTGTAGACAGTGATGGAGTGAACCATTCCATCATTAGAGCATACTGAGGGTGGATCCTGTTGATTCAATTACTTTTTTTTTTTAATTTTTATTTATTTTTTCAGAGTTAAATATCAAACTTTGTCGTTGCTTTTTGCCACTTGGTAGCATTTAACACGGGCTTCAAGCCTCAGAATACTCTGAGTTGAGTAGAAAAACCTTGTAAATGAAGCTTTGTTCAATAGAAACTTCTCAGTAGTCAAAATTTAGACTGTGAAAAACTACATCCAAAACATGTTTTTATGAAAACACTTAACCTTGAACAAAGCTCCAACTACACAAATGCAGAGTGAAATAGCATTTCTTCTATACTCAGAGTAGTTACCATACAGGCACAGAAGATACCGAGCTTCTCTAGGCACTGTTCACTTTTTTAAACAGGAGATAAAAAATATTGTCCACAAACAATATGCCAGCTTTTGGGCAGGCTTCTGAAAGTCTTCAACTTTATGCTTTAATAGTGATGAGGTGAATATAATCATGATCTGGAATGTGATTCCTATCTTCCACAAGTATAGTAAGGAGAAGGTCACTGTCTTATGTAAATATGATTTCTGTCCCTGATCAGTTCTCCCATCCCCTCTTCCTCCACCTCTCCTGTGTATGATTTACCAGTAGTCCTGATCATCATAACCTTTTTAAAAAAGATTTATTTATTTATGCATGTAAGAACTGGGGTACAGGCCAGGGGTGTGGGGTGAGAGGATTCATCAGAGACAGAGCCGGGAACAGAACAGGCAGATCAACAGAAATACACTGCTGAGGGGAGCAGCAGGTGAGGCAGGAGAGATCTGCTATTCCATGTGGGTCCCCTCCCTGGCAGGTGGCAGGGATCGAACTCTTGCTGCAGTGGCTGTGGTCTCCTTCATAGTGCATTGCTTAACCAATTGTGCCACCAGGGAGGCCCCTGTGATCATCTTAACCTTGATCATATCCTCTATAGTAATCCTGATATCTTGAGCTGTTATAGGTAGGTTCTCCCCATGTGAATTCTGGTGTTGGGATAAGTGATCTTTTTGTTGTAGAGAAACCATTCTGATCATGTATCCTTCAAGCTCAGTTGAATTGGCATGTTCCTTGCTTCATTGGTATCATTTACATTTTCAAAAATACAAAGGCAAATCCTCTTGAACATCTAGGCCCCTGATCACATACAATCTAATCAGCAATGAGGCTGTATTTAGAGAACATAGATCCTTAGATCCCATTTTGTAAGGTACAAGCTCAATCCAAATACTCCTAGAAAACAGTTGAGATCAGAATTTGCCCAATTCCTGACATGATGCTTAGGACATGGGAGAATGACTGTGGCTATGATATATAAAATCTCAACTGTAAGACCTGCTGTAGGATAGTCTATGGGAGCAGGAGCAAGATGGTAGTCTTGTGTGATGCCTTAGAACTTCTTCTGTATCTAAACCTACATTCAGATCTGGACCTAGACTTTGATCTGGAATACCTGGAATCTTCCTTGGGGAAGAATTTGTAGGGATATGCCTTGTAGATTTCCCAGGTCCATAAGCATTTCCATTTCTGGAAGTTGAAGGGAAATCCCCCTCGCTGTAGTTCTACTCTCCATTATGACTCCTGACTCTTAGCTGCTGTTGCCACTCAGTGTGCTTCAATCAAAGTTGCCAATCTCTTGCACCTTCTTTAGAGAGGCTCAGCTGCAACCTTGAAGAAAGCACTCCAATTAGTTTACTTTTAGGATAATCTCACAGAGAGGGATCGTAAACATTTTTAGACAGTGTGATTTAACAGCCAAATGGCTAGGTTACTTGGACATCAAAACTTTTGATCTTGCTATATAGGCAATTTTAGGGGTCATATTAGAAGAAATTTTCAGCAACATATCAATTGCCTACTTTCTCAAACAAGCTAATTTATGTCTAATTGCTGGAAGACGTGTCTATAGAGACACATTTCTTGCCTTTCAGAAGCTGGCAAAGTATGGGTGGGACTCACTTTACAAATAGTACCAACAGGTTAAAGTTCTAGAACACCATGATGTTCAAAGTAGAAGGCAAGAGGAAATTCAGGATCAAATGGAGATTATTCTTAATATTTACATTCAATCATACCTATAAAATGCAGTCACCAAAAAACTAATGAACATAAGTAATCAGTCTGATTCCTATTGATTTCATCATTAATTACAAAATGATACCCTATGCTCTGAAACCTATGCTCTTGAACTCATTGTTCAAGAATAACTTGACTCACTGAACAAGTGAATATTGAGAGCTTAATATTTATGAGGTACAATACCTTGATTAGAAAAAAGATGAATCAAAACATCTGAAGTATTTGATAAAAAAATGATGAGGATGATAAAATCATGCCCTTTTTTGGTAAACAGAACAAATGCAAAAGATCTTTAGGGTAGATTTTGTTCACTTCTTTTATTTTAATGGTTCAGGATCTAGGGGTTAGATTATATACCTAAAGGCATATAGTCATTCAGTCTTAGTTTTGCAACTAAAAACTGCATGCCTCTAGTTCCTGTCTAGTGTACTTTTTAGTATTTTGCACTGATAATTACTTTCATTGATCAATGAAAAGAGGTTTTAAATCTTCGGTGTTTGGTTCCAACTCAAGCTCTTTTTCTTTAAAAGATTTTATTTATGCACACAAGAACTGGGGTGTAGGCCAGAGGTGCAGGGGGGCGGTGAGAGGGTTCTGCTGTGCCATGTGGATCACCTCCCTGGCTGGCAGAGCTAGGCAGAGATCGAACTCATGCTGCGGTGGCTGCATTTTGCCTCATAGTGTGGTGCTTAACGCCACCAGGGAGACCACCCTGAGCACCCTACCTATGCACTCAGCTACTCTTCCAAGAAGTAGTCAGTTTATAATCCCTAGCCTGCAATCATGGCATACATGCAAACACAGAGATAACTAATAAGCACCAAAACAAAAAGTCCCCAAATTCCTTTCCTGAGAAAATAGGGAGAAAAATAATATATATCCCATATTGGAGTTAGGAGTCTTGTGCTCAAATTCAGTTCTGCCCCAGGAAGCCTTGGTCAAGCATGCCAACTCTCTCCCTGAGGCTGGTGACTTACTGGGTCACTTTTCATTGATTTCATATACTAGCTATTTATTAGGGAGGTGCGTCTAATAGAGACTCAAAATAAACTCTGAACTTTCTCATAGCTCAAACATTTTCTGAAAGCATTCGAAGAGAGACCTCTTTTCTGCCAATTGTTCTGTTATAATAAGTTCTACCATCACTTTGACATAACTACTCAACTCAGACAACTAGCCAACTAGCGTTACTATGTGGCTGACCCCAAATAAGTGGCTAATTGTGATTCTTATTTAAATCTATAAATTTAGGTGATGGCACCTGTACTTTTATGCATATGCTTGTTATTGATCACAGCAGAAGTATTTAACTCCCTTGTAACAGTCTCAGAATTACTGCATTTGGTGTTTTTCAACAAATATGTCTTTTGATGTAAAATGTCATTGTCAAAATTTAAAGTTATAATCAGACTCAGCACAATGTATTCTGAATTACATTCCTCAGAAAAAAAAGTAGAAAAAGGAGAAAGAAAGTATTATTCAGTAGCAATGCAAAGTACTAATTGCAATATTTCAAAGAAAACCTTTCTTTTTTCCCAAACCCTCAAGTCTATTAATCCTAGAATTATGATTCATTCTGAGAGTATTTTAGCACAAGCTCAAAAATATAATATAATGTTCTGTAATATAATTAGTAATCCAATAAAATATTTTGCTCTAAATTACTTAATAAATGTACTGTGTGAGTAATAATATTCTTAAAATGAATTTCAGGACAATTCTTCAGTTTCTCCTTTTAGAATAATTGCATATAATTCTAGAAAATATATTGGAGATCAAAAGACTGCAGCTTTTATTTTTGTGAATTAGACAGCACACAGGCTAATGATAGTCCATAATGAAACTGCTAGATGTCGACGTAGAAATGATAAAGGACAAAATGAAAACCTTCCAGAAATTCAGCTGAGTGGAAATCCTCAGCGCGTGTTCTTTAGCCTCTGTTTTTCCACAATAGAGAAACAGCGGAATCTTTTTTTCCTCTTCTCACCACTATCAACCTGCTGTCAGTCTAATTCCTCATTAAATAGATAAACATGTTTCTAAGCTTATATCGCAAGTCCCATCAACAACCTATATGCTACTCAATACCAAGAATCCATTAGTGTTTCTAAGGTCCTTTATTTTTATGGTGATTTATTTTGTCTATTCATCCTCTGAGCTCAATATGGGAGAGATGTAAGCGCTCCTATTTGAAAATCCTCAAAGAAAGGGAGAAAAAAATCCTGTGTCATTATGATGAGAGGCAGTGGGTGTCTTCCTACAGGATAGAGAACATAGGCACATTCATTTCCTTTTATTTCATAGCTCTGGAGAATTATCTGCTTTGTTTCATGAGGCATCACTATTTATGTAAAAAAGAGATGCAATTTGAGGCATTTAGCATAAATACTGGTCAGCTTTTTTTTCTGGTGACATTTTGGTGCCTGTTTCTTAGACATTCCTTTTAATGCTGTCAGTTTTTACAATGGAACATCACAAGCATAATTTCACTGCTGAAAATCAATTTCATGTAAATGCCATCCTCTTGTGCTGGTGATGAAAGACTCTTCTCCAAAGTCTGCCTCCTTCTCTCTTATGCTGTTTTGCTCGGCAGTTTATTATCTGTGTCCTAAGTCACAAAGACACTTGGAAGAGTGAAACGAATGATCTCATGTGCCAATTAGTCTCGAAAATCCAATCTCTAAGATTCCTTATAAAAATTGGAAATGGTTATATTTAAGAGATTTCTAACATAAACTGTGATTTTCACTGCTGATCTTGTATGGTCAAGGAAAATTCAGGGTTGTTCAAGTTCATGTGTCCCTACTGCTCCTAGTCAAACATTTTCATTTGATTCTGCATCTTGTGTTCTAAGTTGACCACTCTGTACTTTGTGATATATAGTGCTCGCCCCACTGTTTCCTTTGTTCACTCTTTCTCTTCTTCTTCAGTAAACTTTTCTTCCTTCACAACCAGCTTTCCTAAATATCACCTAATCCTTCTGTGGCTGACTTAGTGTATTCTCCCTCGTGAAACCCTCCCACATTATTCTATGAGTGAGTTAAATGTTCTAAGAGTGACAACTCTAATATATTGGTATATAGGAGACCTTCAGTAAATGGACATCTCTTAGTTCTTGGTACCATGTGGAAGATGGGATCTTCTAAAGATCTTCTGTCCTAGGTCTGGCTATGAATATCAACTTAGATGTAAATAAAAGGACAATATAATTTTCTTTAGCTTTTATAATTAGTGAATTTCTCTTGACCATCTCATTGGTGTGGTCAACTCACAATCCCAGTGAGGATTTATACTGTCCCTTTCCCACAGTATTGTCTGAAATCTACAAGTTTTGATGCAAAAGACTTGAGAAATGCTTTGGTAGAAGTTGGGGTCTTAGATCCTTGATTGTTCTGTATCAAAAGTCAGGTTCATTAAGATATTTGTTGCTTCATCAAGTGCCTGATCACTTGTAGGGGAGGAAAAATAATTTCCCTCTACCCTTTGGAACTCTTGACCAAGACTCCTGTAATAAAAGACAGGTTAACACAAGGAAAGCAAATTTAACAGAAACACCTCCTGTGTGCATAGGAGATATCCCGAGACAAACGAGTAATTTCCTAAGGTGGTTTAGAATGCAGGCTTAAATAGCAAATTAATAGGAAAAAGGAGAAGGACTATGGACATCTAAGGGAAAAGTAAATGATTTTTAGGAAGAATGAATGGGCATTTCGAAGAATATATGGGAGGTATGATTGTGGCCTAGGTGTGGTGTGCATTTCCAGTCTACTTTTCTGTGTTAAGAGTTAATTTTCTATGGTTGATGTAACTCCAGGGAGTGTTTTATGACAGAATTCTGTATGGGGCATCAGTCCTTGGGGTACCTCCCCATTTTGTGGAGATGTGTTTATAACAAAAACATTTGTACCTAGTTAAATACTTGAAAAATTGAAGTCTGGGGAAAGGAGAAATAGTGAAAAGTATGTTTAAACACAGAAATGCATGAATCCCTCTGTGACTCAGTGTGCCCAAATATTCTGATACAGTATTTTTTTATGGCTCATAAATCACACTTGGATTATTGAAGAAGAGGATTGGTGGGGGCTTCCCTGGTGGCACAAGGGGTTAAGGCAAAGCACTATGAAGCTATCTGTAGTCACTGCAGCACAAGTTCTATCCCTGGCCAGGAAGGTGACCCACATGGCGCAGTAGACCTCTCCTGTCTTCCCTGCTGCTCTCCTCAGCGGTGTATTTCAGTAGATCTGCCTGTTCTGCTCCCCCTTTGTTTCTGGTGAATCCTCTCTACCCCCTGCACCTCTGACCTGCACCCCAGCTCTTGTGTGCATAAATAAGTAAATCTTTAAAATTGGTCCTCTATTGTCCAGGACCAGGAAGCACATATGGTGGGATTTGTAAAGTTCTTACTGAGTGATTGATGATTAGACATTTGAGGTCAGCAAATACAGCTCATTGCTAAATTATTAGAATAATGCATTTAAAATCACGTTTCTTAACATAGTAAAAATTTAGGCAGGGCTAAACAGCACACCAAATGTCCTGAGCTTGTTGGCTATTGGGAAATTTGTAAGCTTGTGAAATAGGTATTTCCTTTAGCTTTTATAATTTTCTTTAGCTTTTATATTTGCTTGCCATGTGTAATGAAATTAAACTTGAAGACATGGTTCCTGCATGTTCTGAACCAAGAAAATTAGGAATTCTTAAAAGAAATGAAAGAAAAATCTCAATAGTCTTTGGTTGTTAATAACATAGTCAAATGTGCATAAGTATGACCTTGTATAAATAAATTCCCAACACTTTTAATGCAGATACTAATAATCAAATTTTTCCTAGATTTGGAAAATTTTTCCTTCATAGCTGTGAAAAGGAATTGGTCGCATAAAATCATGATGGAGATCCTGTTACCCAAATTATGAAATCAGGTATAGCCATACCTCAGATAATTAGGCAAGATGACAACAGATATTTTTGTGCCATCATCAATTCTGAATTTTACTTTTTTGGACAATCACGTTGTAGTGATACTGTAATGAGAGGAATGCCTCTGAAATTAGATAAAATCACCCCTAATGTTGCCCTGTTTACTTACTTGACAGTGAGCAGCATGATGGCCTCTGTAAGTAGGTACATGATAAAGATTTTAAAATTTAATACACTAAACATACTTTTATAGGGTTAATTGTGCTAGCTTCTTATTTTAGTTATATCAATGTCAGTATTAAAGGAATATTCATTAGCAGGTTTGATCCTTGCATTCACCATTTAAGTAAACTTTGTTCCATAGCCAGAGGGCACACCTTTTAATACCAGCAATCCCCTCACATTGGCCTGTTATTAGCAATCCACAGCACAGAGTAGATCAGATAGCTCCAGGCACAACTACTTTTCCTACTGCTGAAATAATCCTAGATGAGTGTTTAGGGGTGTTGGGCCTTAGGACCTTCGAATAGGAAGTATAATCTATAGTTATAGTTAATGGTTTTCAGTTGGGTGCATGATGGCAACAGCTCAAAATCTTTAATACAGGACACTAAGGAATCCATCCCATTTGCAACAAACCATGAATTTCCAAAAGTGGACACTGAAAGTTTAATGCATAGAGAAGTGATCCTTTACACAAGATACTGGTATTTTGTTATTTCCTTTTTGACATATCTCACTTTATTCTGCATTTTACACTCACTATGACTTCTGCTAACTTAGCAATCTCTATGTATATCTGCAAGTCAACCCAAAATTTGAAAGTGTAATAAAGCTGCTTAATGTATAGTAAAAATAGCAAAATAAATATAAAAGCACTTATATAAACAGTTATAAATTTAATACAATAAACATGAGTAAACATGTGTTTTACAATGTTACTCCATTTTATCCCTAGCCTTGTGATAGTGTTACAGGGCAACCCTAATATAAAATGGGTTTGCCTGACTGGGTCCTCACCCGCGCGCTCGAACGGCACTTATAATGCCCCAACTGCAGGCACACACAACAAAGGTTAATAAAGGGTTTTATTTACAAGGGAAGGAGAAATAGCGTAGTGAATAACACAAGGGGAAGAGAGGGATGCAGATCTGTAAATAGCCTACCAGTTCCTTGGAGCTGGAACCCAATGGTGTGCTGAGAGCTGACTCCCAAGGGAAAAAAAAGGACCCCCCCCAAGGCCCACATGTCTGCTTTTATATTCAGCCTGGCTGCTCAACTCCACCCTCAGGTCCCAGTGATCTGCTCTTGGATAATGACCTTATGGGATTTGTAGTCCTTGGATCTTGTAGGTCTGGAATGGGGGTCGAAGTCCATAACCTATTTGTGTAATCCATTCAGGAGGGTCTTTTCCCCCTAACAATAGGAGACTGGAGAGTTTAGGTAGCTAGTATCTTCATGTTTCAGGAATTCCTGGATGAGTTTATCAAGAAGATATGTGGAAGAGGACATTTGGTTATCACAAATAACAATTCCTACTCTTTCATCTTGCCTTTTAGATGAATTAAACCAATTCAGAGGAAGGGTGGAGATAGTATTCTCTCCCCAGCTGATATCCCCAAGTGCTAGTGTTTGAGCTTTCTCTTCCTTTCCCCCCATTCTATAGACAGCTGCCCCCCTCTCACCATGAATTTTATTACAGGGTAGGGAGAGGGGCACCCCAGAACCCCCAAACCTGCCTGCTCTAAATAGGTTCTGCCACCTGCCACATTAAGACAAAACATAAAAGATCTTTAATGGAAAGGAACTTTAATATATTAGTGCTCAATACAGAAAAGACAGAAAAAAATACTTTTTAAATCAAACACCCAGTGTTACCAAGAATGTTATACTCTGCATTGTCTCTTGCTATGCTGGTAACACTCCATTCTTTTCTTGCAATAGGAAATAGACCCACTGATCTCTCCTATGGGCAGTGATTTTCAAACTATTTGGTTTTAGGTCCCATTCTACTCTTAAGTTATTGAGAATTACAAGGTGTTTGTTTGTTTATTTGTTTTCAAACAAATGTGGGTTAAACATACTGAGCCTTACTGATACCATAATTTTAGGTTTTCAGGTCTCATATCCCAGCCAGGAATGGATCCCAGGCTGCAGTGGCAGCCCTAACTCCCAGCCACTAGACCACCATGGGTTGGTGTCTCACTAAGCTGTAGCAGGAACTTTGATGATGCTCAAGCAAGCAGGTGAAAAGAGACAGATTTTTTTTTTTTTTAAGAGAAAGGAGAATTTTATTAAGGAGAAAATGAACAGAAATAACGTGGGGCTCCCAGGAAGGTAGAGGGGTCAGGGAGGGGCAAGGGAGCAAAAGTGGAGTTGTGCCTCAGGGAATATATACATGTTTTCCCCTAATTATTCTGAAAACTCCATCAGTGTCTCTGTGATTAGTTAGTTCTCTGTGATCACATTCACTCTGCCTTAATGTCTCTGTGCCGAGAACTAAGACTCTGTGTCCCAGCCCTTATCTTAGCATACTTTTCTTTATCATCCTTGTTTCAGAATGTCCTCTTGCTCCTAGTGCATGGGGTGTTTGATGAGTTCCATTTGAAATTTGTTGCTCTTATCTCTGGAGCCTTTGTTATTCCTGTGGGGCTATTCTTTTTTTTTTAGATTTATTTATGCATACAAGAACTGGGGTGCAGGTCAGAGGTACAGGGGTCTGAGAGGATTCACCAGAGACAGAGTGGGAAGCAGAGTAGGCAGTTCGACTGGAATACACTGCTAAGGGGAGCAGTGGGTGAGGCAGGAGAGGTCTGCTGCGCCATGTGGGTCTCCTCCCTGAGGGATCGAACGTGTGCTGCTGTGCCTTGGATGCTTCACAGTGCAGCGCTCAACTCACTGTGTCACCAGGGAGGCTGGCTTTTCCTATTCTGTTCTGACCCTTAGAGCTCTCTGCTAGCTCTATGACTCATTACCATATTAGAAATTAAAACTAAGAAGGATTTAAAAATATTTCTTTATTTTTAAATAACACATTACATATTAGTGTAAGTACTATATTTTAGTGGAAAATTAAGTGTTTTCTAAAACAAACAAGTGAGAAAGGCATATTTTACATTTCATAAATCTCTTTAAAAACTGACTTAATAGAAGACAACTGGATTCTCATAGCTGCGTCTGTATTCAGTCTGTTCCAATGTTTTTGGGGAACGTATAGGAAGAAAGTTTGGTTTAATACAGATGTGTATTTGGAAAGGAGGGATATTTTAATGTCTTCAGATAATTGTAGATATTCTTCCTTGATAGACCACTGAAACTTGACAAGTGATAATTTCTTATAAATGGACTGCAATGTGGAATCCAAAATGCTAAAAATGAACTCTTTCATCCTCTTTTATATCATGATACACTAGCCTGTCTTGCACTTTGAGTAGATCATGGATCTATGCATGATTACATAGGCTCACACAATGATCACTTTTTAAACCTTGACACATTTCATTTCATGATAGCCAACAACATATTAATAACACCACTGATCTCATCAGAAATGTCATTAAGTACTGGGAAGCTGTCAAGCTCACAGTGTGGTTACACGTTTTCCAAAATTCTAATATACACTTGAAAATGTTCTCATTAGAAACACATAGTGTAGTTGTTTTCTTTGAGAAGAAAGGCTTAATTTAAAAAAAATTTTCATTGACAAATCTGAATAATCACAGCTATCTGTCAGTTGTTATTTCAAGTAGAAACAGTTGTACATGTTATAATCAACTAGAACATACCATATTTCAGTTACACTAGTGTTTGACTTAAGATAAGCATTGTGCTTTGGTAAGTGACATAAGTGCTTTGTTTCATCATACAAAATATCTAAAAGATAGGAATTTAAGGGCCAGAACTTAATGAACTTCACTGTTATTTTTTGATCAAGGAAATTTTTAAGTGAAGCAAGTATTTTATCATCTATCAATCATTTCTACAACCATCTTACTGGGAAGAATGCAGTGACTATTAGTATAGCTTGGTACCGTGGACCTGATTCTAAAGCTGCAGCAGTTTTACCCACTATTATACCATGAACACATACTAAACAAAAATAAAAAGGCAAATAACTTGTTCATGGACTAGGTTTTGATTTCTTGCTTTAGACTACTATGGTTTCCCAAAAGAAATTCTATCATAAAATTGGTAGCATCTTCTATCTGGGTGTTTGTATTTAATGAAAAGACTATGAGACATTAGACTATTTGACACTAAGTGCTCTTGGAATTCAGAGAAATGGAGGGCAAGGAAAGTATACTTGTGTGAAATGGACTTTCACATTATTTAAATGTAGATTATATAAAGAGCTATGGACTTACCTATTAGTCTAAGTCTTCCCACTTTGTGTTGCTGTCTATTTATTATGCAAGCTAATTGGGAAATGCAATACTAGTAGTATTTCAGTAGCATTCTTCTCATCATCTCATCCTGGGAAAGATTTATGTTCCAAGGTGCAGTGGATGTCACTGAGTCCAGTGGACTGAGGTGGGGAGGAATATTCAGGCTCTCCTGCATACTCTTGCAGAGGGGGTTTCCCAGCAGGGTCCAGCCTTTTCTCATTTTCTTTCTCTCCCTCTTAATACTTATCAGTTTCTATCAGACTCAGTATCATTATCTACTTTTTGCTTATGTTGGTGATCTGCTTATTTGAAAATATTCGTATTTATATTTAACATTTCTTCAGGCATACTTCAAAATAGCCTCTTTTTATAGAATTGTTGCTTCATCTCCTCTAGTTAATGGCACATGATGGCAGGAGCTTGACTCAGTGAGGAGCTGCTCTGACAGGGACAGATAGAGCTCATGCCAGCATGTTACACTGCCCCTGAAATTCCCACTGCTCTCTGGAATCTCAGCTTAGGCTTCTAGTCTCTGATCTGTAGATACAAAAACCCATGCAGGGAGTACAGACCTACATTGGCTGCTGTGTTAGTTACAGAAAGCTGAATCAGATACATGCCTAAATCTTTTGACACCCCCTTAAAAAAATCCATGAGCCAAAGTTATTACCCACAGCTACTTTCCCATGTCCCTAAAAGAAGGGGCTCATTATTTTCCCTCTTTCTGAGCTAAATGATCAAGTCTTTGGGAAAACAATATCCTGGGCACTATTTGATTATTGACTTGTGGGGGGCAAGTATTATCCCTCATCCCTGATATCCAAATTGGCTTTATATTTCTTGTCCCAGTAATATATTCACCAATCCAAACAAAAAATAAGCCAAATTTCTGTAGCTTCTGATATGTATGAGAGGATCAACTTATATATGAGGATGGTTTAAATATTATTAATTGAAGCAGCACAGTTTCTGTTCTTTCCTGCTCTAGGAAATCATAATTGCATGATTTAAAGACTATAACTTTTGCTATGAAGATTAACATCTAAGACATGATGTCTATTTAGTTAATATAGAATGACTTAGAGACTGATGTGAGTGCAAAGAGGTAACAGCATCTACTTTGATAGAGTTTTTATATCCATACCCTCCTCCTACCAGATGGTATATTCAGATCCAGTAGATTTTGAAGTTGTAGGTGAGACTGTGCTTCAGATGCTGGAGCTCTGTGGTAGTTTGCAGAATAGCATGGACAGAAAGTGATGCTGACTCTGCTATGCTTTGCATATAGCCACATCTCCTTATGAAAATATTTTAACATTCTGAAAATGCCTAATAATCATACCTCCCCTAATGGGTACCAGCAACACGAATTCCTGAGTATTGAATGGGGAAAACACCTGCAGTTTGGCAGATCTTTGTCTGTGGAAGTTAGAGTCTAACTCTTCAATTCTACTCTAAAGTTGGGGGTGAGTGGGAAAGAGAGATAAAGGGGGTCTATTTGATGGTGGGTAGAAACTATAATTTTGGTGGTGATCATAACTGGCATATACTAATGTTGAGTATAAACTTGTATACCTGAAACTTAAAAGCAAAACAAAACAAATGAAAATAAAACAACAACAAATTGGCAGGCAGTCATTAGAGACAAAGGGGTTTGGGGTGGGCAAATTTTTAAAAAGCAAGAAACAGTTTTAACAGGGAGCAATGACACAACTGTGTAACCACCTTACTGGCTTCTTCTTTATTGCAGAGACCCTGACCTTGCTCCCATACTTTTCAGAAAAAGGAGGCTTGTTACTTTGTAGATATTCATATCAAGTTGTATTTAAGTTGCTTATGGACAGTTGGCCACTACTTCTTGTTCTTGGACTCCCCCAGTATCACCTTGGAAATAAGTGATTCTGTGGATCACATGTTGATGTGATACTCATTTGAAGTCAGTTCTCACTTCAAATGCATGCTTTCTCATAGCTAACCTAGATAATTAAAAATTCAGATTTTCAGGACTTAGTGAAGAGATTCTGATTGAAATTTTAGAAATTGAGCCTAAGACTCTTTGGTTTTTAACTAAGAAGCTCTGAGGAGATTGAAACAAATGATTCATGGACTACAACTAGAGAAACACCGCCCTAGTAAGTAAAACCATGCCCTGTGTACACATTTGAGGAAGAAACAGTCACTCCTGCTTGTTATTAATTTTAGGTAAGGTGATCCTGAAATCTTGTCTGAGAAAGCCAACTGGTGTTAAGAATGTTCACATGGAAATGAGCACTGTCAAGTTACTATCTTAGCTACTGCTCCTGACTCTGTGTCTGTGGTTCAGGTTTCATGCTTCTGTCCTGGAGTCTGTTTCACTTGTCATTAAGTGAGTTGTATGACTTTGATAGCAGGATTCAAATTATTTCACTTGTTTCCTCTAATCCTGGTCTTCGCTGCAGAGCCCTTCATATAGCAGCATTCTCTAAACAGGGAATGATAGAGCAACGAGTGGCAGTGATTTCAATTTAGTGAATTATTCTTTCAATAAAAAATCCTGGCAAGTTTCTAGCAGTGTCAAAAACCACTTGGCCTGCCAAGAAGTTAGAGAAGGAGCATTTGGAATTGTCATCATTCAACTGGAATTTGAGGTGAAAGATCAGAGAAATTGCTCCAATGAGAAATGTTGGTGAGTTGTACCTCCCCAATTATATAGTTTTGTAAATGAATATCAGCTTAATAAGTTTTGATTAAACAAAAAGAAAAACATTGCAACAGAGCTCCATCCACACATATTAAAGGACATAAAAGGGGAAATGTTTTCTCTTGTGATTTTCCTTTCACTGTTAACTGAACATTTGTAAAATTGAAGATGATGTATCTTACTAGTCACCTAGAATGCACTGTATGGCTGAAGAAAACAGAATTACTTTAATATTATTGAAGATTTCTTTACTTTTTAAGATGTATCTGGGGAGCTTATTAAGTTCATTAGAAAACTGAAAGAAATTTAAAAGTACTTCTGAGGGCCTTTTTCTTTCTCAGACTACTTTTGCATTTTTAGTAAGAGCATTAATAGATAAATGGAGAGCTTAGCATAGACAAATAAAACTTGGTATATATTTTTGAGGTACATATTGAGGAAATGGATCTATTAGTTATCCTATTGCTGGGCATACCCTTCCCACATTCCCATAATCTATCATGGCTTGGACTAGAAGTTTTTTTAAAAATTTTATTCATTTATATTTAAAGATTAATTTATGTATGCTTATAAAAACTGGGGTACAGGCCAGAAGTGAGGGCTGAGAGGATTCACCAGAGTCAGAGTGGGGAACACAACAGGCAGACTGACTGAGGGGAGCAGCGGGCAAGACAGGAGAGGTCTGCTCTGTAATGTGGGTTAGCTTCCTGGCCAGGGATTGAACTTGTGCTGCAGTGGCTGTGCATAGTTTCATAATACTGAGACTTAAACCCTTGAACCACCAAGGAGGCCGCTGACATAGGAGGTTCTTAAGGAAAAAACAGTCATCTATATTGATATGTATTTTCTCCTCTTATATTATTAGAATATCCTTATTATCAATATCACTCCAGTGATAACAGTATATAATGAATGGTTACAGTTGATAACTTTCATTGGGTCATATGCTGGGCAAGGCATACAGGCATTTGCTCATTGATTTCTCACAAAATTCTTACAGAGTTAGCTCTAACAATACCATATATTATTATAATCAAGAATATTAAGAGGACATTTGGGTAGTCAGTATTGAAGCAGGTGGCCTGAAGAAGGGGCTTTCTCTGCTCTCGATCTGGATTTGGAGATTTTGGTAAGGTCAAGGTTGGGTGCCTAGAATTTTCAAAATGTGTTCTAGAATTTTTTCCCCACTAAACTGAAGTAGTGGTGGGAATGGGGACAGTAAAAACTTATAAAGACCCTGTCTTAACTACGCTTTCTACGACCATGTGACACCTTGTCTGTTTTTACACCTCTGGATCTGCCCTAAATTGACAGACTAATTTCCATTTTGTCCTTTCCTGGTGATTCCTAATAATAGGAAAGGTGGCATTTCCTGACTGAAAACCAAACTCTTGCTTTTGGGTAATGGAAAATAAACCACAGGCTTGGGTGATCAAGTTAAACCACAGGCCGGCCCTCTGACACCAAATTCTTTGAGGTTTCTGGTAGGTAGGCCTCAGATTGGGTTCCAGTCATAGAACTTGCATCCTGCAGTGGGGAAATTGGAAAATGTGTGCTCAGCTGGCAAGGTCCTTTGATTGTTTCTGGCACCAGAGGATGGAGAGATCAGCAGGGAGATGAGATAAGTATCACTTACCCTTCAGATGCACCTTATACTTGACCTGGAGGATATGTGTCTCTCAGCAGAAGTTTAAATGAATATGCAGGCATTTTGAAAGGCTTTCTTCCTTGAGGTTGCTTCCAGAGAATCAAAATCTTGTTAGAATTATTCTGGGCACTGATTCAAAGTGTGAAAGGCTAAAATATTGCCAACATGGTAATTTACACAATATAATAGGAGGGGAAAATAAATTATCCACAACTTACAGCAATGCCCTGTGAGCAGAAAGCCTCTTGGAGCACACAAAAATTATATCTATAATATATCAGCAACATAAAGCCCAGGATTTTAAGAATCAGATTCAAGTTCTTGAAAAATTAGTAGAATTCCATTTTGCTATCACTTTAGAAATTGAAAAGTAATAATAAATAGGCACAGCCAATGTCAGGCATAATTGATTGAATTACATATTCCATTCTGTTTGTTATTTAGCACCTTACATCCTCAGAGGGCTTTGCCCATGCTTCCAGTCAAGTACAGAAACTTGGTATCATGCCTATTTTATCTGTAAGGAAACCAAAGTGCTGGGAAGTGGGTTTCTTTCAAGGTCATCTCAGTGATCTGAGATGAAACTGTAGTGGCATTGGGAGTTCGCAAACCCCTGTGTGCTTGGGTTCGACCAAAGCTGCAGTTTAGGCCAGATTTTCGGAACCACAGAAGATCAAAGAATAAAGGCAATTGTATGTGCTGGGGATTCAGACCTCTAAGGAACTTTGAAACAAAATCACATGTTTTTTAATGAGCCTTTAGTTTTCTGAGTTTTGAATAAAATTTCCCTTTGCTGTGCTGCTCTATAGCCATCACTCTTATTCCCCTGTTGTGGTCTATATTATATGACTGCTACTTCCTGAATATATTTTACTTCAGATCTTAGCCTGGAGTAATTAAACAATAGGATCCTCAGCTGAATAATATGTGGAAAGGGCAGTTGTCTGAGATTTTTCTGTAGGATCCAGAACAGTGGAAGGAGGGGTAACTAGAATAAAGGTGCAAAGAAGAAAGACCAAATCATGTAATTTTAGTAATACAAAGAGCAGACAGTATTTTGGTGCAGGGAAAATTTCATAATTGCCAGTAGTAGAGGAATTCATTAGATTGTGCCTCTCCCTTTTGCCCATGTCCAGTATTTAGAGTCAACAGTCACACCTTGTTCTCTCTTTTTGAACTTCTGTCTCAGTGATAAGAAATAACATACACTATCTATGTTTCAAGCATCAAAGGGTGTTTAGCCAGAAAACTGAATAAAGATCTCTTTTTGCTTCCATTTAACTTGCTGCAGCAACTTCCTAAATTTCTTTCTATTGGTGGTCTCGTTTCATTCTAATTCTACTATTTCCGGATTACTCATTTTAACTGAAATTCTGAGCATGTCACTACTGCCTGGCTGAAAACCTTCATTTATCTTCCCAGCCCACACCCCTAATCTAAAGTCAATTTATGAAGCTTAAAGTCTTACGTCCTTCTACTTCCTGGTACCCTTTTATGTTAAGCTAGTCTTAGTTTCACAATTTTTCCTTACAATTCAAACTAATATAAAAAAATTAGTTGCTTTCTGAGCAGATCTCAAATTTTCTATATTCATTTCACTGTCCTTTTTTTTTTTTTTCTATAGAGAGTATCACTAACTTCCTTCCTGTTCTATCTCTGCATCTATTGACACACTGCTTGCTTCTCAAGGTTCATATTTCATGGTACCTCTTCACTGTATTTCTAATTCTGTTCATGTTAAAGATTGTCTTAAATTACAGTTTCTGTCTGATCCATCTTCTCTGTTGGATTCAAAGTCATTATGACTAGGGACTGTATCTTCTTCCTGCCTCCTGTGTTTAGTTCCTGGCATGACGCTGTACTCATGGCAACAGCAGTAGAAGTCAATAATATATGAATTAATCAGTGAATTAGGAAAGGGATGACATATGAATCATTGAGATAAAGAAATATATGATGAAAGAGAAAATTTCACTGATCTGTAGAGTCATTGTTTATGAAATAAGAAATGTTATATTTGTGTATACTGTTAATGTGAGCTTTTTAGAACAATTGACTACAAAGTGCAGAAGGAAGAGATCCCTCTAAACTGAGAAGATTAGTAATTTCTCAGAGAGGCTGGAATTTGAGCTGATCTAATGTCATTTAATTTACTCAAGTAAATTTAGAGAAAATTGTTTATTCTACTACAATGTCTTTTATTACTTTAATTAGTTGTGTATGTGCATGTTTTTGCATCTGACTTATTGGAATTTGAATGAATTTTTTTTCCATTGATAGGTGCCTTTCCTATAGTAAAACAAAGCACTTGGCATATAGAACATGGTTAATCTGAGTTTAGGAAATGAGAATTGAGCATTCTAAGCAAATGGGCGAGCAAATGAACAGAAGTTAAAAGTCACATGAGATGTTTAAAAAGCTAAGAGGAATGATCCCACAGGTTCCCAAGATACTAAGGAATGCAGTTTGATAAAATTGGAAAAAAGGAAACCATATTAGAAAAAGCTTTCAATGTTTCTGTAAAAGTTGACTTTTTAATGGCAACTGTGGAACTGCTTAAAGTATGAAGTGATCTTCTTATTTTGCATTTGAGAAGTATTTCTGTGGTGGCTGTGGATGTGAGAATGTAAATGGGACATACATTTGCTTAACTACCCCAGAAGCCACTGCCCTGCTATATTTATTTGAGGATCATTCAGAAACCTTTTGATTCTATAACTCAAAGTGTATTTCCAGACCTAACTCCAGGTTTAGTAGTAAGCATATAACATAATTGTAGCATTAAGATACTACTGAAAGCTTGCCAGGGATTCCTGACAAAGCATTTCCCTCCTAGCCACTAAAATTACCTACCATGAGAGGAAAAAGAATAATTTCTTTTTATATATTTTTAATCCAGACTTCTGCTTCTCATTATAGAATACCATTGCTGTCTTTTTCTTTCCATACTTTTCTTTTCTTACACTCACATGTGTATACACACACACACATTAATATAGATTTAGCAGTATTAGGGAGGACAAATATATTGGAGGAGGAGATAATCAGAATCACTGAAAAGTACCTTGGAGGTAATGGGGTTTTGTGCCCTAATTTCATAGAAGTGCGAAGCATAGTGTCTGGTATAGAAAAAAGCACACAGTCAAGGTTAGTTCTCCGTTACATTTATTCTTACTGGAATCTGACACCTTTGGCCCAGACCACCACAGGTGACACTCAAATATAGTCTAGTGATCAGAAGCATTAGGAATAAAATGTCAGGTAAACATGGCATCATTTTCCAAATATATGATGTATTTGTTATTAGAAATATTACAAGGACATAGTCTGTGAAGACTTAAATGATGAATGGAATATAATTTGAAAAATGAATATAAAAGCATTGGGAAGAATAGTATTTTTTCAAAATCAAATCAGATTCATACTTTTATATGCAATTTGATGAGTGTTTGTATGAAAGTGGTTAGTAAATGAAATGAAAAGTGCAGATTTGAGAGAAATAATGATGAAATAGATGACTGAACCCTGCAACACATTTTATATGTTGTGAAGGTTGGTGGAGGTAAAGAAACAAAAGAAATGCCAAGCTATAGCTAATCAATAACTTCTGCTTCTATCAATGATCATGAACTTTTCATGCTCTGAGAGGTACTGTGCATCTTGTATGTTGATGATGTGGTCTTGGAGAGGTGTTAGGTGAAAGGTCGGTTGAGATTCACAGATCCAGAGCAGGGAATCTGGGAAAGTTGTGCTCAGCATACAGGCTAGGGGTGTTTTATATGCCCCCTCTCTGCTGGGCTTGGAAAGCAGTGGAAAAATACCAGTGAGTCATATGTCACCTCCTCTGTTAGGGGGTCATTGTTTGCTTCAGGTTCTGTTTCATCTAGGAAGCAGCTATTTGGCACCAGCTTATCTTGACACTGCCTGCCACTCTTTGACACGCCTCCTTCTCAGGACTGCTGTCCAGAGGGGGTCTGGGTGAGAGGCCTGGGTGACCTTTCATTAAGTACAGGGAGTGGGGCTCTTGGGTTACCTCTGAGAAAAATTGCAACAGAGTTCCCTTTTAGGTGGCACATGGAGTTTCCCCATGAGGTACAGATACTTAGTTATATGCAAAAGGGCAGGTTTATTATACTGATATTAAATAAAAAGGAAAAGAAGTGAAGAGCCCTTACACAGACATAAGAGGACAGAAAACTGCCACTACAGCAGCTTTGCAAATGGAAAAGTTTGTGAAAACAAAAACAAAAACCAAACACCTGCACGGTCACAGGAGGGCAGGAGAGCTGCATTTTGCCAGTGTGGACATTTTACTAATATAGTGGTTTTCTTGGGGAGGGATTCATTCCTTTGCGGACTTCTTCTCTGTAAACTAATTACTTATAGGATGTGACTGGATTGATTTGTAAGGACTGTATTTTCTACAATGGTTCTCAATCTCCCATCATGCCTCTGGTCTGTGCCTCGTGTTACTTTTCTGTAGCAGTCCAGTACTTGCTATAGCAGTTAGCACTTAAGGATTTTTCATTTCTATAGCTGGTTTACAACTGTGTTAATCGTTGCTAGCCCCCACCTCCAGGTTCTGGTCTTAGGTGGCCTCCATCATGCCCAGAGGGCATGTCTTGGTCTTAATGTAATTTAGGGTGAGTTTAAAAGGTTATTGTCCCTTTAAAGCAAGGATGGCTCTTTATCAGCATTTAAAACCACAGCAAGTTCAGTTAATTTTAGAAGATGATTTTGTGAAAACTTTTTGTAGTCAGTTAAGTTTTCCCAGTGATTTTCATCATGGAAGTTTAGCATTTTGAGCCCAGGGATGCTAACATTTCTATCAAGTTTTTAAGCGAAGTTCAAATAAAGTGGCCTTTGTAGGTGCCTGAAGAGGTCTTACATGTTTGCACTGTATCCAATTTAGTTGCTCTGGGTTTCTTTCATAGGCAATTTATAGCCCTTGGTGTTTTTCGAGCTAGGAGTGTTTTGAATGGAGAACTCAGACTGAACTTACTGTATATATATTTTTAAATAACTTTATTAATGCATATGAGAGCTAGGGCACAGGCCAGAGGTGTGGGGGGGGGTGAGAGAATTCACCAGAGAAGAGAATGGGGAGCAGAGCAGGCAGATCAACTTAAATACACTGCTGAGGGGAGCAGCTCATGAGGCAGGAGAGGTCTGCTGTGCCATGTGGGTCCCTTCCCTGGCAAAGGATCCAACTCCTGCTTTAGTGGCTGCAGAAGTCCCAGGGAGGCCCTGCTGTATAATTTCCATACAAAGTCACTACTGAGAGAAAAATGACCAGAGATTATTGTGATTAAGACTTATTTCTGTGATGTAGAAAAAGAGCTGCTCAAAACCCATGAAACTTCAGGTTTATGCAAATTATTCCTCTGAATTTCCAAGGTTTCCTAGGTCCAAATGATAACTTTGAATGTCTTAACAAATAAGACTCAGTTTATTTATGTTTTGTAATAAGACTCAAAATATTTGACTCTTAGATTCTTTATTTCTCTAGATTTCAATCAAATCCTGTACAGTTGCTAGGATTGCC
Source organism: Galemys pyrenaicus (assembly GCA_019455555.1). Classification (NCBI taxonomy): domain Eukaryota; kingdom Metazoa; phylum Chordata; class Mammalia; order Eulipotyphla; family Talpidae; genus Galemys; species Galemys pyrenaicus. The sequence continues at coordinate 4,511,253 of JAGFMF010011581.1, read as the reverse complement.
ATAGTAAAGTACCACAGACTGGGCTTAAACAACAGAACTTTTATTTTCTCATAGTTCTGTAGGCTAAGAGGCCAAGGGCAAGAAGTTGGCAGGTTTCCTTTCTTCTAAGATCGCTCTCCTTTATTTGCAGATAGTCAATTTCTGCCTATTCTCACATGGTCATTCTTGTCATTGTGTGTCCCCTAGGGGGTTTCTTTGTATGAATCCTTACATAAATCTGTTAGAGGGCAGACTGAAGGAAACCACAGGGCCCCCAAATCTGCCTGCTCTAAATGGTTTTTGCCATCCACTATAGCAAGACAAAATATAGTCTAGAGCATAAGACCATCAATGGAAAAGAACTTTAATGTAAAATTAGTGTGCAATAAAGAGAAGAAAGAAAGAATATAATTTTCAAATCAAACACCCAAAGTTACCCCTTGTGGATAAATTCCCAGCCAAATAGGATTGGCCCAAAGCAGGGCAACTGAGACCCGAAAGCTTGCCACAAATCCAAGACATCCCCTAAGGAGACCCATTGATAAGGTGCAGAAGAGAGCAGGCAAGTCTGGAAGGAAAGTAGTAAATCAAAATACAAGTCAAGACAAACCCTGCCATTGTCAGCCTCCACAGGGGTCTCTCACCTGTGTCTCTTCAAGTGTCTCCTTCCATGTCCCCCAATTCCCTTGTACAAGTCCAAGTCCCAAAAGCAATCACAACTTCTTTATGTGTCTCTGATGCTCTGTGCCTCCTCCAATTTTCCTTTCAATCCCTTTTCCCAAATTCTTTTCCTAGTCTTTTCTAATTTATCCTCAATGCTAGTTTATCCTCCACCCTTCCTTGGGTGGGGCAGGGAATCTTGAAATTCCCTTCCTGTGGGTATTATATTACTACATTCCCAGAGATTAAACATGGTGTTCCAAAATCGTGACTTCTTCTCAATCATAGTATGTGCTTTTTGCGAATATAACCACCATTTTGATTATATTTCATGATAATCTTAACTGTCCTCTTCTGAGGATTTAGATCTTAAGAATAAGAACTTCAACTCTATAGTTTAACTATACATGTTTTTGTACAGTGCTTAAAGGAAGTCAGATAGTATGTGTTCTTTAGTGTCTGATTACTTTCACTCAAAGTTACATATTGTGATTTTTTCCACCTTGGGTATATTTTTGAACTTAATTCCTTTTAGATGCAATTTAGCATTCAAAATTAGGACTATAAGTAGAATTTATCTAGTCTGTTATTGATGCACATTTTGCCCCCAATACAGGATTGTTATGACTAATGCTACTATTCTTATATTTATAGACACCCCCATTTCTTAAACATATCCTTAGGAGTCAGTATGTATATCATGAACATATCTGGATAATCCTTAAATGTTTGCAAGATGGTTTTAACACTTGGTACGCCCACTGGCAATATGGGAGACTTCTTGTTCCATGTCCTCCTTTCTTACAAAAAAGTTTGTGACTAGCAAACTTGTTTCTTCATATTGAAAACAAAACAAAAGAAAGCAAAACAAAACAAGAGATGGAGAGACTAGGGAAACAATAGTCACTTAAGGAAAACCAAAACAATGTCATTTCACTGAAATGAATTTAAAAAATGAGACATAATAGCTGCTGGTATTAAAGAAAAATAATCACCCTTGCCCCTTTCCTTGTCCCTGAGGTACGAGGAGACCCAGTGTACCTGATTATCTTCAATACCCCAGGGCAGTAATTATTTCATGTAACAGCAGTGAGGGACCCAGAGTGTTGTTATCAAATTCCTTCTTAGCACTATAGCTAAACACATTAAATGAGGACTTTGTCAACTGTGAGGTCTGTGGGGATTAATCTGCCCTTTCTCAGTACATAACTGACAGCCAAAATGTTTTTAGAATCTGTTTTACATTTTTTTCCCTCAAGGGTTCAGGAAGAATTTCTTATAATAGGAAGAATGAAAATATAGAATAGAGGATTTCATTATCTGACAGTGAAACTGAAATCCATAAACATGTCTCTAAAAGGATGAATAAAGAAGGTTTAAAAAATATAATAAGAATTCCTATTATGTTTACATTCATAGACTTTAAATGCTTCCTCATACAAAAGTAAGGACCTTTATCAATATTTTTCTCTCACTGATGCTGGTTGAGAGATGACTTGAGGGCAGAGAATTTAATATGTATTCAAATATTTCTGCTTATGTCTCTGTTACAATTATAATATGTAATCATATTTCTTTGTGCTTTCTAATCACCAAGCTTTTTTCCTGCCTTCTAATTTTTCTCCACTGGGAAAATTTTCACTTATATAGAAGACTGTTTTCTTCATAGTTTGTTATGCATTACTTTATGATTGTGAAAATATTAGTTGCTACCTTTTATTAAGTTTTATGTAGTCACCAATATTTTGCAAACTAGTTGACATAGGTTGTCTTATTAATTTCTTCTCTCGGCACTTGGAGATCGATATAATTATTTCCACTGTGTAGATCATGAGACAAACTCAAAGAAGGTCAAATGAACTTGGCCTAGACCACTCAGTTAGATGTACTTTTATGCTTGTCTACATCCTATGACAGTGCTTCTTCATTACACTCTATTGGTTCACTGAAATGTTTGCTTTCTTGATATCCTGCAAAGGAAATACCATTGACACTCAAGGTGTATGATTCTTGCTTCTTCAGAAATGTCCTAAAGTTTGCAAAGTATTTAGTATCAGGAGTCCCACCACTCTTCTGACTTTTGCAGGGGGTGACAAAGGTGGTATCCCTTGTCCACCGGGGCTCACAGTGGACTAATTGGCCAAAAACCTATTACTGTGGACCTGTGTCCCCCCTAGGCCTGTGAACCTTTCAGAGGCCGTGACTATGTACTGTGTATTATCTATTTTAAAATCTGATACACACAGAGACATTTAAAAACCATTTATTGAATGGTTACTGAATATTAATATAAAAAAATCACAAATGTTTAAGTGAAAGACTACCTTAAAGTTATTTAACTAGTGCTGAACTCAGATGCCACTTAGTTACTTTCAGAAAAAGAAAGCATCATGGAGGTAAAGGGAAATATAACTTGGAAACAAGAAAGATTACTACAACAGAGGTATACTGATACACACTCAGTGTGGAAGTTGACCCCATCTTGAATATGTTAAATGATCCACTAAGTGACTGCAGAGAGAAACTCTGCCACCACCAGTGTTCTGGCATAAGTAACATTATAATGTGGGGTCTTTGAGATGTAGTAGGCTTTAACCTGGCTACCATCTGGAAGGATGTCAGGTGAAGGTTGCCAGATAAAAGTTCAGCATGCTCAGTTAAATTTGAATTTCAGTAAAATTTTTATTATAGGTATATCTCATGCAATACTTGAGATATACTTATGTTTTTTATTACTGTTTATCTAAAGGTTGAGTTATATTTGACATCCTGCATTTTATTGGACAAGCCTGTCCTGGTTTATTTTATTAAAAATGCATTTATTATTCTAGCCTATTATAGGTATTACCAGTTACTACTACCAGTAATGGTCATACTACTTATAGGGATAACATGTTTCTCCTTGTTTTATTTATCATGTTGCTTTTGACTAGAATTTCTCAGTATTTGGTTGGCATCAATCTGAACATATTCCATGTCTGTTCTGAGTCTTGAGTGTGCTTGCCTACTGATCCACTGTAATTATCAATTAGAAGCCATTTCAGAACTAATTACACCTGCCATCTGAGTCCCACAATTATTCAAAACCTAAGAAAATGCTCAACTTACTGTCCATGCTACACTTGTATCTCATCAGTCCTAGACCACTCTGACTGCCCCTCAGTAGAATTCAACTAAAGGTAGTCACATCTATTTACACAGTATACTGATAAACTAGACAAACTACAAAATCCCAGTGCAATTAAAAACAAACAAACAAACAAACAAACAAACATTTAACTCCTGAATCTGTGGGTTTCCTCCCTTCTATTCTGCTCATTGGAATCTGACCTGTGCAGGTATGACCTGCTGTGTCTCTGCAAGGCAGACCTGTTAACATTCCTTAGATTTGCTTACAGATCAGCTGAGTGAGGGTTAAATAAGATTTCCATGGGAAAATGGAAGTGCCTTGTGTCTTTCATCTAATTTAAGTGAGAAGTCTGCAAAGTAACGAAACGAAGGGTGTAGAGGATGAGGTGAAATATCTGTACTGTCGACGCAATTGGATTACCACTGAAAACATCTATGTGTTTAAAAAAAAACCTGATATCACCTGATAGAAACAGCACTGACAGTAGTCTGAAGGCAGAAGTAGAATATGGATTTGGAAGAAGGCTGGGGTGGCCACAGTGAGATCAGGGGCAAGAGTAGGTATGTGGAGGAAGATGAGATTGGAGAGATTAGAAGGGGCCAGACAGTCCTGTTCTTACTGGCCTTTAACAAAAAAATCACTTAGTGAATTCTGGTAACAAATTGTATGTCATTTTAGTAACCCATGGTGGTTTTCTTATTTATTGTTGGGTATTACTTTTACTAAGTGGACAATGAGGAAATATGTTAAATCAAAACTTTAATTGAACTAATTTTGGGACTAATCTACCTAGCAGACTTTTTTTTTGTTCTAGAGCAGTTATTTTTAATGCTTTATGATACTTCTGTTCTTCAAATTTCTACAGACCTATTGTTTTTATCTTCTACTTAGCTCTGAAGGAATTTGAGTTTGAAAGTCCTCAGGTAATTTTTAAATTCTGTTTTAATTCTGTTGGGAGAGCATGAGTATAAATTTGGTGGCACTAATTAAAGATTTTAAACACTATAAGTGAAAACAAAACCATTTTATATAATCCCTCTGATCAATAACAATCATAATTTGGCAATGAAACAATCAAAATAAGTTGCTTAATTAAAGGAGCCAACACTACTGTGTCCAAGATGACAATGTAGTTTTCTCTATTCACTTGTCCCAAAGAGAAGAATAATGATACATTAGATGATAAGTGAATAAGCTATGTACAAATAATAACTAGCTGAAAACATTATGGTTGTAGGGTGAGAGAATGTTCTTTATTGGACTTTCTCTTAATTTAACTCTACATTTCTTAAAAGTCTATTGTAATCACTTTGAAATAAATGCCATCATATGTTTGAAAAAGGAACTATATGCAGACATGAAGCAAAGGATCTTTCCATCTCTATAAGTGAGAACATATGCTTTAGGTGTAACAGATTTCAGAGAATTATCTTCGGCATAGTGCGCTAGAGGCACAGGCACTGAAATTCATAAAAGATGCAAACTTGTTCGTCTATGTTGTCTGCTAGATAAGAAAATTTATTTCCAATCTTTGGTTTCATAATCTCCAATGGAGATTGAAAAAATTAGCAAACATGTTGTAGGAAATGGACAGAAAAATTATGAATTCAGGGATTTCAGTTATAACACATATGGTTTAAAGTGCAGGTTAGAAAATATGTTTATACTTGCTTGTTTTTGAAAGATTTTAGGTCCACTGACTTTTTTATTTTGAAAAAATTGAAAGTAGCCGAGACATATTTGAACCTGGGGCAAATAATGTTGGCATCACATTTTGAGAACCTGGAAAAAGCACTGAAAAGTTTGATCCTTTCTTCACGCATACTATAATTATAATCCTTGAGGCATTTTTTGAATTCAGTTTATAATTCCAAATTGGGAACTAGAGCAAGTAAGCTGGTCCTTTATAATGTCTATCAAAAGCAGGACCATTCAAAGACTGACCCAGGACACCAGGTAGGGATAGGTGGGACAAATTTAACAATTTGCTAGACATCAGGGTTATGTTTTACAGATAGAATAGCTCACATAAACTTGTATTTATTTATTTACTTATTTAACATTATGGAAGTAATCATTAGCTTGATATCTGTGATTGTCACATAGTAGATAAACAGTATATATTTTTGAAAGAGTAAACATTTGATGAAATGTAGAAAAAGAGGGCCCTCCCAGGTGGTGCAGTGGGTTAAGCAATGCACTATGAAGCAAACCACAGAACGAGTTCAATCCCTGCCACCAGCTGGGGAGGTGACCCACATGGCGCAGGCAGACCTTTCCTGCCTGGCCCACTGCTCCCCTCAGCAGTGGATTTCAGTGCATCTGCCTGTTCTGCTCCCTGCTCTGTCTGGTGGATCCTCTCACTGCCCAGCACCTCTGGCCTGTACTCCAATGCTTGTATGCATAAATAAATAAATCTTTAAAAAAAAAGAAATGTAGAAAAAGAAAAGCTAAAAGAGGTAAAAAATAACTATTGGTAATATTTGGTTTTAAAATGAGCCATACTATACATGTTTGCTAATTTTTTCATGAATCTGTTTCCATGCCACTAAATTAGTTGCTTGCAGCAACTAATTTTTATCCACTGAATAGTAATTTCATTTTGTTTCTAGAAAGCTATTTATAGATTGCCTATAAAAATCTCTCAGCTATTTACCTATTTATTTTATAGTTTCTGCATTTCAATTTGTGTGTTTCCAAATTCTAATCTTATTCTGATTATGCAAAAACTATCTGCTCATTAGATGTACATACTAAAATTTATATTATTTTCTCAATACTATTATAATATTGATTGAAATCCATTCTAATATTTAATAACATTTCTCAGGGAAAATATTTTCTTACATTGCAGCTAATTGTGAGATACAATCTGCTTGTGTTTTTTATATAGTGTGTAATTTATATTTTAAAGGAAAAAAATTGCGCTAAGCAATATAACCCATTTAAGATTAAACAGGAGGTAGTAAAAGTAAAATCTAAACCCACAACAACCTGAAATGAAAAATTATTTAATTACAGAAAAATATAAAACAAATACACTTTGGTTTATATTAGATATAACACAAGTGTTATTATTTAATACATAACAAATTTGCTATATTTTCATAATATATAATGTTTAATATAAAATATATGCTATATAAGGCATATTTATATGCTATATAAAACAAATGTATCATATGTTATATATATGTAAAAATATGACATTGAGTTTCCCATTTTAAGTGTAAAATGTAGTTATGTTAATTATATTCCAATGTTGTATGAGTGTCATCATTATGTATTTCGGAAACTTTTTCATCATCTCAAAAACTCTGTAGCCATTAAGCAATGTCCTGATATTTCCCTCCTCTGAGTCCTTGGTTGTCACTAATCTATTTTCTGTTTTTATGATTTTACCTATGTGTTTTACCTGTGTGCCTTGGGGTCCCAGCCCAGGTAAGGGTGAATCCTTAGCATGAGGGTGGGGCCCAAAATGCTGGGACTCAAGTAGGTTGAGCAGCATCTACTTGGGCCTAGTTTTTAGGGTTTCTCTGTCTGGGTGACCAGTAGTCACCCTGACCCCGGCAGGGTTTGCAGACTTGTGGTAGAATGACCAGAGACTGGTGGCTTTGATGTGGTACTTCTGTTTACAAATGAGACCTACTTCATGGTTTCGAGGAACTTGTTGAAGGGTGGCTAAGCAGGGCAATCAGAAAATATGAGCGGGAGGGGAATCATCCAATATTTGTTCTTTTGTGTTTGGCTTATTTAGCATGTTTTTTTCCTTGTTGTTATCCTGCATATATTTTTATTTTGTTTATTGAGGTAGTGTTCGTTTGCAACACTGTAAGTATTTCAAGGGCACAGGTTCACACCTCTACAAATGTATGTTATTAATGTCCTTTTTTTGGAGTCAGTGGCTTGAAGAGCGGAGTTCTTGGACTCACTCTGGGAAAGGTTTCACCAGAGTTTCCTGTTCAGCAGCACGTGGTGAGTTCCCAGGTGAGTTTCTCTAGGAGGCAGAAACGGTAGTTATTTTAAAGAGCAGATGTATTAGGGAAAGGGACAGAAGAGTAAAGGACACTTGCATAGACACAAGTGAGCAGGAAGAACTGCCCTGAAAGGGACAGGTTTGCTGAGAGAGGCTGCATGGTTGCAGGCAGGTGGCTTTGAGGAGAGCTGCCTTCACTGAGGGAGGTCAGTGAAGAGTAGTCCCCGCATGATACAGGTCGTGGGCAGGCAGGAAGGCTGCTGCCCTGCAGAGAAGAGAGTTAAAGAGAAGCACCTCCCCAATTTGCTCTCACCGCACAACCCCATTCATGGTCTGGTAGCCTCAGGTAGTCAGTTATATTTCAAGGGTTTATTTGTATCTGTTCCTTTGCTTTGGTATTACTTTTTCCTTCTGACTGTTTTCACTTAGCTTAAGCCCTCCATTTCCATCCATGTTGTGCAGGTGACAATATTTCATCTTTTTAAAAATATTTGAGTAGTATCCCATGATGATGTAGGCCACATCTTCTTTATCCACTCATCTCTTCTTGGGTACTTAGGTTATTTTCATAACTTAGATATTGTAAATTGTGCTGTAATAAATATAGGAGAGCATATATCCCTTTGAATTACTGTTTTTGTATTCATCGGATAGATACCTGAATGTAATTGCTGGATCATATGGTAGATTTATTTTTAATATTTTGAGAAGCTTTCATACTGTTTTCCATAGAGGTTGGATCAGTTACATTCCTACCAATAATGTTTGAGAGTTCCTTTTTTAAAAAAAAAAAAATATTTCTACGTAGAAAAACTGGGGTGTAGGCCAGTGATGTAGGGGGTAAGAGGATTCACCAGAGACAGAAGGGGAACACAACAGGCAGATATACTGTAATACATTGCTGAGGGGAGCAGAGATAGGAGAGGTCTGCTGTGCCCTGTGGGTTAATTCCTTGGCTAGGGAATCAAAATCCGTCTCCAGGTGATAGCACTGAGACTTAACTTCTACATCACCAGGAAGGCCCTTAGGGTTCCTTTTTCTTCAATTGCATGCCAACGCTTGTTCATCAACTTTTTGATATGTTGTTTATCAACATCTCACAAGTGTATGTGAGATGTTATTCATTGTGGTTTTTATCTGCTTTAGGCTGATGATATGTAATGATGGACAGTTTTTCATGTGCCTATTGCCATGTGTATGTCTTTGTAGAAGAGTCTGTTTAGCACTGTAGATCTTGGATATAAGTTCCTTGTCAGATGTATGGTGTGCAAATATATGTTCCCACTTGGTGGGGTGTCTTTTTTTGGTTACAATTTTTTCCACTGTTCAGAAACTTTTTAGTTTTATGCATCCCTATTTATTTATCTTCTCATTTGTTTTCCTTGCTACTGGAGATGAATCTGCAAAGATGTTCCTGAAGAATATGTCATAAAATGTTTTGTGTATGCTAGGTATTTTATGGTTTCTGATCTTATGTCCAAATTTTTTCTCCATTTTGAATTGATTTTTGTTTATGGTATGAGATTGTGATCTTATTTCCTTGTTTTGCTTGTGGCTGTGTTTTCCCAAAACTGTTTCCTTTATCCATTGTATGTTCTTCATTCCTACATTGTAAATTAACTGTCCATGTATGTGTGGGTTTCTTTCTGTGCTTTCAATTCTTTTCCATTAGCCTATGTGTTTATTTTTTACCAATATGATATAGTTTTGTTTACTACTGATTTGTAGTATAATTTGAGTTTGGAGCATAATGCCTTAATTTTTCTCTTTTTCCTGTCAGAATTGCTTTGGCTAGTCAGGGTTTTTTGTATTCTATATAAATTTCAGTAATGCTTGCTCCATTTCCTTGAGGAATGTCATTGAAGTGTTGATAGGGAATGAGTTAAATTTGTGTTTTGCTTGGGTAAGATGACCATTTTAACAATATGAATTCTTACAATCCATGATCAGGGAATATCTTTCCATTATTTAGTGCCTTTTTCTGTTATCTTTAACAGTGTATTTCAGTTTTAATTGTATAGGTATTTCACCTCCTTTGCTTAATTAATTCCTAGGTACTTAATTCTTTTGCACGTGATTATAAATAGAAATGTTTTCTTGTGTTCTTTTTCTCCAAGTTTGTTATTTGCATATAGGGCACAGTAGAATTTTGTGTATTTCTTTTGTGACTTGCCATTGACTGTAGCAATGTGTTGTTTCTAGTAGGTTTTTAGGGGACTCTAAATATAGATATTTATATATAATATATAGTTAGAGATATCTATATGTATAGATTGATAATACCTATCTCTCTATATTGTCATGTCATCTGCAAATAATGATGGTTTATTTCCAAACTGGGTGCATTTTATTGCTTTTCCTTAATTGCTCTAACTAGGATTTCAATGCTATGTTGATAGTGGTGATATTGGACATCCTTATCTTACATATCTGATCCTTAAAGGAAAAGCTTTCAGTTTTTCTCCATTAAGTTTGATGTTAACTGAGGGTTTGCTTTATATTACTTTTGTTATGTTAAAGTGTGTTCCTTTTATTTCCACTCTATTCAGATTTATTATCATAAATGGATTTTATTCAAGCTACTAAGCTCAAAGTGGTATTTCATTGTGGTTTTTGTTTTGATTTATGCTTTTCTAATGATTAATAATGTTCATTCAATGTATTTTCATGTGCACATTGTTACTTGTATATCTTCATGGGAACGTATCTATTCATGTTATTTGCCCATTTTTATCTAGTTTGTATTTTTGTTGCCAAATTATAGAACTTCTTTGTATACTTTAGAAAGTAAATTATTAAATATACAATTTTTGTGTTTTCTTTCATTGTATATGCTTTCTTTTTATTATCTTTCTAAATCTTTTGATGCACAAAATTTTTAATTTTGATATTCATTACATTTGTATATTTTTGTTATATTACTGGTACTCTATCAAAGAATTTTCGTTTCCCAGTGAAAACATACAAATGTCAATAAGCACAGGAAAAGGTAAATCTAATCTCATCTAGATGTATACTAGTTTCTTCAGATAAGAAACATCAAAAAGAGAAGAGTTAAAAAGAAGAATTAAACTGGAACTATATTTACTAAATAGTAAATTATACTGACTTTGAGAGTTACTATTGGTTAGGCATCTCTGAGTTGGATGACAGTTAGGTCTTATCCACACTTGGCAGTCTATGAAAGTCCTGAAAGTAACAGTGTGTGTCCCTTCGAGAGTTTGAGCATTTGGCTTCATGAACTAAAGAGAGCAGCAACTGAAAGGAGTGTAACCAACTCTGATTGAATGTTCTCCCTCCCCAATTCTAAGCATGGCCTTGCTTCAATATGCTTGCTAAGAGTCAGCCAACTTATGCTGAGAAAATGAATTACTTTATTTTTCTTAAATAAAAATAACTGTGAGGAAAACATTGTTAAAAACAAACAAGAAATCATCCAACAAAAATCTAGCATATAATACATGCCAGAGCCAAGGAGAAATGCTTAGGGGATTATCCCCCACAGTGCTGTTTCTCTCCAATAAAGCAGGTAATTGAGAGTTAACCATATTGGTTTTGGATTTAGTTCTAGTCAGTCACACTAATTAATGCACTTGATTTGATATTTCATACTTGGACTTAGGGGCTTATCAACACATTATGTAGATTTATGGAAAATTGGACACAAATGAATACATGGAAAAGTAGCCCTGCTGATTTTTAAAATAAATCTGTAATATTTTATCACTATTTTGGTTTGATGATTTTTTTCTTACACATCAGATCTTTTCTAGATGCCCTTTGCTTCATCTTCTCTGGGTTATTTGAAGAACCTCCCACATTCCTTTTCATTTTGGGGATTTAGATCAGTTTTGTCATATTTTTGCCAGACTTCTCTTCAGCAATAAATTCCCTCTTTACCCTAATTCTCTTATTTTCATGACTTGGGATTGATTGAGATTTTCAAGGGGGAAAATATCCATTTGCAAAAAGAGTAGAGCTTATTAATGATCAGAAAAGTAAATAAAACTCTTCTTTCCATAGGGGTATGGCAAGTCTGTACTTTAAATCAGATATTAAAAAGACAAAAATGTTAATTATTTCATTTGATTATTTTAACAGTCTTCTTGAAAATTTTAAATGGCAATAATGTTAAAAATGTGTCTAAGAAATATGTGTTGAGGGTGTAGGGATGAATGAAGCTAAATTGAAAGCAAAGGAGTTGAATTGTGTTTGTAGATCAAACATGTTCTTGCTTAGAGGGACAGGAGTAATTGTCAGGCCAGTTGAGGGTGAAGGAGGCTTGAGAAATAGGCTGACTTTGACATAAAATTGTATGGCTTCTCTTTAACCTGTCTGTCACATGTATCAGTCTTTCCATTTCCTTTTCCTTCTGGGCACCTTGAACTTTAGTTGGCTTGATAATTCTTCTGGTTCTTATCAGTCTGATAACCCCAATTTCAAAATGAATGATGGGTCTTCTATTAGAGAAAAATGGACATTCAGATTGGCATTCTTTGGGGGCATCTACCTTAGGTTATTGAAATTCACTCTTGCCTTCATTATTCCTTTTACAGCAACAAGAGAGCCGGAATGGAGAGGGACTACAGAATGGGAAATTTTTCTTTTTCTATCTCCTTCACTTCATTTGTCAGTCAGTGCACTGCACTTTTGGCTTTCAATTCTGCTTTCATTTATTTCCATTACCCACCTTTTCTATGCTATTTTTCTTCTTCTGTTTGTTCCCTTGTCCATGCTTTTTACTTCATCTAGATCTAGTTATACTCAAGGGTATACAAGATAGAGGTAATTGTATGAAGGGGGAAAAAGAGATTAACAGAGATTCACAAGTTTAATTGATTGATTTCATTGTCTTACCAGGACCCAGTGCGAGGCATACTTGCAGCATTTGGACCAACTGCAACTTTAGATAGAAGAACTCCGTCATTACAAACCAGTCTTTAAGGAAGGAATAGGTGTAAATATCTTGTCCTCTGTTTTCACACCCTCTTGTCTTCTCCAAGGATCTCCATTGGTACAGTTCTGCCAGAATTCAGAAGGCATAAGCCTGGTTTGTATTGTCCCTTGATATAAGTCTTCTGTACTGCAGATCAGGATGAAGAGTGGAGAATGACGAAGGGGAGACAAAAGAAAATATGCAGCACAAGAGTAAGAAAAGGAAAATAGCATTATGGAAAGTCAGCATTTTAGCTGGGACTCAGATAACTTCATGCAAGCAGATTTGTCATTGGAGGGAGGGGATTCCTCTAAGATGGTGGTTTATTAGCTTTATGGATATGAATGACTATTTTATTGAAGCACAGGTTTATACCAAATTAGTATTGCTCTCTTTCCCCATATTTTTTACACACATTCCTCACTTTTCTCAATTTGTCTCTTTTATACATTCTTCGTATTTAATGCATAATTAGTTTCTTCTACTGCAAGGTTCACTTTGGTCTCTGGTTCTTGAGTTCTGTTGTCTTTATTTCACACATAACTATATTTTCTTACACTTAAATGTTGTATGCATATGTTCTTTTGGTCCCTCTCTAGACTATATTATATTTGCACTTACAAATGTACAGTTTTGAATAAATGCAGATTAATATTTTTGATAGTAATCTGTTAGCATGAGAAATATAACCAGGTAAAATCAGAAGGGACCATATACTCAAAGATCAGACTCAGAAAATTTCCTAGATGTTAAAAAAAATTGGTATTCTTATATAATTTTGCTATCAGCTCTTTTAGCATCAGAGTTTGAATCCTACCTGGTACTACTGGGCAGTCTTAGTCCTGTTCCTTTACAACTGTGTGGTCCAGATAACCAGTTCTCAACTACTTTAGTTAAAATTGGAATAATGATATCAATCTCAAAACTTTTTGTTTGAGGAGTTGAATGGGATACACTAAATAAAGCATACTTATCAATTCTTGCTATTGTACATATACCCCAACTTTTAGTTCACATGAAAGCAAAGGTTCTATCTAGTTCTTTGTAAGTATCATAGTCAAAATTAAATTCAATTGTATTCCAAAAACCATGAAGACTAACATATTTCTTTACTATAAGATTTATTAAATGGGTATATTTTTCTGTATTCTGTATTCACTTTTGCAAAATGACATGCTGAAAATTTCACATATTTTTACAATAATGACAATTCTGAAAATCTCTCTCTTTACCTATCCTTTTTATCCATATGTCCTTGGTTCTTTTATCAACATGCTAGTCTTCCTGGTTACTGCCTACAAATTTCTCCTCCCCTTTCTTGTGTCATCACTCTTTTTCCTCTCTGGAAATTAGATTGCTTCACTTGAATTTTATTCCTGTTAAAGGGTCAAAGGTATAACTCCGATAAGGGGAATGTTAGTGAAACCATCCTTTCTGTTATCAAAGATAGCACCTGAGTATACAGAATTCCCTTGTTCTTTATTCAATCTAAAAATTTCAGACTGCATATGTTAAAGTGCATTTAATGTAAGAAATATATTTATTGCAAGAAATATATCACAAAACAAAGTCTTTAGAACCAAAAAAAAAAAAAAGGACAGGCTTTTAACATCAAATTGTTGAAGAATTTTTTGTTTTAGAGAACCATCATGTATATAAGCATAATAAGGAGTGGAAGTATACAGTAAAAAAAAAGTGGTTATCTTTTTAAAAGATCTAAAGCCGTTGTTTCCCAAATTGCATTAACACAGAATAAATTTACATCTTAGTTATATTTAGTAATATACATTTTTGGTTATTCTAGGTCTAGGTCATATTTGGAAATTGTGGAGAAAATATTTTCTTAGCAGTTGATATCTCTTCTACCTTTAGAAAATTACCTTTTAGTTGAAATTGCTATATAATATCAGATAGATAATAATAAGGAGACATAGGGGCCTCCCTGGTGGCGCAGCGTGTTGAGTGCCATGCTGTGAAGCATCCGTGGCATAGCGGCGCTAGTTCGATCTCCTGCCAGGGAGGGGACCCACATGGTGCAGCAGACCTCTCCTGCCTCGCCCGCAGCTCCCCTCAGCAGTGTATTTCAGTCCATCTGCCTGTTCTACTCCCCATTCTGTCTCTGGAAAATCCTCTCACCCCCACACCTCTGGACTGTACCCCAGATCTTGTATACATAAATAAATAAATCTTAAAAAAATTTAAAAAATAATAAGGATACATAGTGGATTAAAAAGACCTGAGAGTTGAATTGAGGAAGGGTCGATTAAATAAACCAAAACCAAGACTGTGGTTGGCAAAGAAATTAAGACTTTATGGTCACACAAAGAGCTTATCATTCTATTTCTTTACTGTATAATTACAATATCCTTTCCCTCAAATTTTAATTCCAGCATATAACTTTCACTAGTGGTTTGTGAAATGTATTCAGTTTTGGGGAATGATGCAAAGATGGTGTCCGGCTCCATGACTGATAGCGGGGAAGCAGGAGACTGCTCAGGGAAGATCAGACATGAATGCAACAATAAAGATATTTTAGTAATGAAAGCCTTAATGATATTAAAGTGGGACCATTCTGATATGTCAAATGAGGGGAAAAAAAAGAAGTGTTCAGATATGGAGAGTATACAAAGTTGACAAGAGGAATACTTCAAGGCAATGTTCAATATGCTAAGCTTCTTATGTGGGGTTGGACTTTCAGGTTATATTTTTTAAAAAAAGATTTATTTTGTTCATTTATGAATATGAGACCTGGGATTATACCAGAGTTGTGGAGGGTGAGAAGATTCAGCAGAGACAGAGTGGGGAGCAGAACAGGCAGACTGACGGAAATACACACCTGAAGGGAGCAGTGTGCAAGACAGGAAAGTTCTGTTGTGCCATGTGGGTCAGCTTCCTGGCCAGCGATTGATCTCATGCTGCAGATAGCTTCATAGTGCTGAGACTTAATTCTTTGTACCACCAGGGAGGCCCCTCAGGTTATACTTGATTATAGACTTAATTCCTGTGGACAAATGACTAATTCATATCCATAATACAACCCATCCATAGACAGGAAATTGGAAAACCATCTCCTTAAATGAAACAAAAGAAACCAACAAAACCCACCTGTTATTACAGAGTTTTAATTTTTTTTGTAACCTATATATTTTTTAATTGCAGTAACACTGGTTTACAAAATTACTATGTAGTAGTAGACTAGGGTCACACCTTATCAGATGTATGTTATCACATCCAACACCAAAGCACCAATAATCTTCCACAATATACCACTAGGTCACCTTTCCTCTTTTTTCCTTATTTTTCAATTTCCCCCTATATAGCCTCAATTCTGCAGTCATATATCTAGGGTTTATGTTGGTTTAATTTTGTCTGTTAAATTGAGTTTTATGAACTCACTACAGCAATTGAAGACCACACAAATTGTTCTGAAATGGTATGTTGTTTTGTGAATTTTATATTTATATAGCATAGACTGAGTGCAGAAGGGTTAGATAATAGGAACGGGGATTCTTTGGGTTGATCAGTCTCTTAAAGTGGTAATTCAGAACATTCCTCGGGGCCTTTCTGGTGGTGCAGTGGGTTTAGCAGCGCACTGTAAAGCAAATTATAGCTACTCCAGCAGGAGTTCGATCCCTGCCGCCGGCCAGGGAGGGGACCCACATGGCACAGCAGACCTCTCCTGCCTCGCCTGCTGCTCCCCTCAGCAGTGTCTTTCAGTCTCTCTGCCTGTTCTGTACCCCACTCTGTCTCTGGTGAATCCTCTCACTGTCCCACGCCCCCTGCACTTCTGGCCTGTACCCCAGTGCTTATATATATAAATAAATTTTCTTTAAAAATTCAAAACATTCCTCACATAAATTTGCCTAAAGAGTGATCATTCTGGTTCTTGTAATTATAAACCAGTAGAACCAAAGCATCTATTTCAGTGACTTAGTTATTCTGGCAGTTGCTGGTTTCTGGACTCTCCCCTGACACACCAATACATGTCTTTCTTAGTGAAGGTTTAATCACAGATGCTGGTAAAACACTCAAATTAACAAAATGCTCTGATTTATAGTATTTTCTGCCTGTGGTATAAATACTCCCATCTGTGTGGTTACCTACAAACTACCAAAATACTGAACATGGACTTGAGAAGAGAAGCTGGTAACACACCAATATTTACACCAAACTCTATTATGAATAGAGATAATATTAAAAATATTTACAAATACACATTAATTTAATTTGCTTTCAAAAATTATTTAATTGCGAGTTTATGTAATTTACTTTTTAATAATGATTACATTTAAGAATAGGCCCACAGCATTCCTGAAAATCGGAAGTTATTATGAGCTACCTTTAGCAAACCACTGCCTACATCCATAAAAACTAATTTGCAAATGCTAGCAGGTTTTTCCACTTTAAATTATTTTCCAAGTTACTTTGCTAGCCGTAATTCATAATAGTTCTTGTTCTTGGCATTGAAGTTTGCAGTGTCCATGACAAAACATAACTGTGTTGTCCTGGCAGAGCAAATCATAGATACTCTGTGTGCTTCCAATTGAATGGTACACACAGGTGGTTGATGAGGTGGAGAAAGCTGAGAGTACATTTGTGACCTGTGTAGTGCTTGTGGAAGGCAAACATTAGTCGGGAACCAAAATCAAGAAATCTCTCATGCCGTGTAGAGAGATCATAAATATTCCAAACTCTGACTTCGTAAATGTTTTACTATAGACATAAGAGACCGTTTTTATTCCAGAAGTTTGACTTGGACAGTCATACTTAGAATAAAACAAACAATCAAAACTCTCCTTCAGATAGTTCCAATAAAGCAAATCAGCATTAATTCTTTATAGTCCCTTTTGCTCATGAATCATATGACAGAACCAAATCAGGGTTATAAAAAGTGACATAGAGATAAATTATCCTAAAAGGAATTAATTTTCTTTAAGAGACAAGATTGGAAATTCTATAAGGGTTCCAAGATTCTAATTTGCCTGGTATGTTTTTTTACCTTGGCTTCTTATTTTACTTTGGTATTTCTGATGTCAGTAGCCAAAGTTTATGCAGAATAAAGAAGTTATATCATCATAGAATCTCCCTAAATAATATTAAAGCATATTAAAAAGGGAGCATAAGGGCCTCCCTGGTGGTGCAGCGGGTTGAGCTCCGCACTGTGAAGCATCCACGGCACTGCAGCGCAAGTTGGATCCCTGGCCAGGGAGGGGACCCATATGGCGCAGCAGACCTCTCCTGCCTTGCCCGCTGCTCCCCTCAGGAGTGTACCTCAGTCATTATGCCTGTTCTGCTCCCTGCTCTGTCTCTGGTGATTCCTCTTACTTCCCGCGACTCTGGCCTGTACCCCAGTTCTTCTGTGCATAAATAAATATATATATTTTAAAAAAGTCAGAGCATAAAAGTTCTGACTTCAAATGTGAAACCAAGATCTTTAAATGTGGAAACCAGACATAACAAAACCAATGAATTCTCTCAAGTGCAAGTACAAATGAAAGCATGGTTTGTTTTGACATCACCTTCTTATCAATCTCTCTCCTCATAACTTTTTTTTTTTTTAATAGTGTTTTCCCAGTGAAACCAGAAGTTCAGTGCCAAAAATGGGAACTTTCTTGATTAAAATTTGATGGATGAATGAATATGTGTGTATTGCCTTTGACAGAGTGTAATAGGGTTAACTGTCTAGATTGGGTTTTCCCACTTAGCATCTGTGTTACTACTGAAAAGATATGTAGCCTCTCTGTGTTTAAGTTAACTCACGTATTAAAACAAAGATAGTTGTAGTACTGCATATGATTATTGTGGGTTAAGTGAGGTAATTAACACTAAGTCTTCAGAGTAGTGTCTGACTTACGGCAGCATCTAAACAGTTGTTAGTTATTATTCTACCCTTTGATGAAAAGATTGTGATTCTATTTCTTGCATCTTATGGATGGTGTTATAAGTACAAAGATATCCAAGATATTTAATTGTGTTAATGCACACCTCTGTTAGGCAGCAATCGCCAAAATCCTGACTGTAGCAAAGATGATAGGAAAAATAATCGAGGTTTCCAAAAATTTACCCACATGAGCTTGAATAATTCTGAGAATTTCATATTAATTTTTTCCATATTCTCTAAAAGGTTAGCATAGAGTACAATAATATGGATGTTCAATAAATATGGAATGAAAACATTTTATATTAGCCATCAATGGGAAATAAACTCACAGGTTAGTACCAATGAAATGTTAAGCTTGGCTTGTTAACTCAAATGTGGTGCTATTAAAATAAGGGGAAAAATAGGGTTTCTTCATTATCATTTTACCAGTTCTTGTTTAAATATGCTTTTAATATTCAGACCATCACCACCCTAGTGTTTGACATAACACATTTGGTTGACTTTTATCTATAGCAATAATGATGGCTGGAAATGTCACTACCATTATGCAACAAATTGTATGTTCTTGTGATATGCCCTTAAGCAGCCTGTCTGCTAAGTGGAACAGCAAATTACTGGACTTAGATAATCTTCTTTCAGCAGCTTGGTATTTGTATGTTTTTAATTGTCATAGCAATTATAGAGCCTTCTGCTTGAGCAGCCTCTGTCGTGCAGTGGGCAAATACAAAAGATTGTCATTATTTCTCTTTAAATTTTATGGGGAGACAAGATCTTTGCTGTGGAGAAGAGGTGCAAATATATCTCATCCAAAGCATGCAATTTTTTTCCCTGTAGACTTTAAGGTCTGCCTTTGATTTAAAAAGAGTTTTGTTTTTGTATTAATACAGAGGTTAGTATTATTTTCTTGTAATTATAAATGAGACTGAATTGTGTATTGAGGAAGAGATTGTGGTGACATTGGAGAAGGTACAATGAATTTAACACCATGGAGAGAGTCAAATCCGTGGGTTGTAAAGGAGATCAGTGGGAATTTCTGTGTGTCAGTGCAGTCTGTTGGTCCATTCTGCAAGGTTTCATGTATGTACTTTCTGATCTCTTGTAGTTCATCTCTCTCAGCTGATGTTGAAAACAGCGGGAATGCATATTTGGTATATTACAGTGCTGGTGACTGTCATCGTATATAGATAGTTTTCTATTTATAGTTTACCTACCATTTTTACAGCTTTACATAATAGGAACTCTCATCTCATAATTTTCATTGAACTTTAGGCACAGCATGATTTGCTTTTCTCAAGTCTACTGTAATGTGATACTTCTTAGGTAATATTCTCTGCAGGTCAGACATCAAGGCGGCGTTTTAGCGCTGTCTTCATGAAACGGCAATAAATGTGAAGCAGCCTCTGAAATTATAAGCAGAGTCTTGCATAATGATGATTAAGGTTCTAATTGATGGCACCCCTGATACAATGTTCAATATTCCCTGACAAAATATTAGCCAGCACTATGCATGGATGATAGTCAGAAGAAATATAGATACCACTATTGAATACACCAAAACTTGTCTTAGTGGCATAATTTTTGGTGCATTCAGTCTGCTTTGATTGAGGCCAACTTATCAATAATTGACATTATCAATAATTGACATTCAATCAGACCTAGGTCACAAGAAAATCTGCTCCTGCCTGGTGGTGGGATTCCTCATTCCCATCCCTAATGCTTTACCCAGTTTTCCTTTGTCATATCTAGGGTTATAGTAATGTTTGACTATCTTGAATAATTCCCTTATCCCAACTGGATTCTGTTTATATATTAAATGTATGTTTATTTTACAGCTATGACTGTGTATGTGCTTTTATATGAAAAGAATTTATCTGAATAGGACATGGCATTCTTTTAGTAAATGATCATTGTTCATGGCCAAGGTAAAGCTCAAGGTTTCCAACTATGGTGTTCCATAGCTGTGTGTATTGTCTCATCTACTGATAGTTTGAATTAATTACTCACCTATTCCTAGGTTTTCATCATCTGGCTAAGTTTCCTTTTCTAGTATAAGTTCGAATATAAAACATTGCTTTATTTTCTTTCAATATGACTTTTATTCTCTCTTAGTCTTTGCAAATAGGTTCTGCTTTTTAAGAATGCCTTTTAATCTTCTTTGCTTAAATAAAAATTCAACCTGTTTTAAAGATCCAGTTCAATTTTAACTTACATGATGAAATTTTTTAATAGCTGGAAAGCCAGGATGAATTGATGAAAGAGTAAATGAAGAGTTAGAAGGGATTTTCAGTCCTTCCAAAACCACCACCAAAAGTGGTGCTTTTCATACTCACGTTGTCACAAATATAAATATTACTTTACCTTTCTTAAAAAATTATGTAATAATCTATGCGCCTCCCTGGTGGCACAGTGGGTTAAGCAACACACTAGGAAGCAAACCGCAGCCACTGAAGCACGAGTGGATCCCTGCTGCCAGCTAGGGAGGTGACCCACATGGCGTAGCAGACCTCTCTTGCGTCGCTTGCTGCTCCCCTCAGTGTGCTTTAGTAAGTCTGCCTGTTCTGCTCCCTACTCTCTGGTGACTCCTCTCACCTCTTGCGACTCTGGCCTGTACCTCAGCTCATGTATGCATAAATAAATAAATCTTAAAATATGTAAGAATCTAATATGAAAAAAATTTACATTACTGTGTTCATATTTAAGTTAAGAAAATAATATAGTTTGTAAGAAATCATCAGTTACTTAGTCAAAGAATTGGTTAATTAGCATAAACATGGGCAGACATTATCTTAACTTGTTTTTTGTATGGCCTTGAAAAAGTTATTTGACTTTCTGGGGTTTAATATCCTTATTTATTAAATGATATCAGTGAGTTAGGTAATCTCTAAGAAACCTAGCACCTTTGAAAGTATGATTCTACAAGCAGATGAAAAAATACATGTGTTAGATCATGTAAGTAGCAATATACTCCTAAATGTCAATATAATAGAATTTTTATAAAAATGTTTATATGAATCAAATACAGACCAGTGACTGAATTAACGTGGGAGCTATGGATCAGAGGTTAAAGAGATACAAAAGGCGGAGAGACATTTGTAGAGAAAATGACACTACAAAATAAAGAACTATAGTAAAGTGAGTGAAATAAACTATATCAATTAAGCCTATTAATATTGCAAATAAAAGAAAAAAATTAAATGTGGTTTAAAATAAATTTATCAGCTTACATAACTGAAAAGTTTGTAAGTTGGTCAGTGTAAGAGGATACTTAATCTTATAGACCTATAGCTTTCAGAAAATAATTTGGGTTCTCTTCTGCTCTTTCTTGGTGTTGAGTGTCTCTGGCACCCCCATACATCCTATTTGATGTTAAACACAATGAATTTTGAATCAATCTCAAATTTTGTATTTCACACCATAAGAGCCAGGGGAAAATGGTAACATTATGAAAGTGATAATCCCATAATTCTTTGATGACTAACTCTTCAGATTTTATTTGCTTTACTTCAGTTGTTTTCTTCTCTATGAATCAATTATTGCACATAGGGAAATGAGATACTTGATAGGCTTAATTCAGTCAGAACCCATCCCTGGGGCCTGGGACTTAGGGGTCAAGCTATACTGACTAGGAACAGTGAGAGATATTTAAGAAACTTTAAAATAAAGAGGAGAAAATAGATACAGGAGAGCCAAAACAGATGAACATTGAAAAATTCTTTTTTACTTATTTTTCTGATTAAACATTTACTAAATTTATATAATACAACAGACACCATTAGCAACTAGGAACTCAGGCTGAGAGAAGGTAGAGAAAAAGACCTTCAATGATATGCAATTTGATAATTGTGGTAAGTACTCTGCCATGGGTCTCATCTACTAGTTGACCAGGAGCTTGACTAATTATATTGAACGTAAATCTTAAAGAGGTTGAATAACCTGTTCAAGATCACATTAATAATAGTATAATCATGCAACCTTACCTTTGTTAGTCATGTATCTTAAGCAAGGATAAGTGATCTTGCAAGAAGATCAGATAGTTCATATATTCAAATAAAGAGGTGACAACCAGGATTATACAAAGGTAGCAACTAGAACAGCTTTGAGGATCTCAGTGGCTTATATTCATGAAAAGACTCTTGCAACGCATGCCAGAATGGTTATGGGCAGCTCTAACAATAGAAGATAACGGGAGAGCATGGAGGAGGGTAAGTGAGCATCAAGAAATACTTTGAGGTGGTGGGTTTTGATTGACTGTTGAAGAAGATACATTGTCAGAAAAGGAGATAAGAACAGTCCATATGTAAGAACATTTGAACCAGTAGATTAAGCTTTCATAAGGAGCCTCATATAATTTCATGTGTAGATTTTAGAGTGTACATCAGATATTTGCCTAGCAAACTAAGTGTGCGCCTGATTAAAAATGTGCTTTGAGGTGATGGCGAGGAGTTTGGTCTTCATCTTTCAGGTGATCCAATGAAAGATTTTAGTGTAGGAAGTGATATGTTTTATTTTAATTGATTTCCATTATGAAAGTAATTTATTGGCCAAGGGACAAAAACAAAAGAGATGTAGAAAATAAGGTGGCATTAATGGATAAAAGAGTGGATATGAGGAAACTGGAGAATCTATAATAATGCCTTAATTTCTTTCTTGAGAGAGTGGGGGGTTACTAGACCATTACCACAATGAAATGCAGGTGAGAAGTTAGGTTTGAATGGGGAGGGAAGTTTTGGATGCATCTTCAGATTTCTTCAAGTGATGATATCTATTTAGAATTTGAGATATTAGAGAAAAGGTTATGAAGTCAGCAGCCTATGACATACAGTGTGGTCCATGAAGATATGTAAATTGATTAGAGTAGAAAGTTAAGGATGGATTAAGAAGGGTTGTTATGAGGAAGTGTTATCTCTGTCGAGATTCCAAGAAAAATAGTGTCAAATTCCCTAAAAGCAAAAAAACTATTGAAATTGTTTCAGTAGCCATATTAAGGACAGGTTTTGTGGCCTCGTGATAGCAGAAGTCAGGTATGGCAGGCAGAGGACAGGAGATGAAAAAGTGAAGGCCTCAGTGTTGGCTGTTCTTTCTTGAAGTTTGTCCATTAATGAGAGGAAAAAGAGGTTGTAAGACAGAGAAAGAGGAAAATCATTTTTAAATTAAAAATATTTCAAAACAAGTACGTACTTTGTTAATAAAAAAAAAGAAAAGAAAATGAGGTGGGAACTTCCCATAGAAGTAAAAGAAGATAATTGGCAAAGAGAAGTCCTGGAGAGAAAGGCTGGGAGCCAGTGGTAGCATTAGTTTTGGACTGAGTTGGGGGGACATACTCATTTCAGTCCACAGACCAGCAATATTTGGCTCTGTCATGGTGACAGTCTTAAATTTCTAAGAAAGAAATTTCTGAACATTTAAATAGAATTGTGAAAACTCATAATAGCAGCTTTATGGGCTATAATACCCATCATTGGAAGACAGTAATGTCATGTTAGCCAGAGTGGTGCATTTTATAACTTCATTTAGAAGGCTTTGTTTCTGAAGTGAGGTATTAGCATAAAGGGAATTTCCATTCTTAATGTTTCTAATATTTCAAAAACAGGCTGGTCTTATCCTCTCCAGATGCTGTTTTCTTGCTTTTCTAATTAAATCCAGATGCATGGTTCAGCTTGAAGGAAAAAAAAAAAATTGGTATGATAATTATTTAGGTGTAAATTGTGAAAAAAAAAATTATGTCTGATACCTAAGAGAAATAGAATATAATTTCTTGGTCTGTAAGTGTGTTTTAGAAAGTGTGAAGCTCCATAGAGAAAAGAAAAAAGAGAAAAGATGTCATTTCATTGAGTAGAATTGTGTATTTTAATAGAATATTTCAGGTGCAGTAGTTTTTGACCTAGGCCTTGTTTAAGAAAGCTTTCTATTCCTCCATTGTTTTCCCTGCTGCAAGTTGATATTTAGCAATTAGTTTGAATGTCTTCTTTTGTCCTTGGAATGGAAGAGGTGTAATAGAGAATTAAATGAACCTATGAGAGTCCTTGTCTCATATTTAATTCTAAGTAATTTAATTTTGGTATGATTGCCTTCTAATGACAATGACTTTTAATTATTGTGTTCCTTACTAAGGGCTCCTATTGCTAGTTCTACTTTGAAATGCCTGTGCTTTCTCTTTCTGAATATTGTCATTATATTTGCAGACACATACAAAGTGTTTTGTTTTTTTGGCGGGGTACATATTTTGGCTACCTTAGCAATTTATTTTATACTTTTCTCAGAGGACTGTTTCTCCTACAGTATAGCTTAAGATGGTCAGAATGCTCCAACTACAAAGCTACATTCTTTCTGGTCTTCATATGTTATATTTCATAGCAGTTGACAAACTTTAAACATCTCAATACATATTATCTTAATTCTTAAACAAAACTTTTGTATTGAAAGGTTATGATTCCAATAATGTGGAGTTTATTAGAAATGAGACTAGGATGAAAGATGAGATCTGGGTCATAAAGTGTGATACTTACTTTTATTTATTTACAAAGGAAAATGAAGTATTGTGTTGAAATCAATCATTATTTAAAATTTTAAATGTTGTATAATGATAGTTTAATAATAAAAACCTGTGCAATCAGTAGAGATGTCACTGGACTCATGTAAGAGTATCCGGGGGAAAATGCTGATTGCAGAGTATATCTTTGAAACATCCCATTACTTTGCATGAGCCCCTGAGGCCCTGTGGATGCTTCTAGATGCTCCATCAGATCCTGTTCTCCAATTCTATTTAATCAAAGTTAAAAAAACAAAGTCTTTGAAGCAGAAATAGCAAAGGTGTGACTTGTGGGCCAGATCCAGCCTGTAGGTGTGTTTTGACATTCACAATATTTTTGAAAGTGTTGAATTAGTTGCTAAAATTAACAAATCAGAAGATTCCACATAAAAGTTAGATTTTTAGTTACACTTGAAATATCAGAAAATCTGGCCGTGGATGGTGGTACCCATCAGCTGGAGCCGTATAGGCTTTTTTTTTTAGATATGGCATGGAGTCCCCAGATGGCCCTGATCTTGGTGTATTTATGTTGTCCCTATAGTGTTTTTAAGTTATAATCCTTTGGCTTAGAGGTAAGTGACTTATAAAAGGACACCAACCTCTGATGAGAGAAGAGCCCAGAGTTTTTTTTTCTAGGTATTGCCCTGTAGGAGTCCTCAGTGTTAGCCATAATTTGACACTAGAATTTATGCTCCATTTTATCTTGTCACATAATCTGTTAGAGTCTGTTTATGTCTTCTTTTTTATTTTATTTTATTTTATTTTTTTGAGATTTATTTATTTATGCATTTAAGAGCTGGGGTATAGGCCAGAGTCACAGGAGGGGAGAAGATTCACTAAAGACAGAGTGGGGAGCAGAACAGGCAGATTGACTTAAACACACTGCTGAGGGGAGCAGCATATGAGGCAGGAGAGGTCTGCTGCGCCAGGTGGTTTCCCTCCCTGGCCGGAACT
Source organism: Galemys pyrenaicus (assembly GCA_019455555.1). Classification (NCBI taxonomy): domain Eukaryota; kingdom Metazoa; phylum Chordata; class Mammalia; order Eulipotyphla; family Talpidae; genus Galemys; species Galemys pyrenaicus. The sequence goes on along the minus strand of JAGFMF010011581.1, from coordinate 4,485,208 downwards.
CAGGGCACTGTGCTCTGGATGCTTCACAGTATGGCACTCATCCCACTGCGCCACCAGGGAGACCCCTTCTTTTACTTTTTAGTAGTAGGATATTTACTTGGAGAGTAAGTTCCCTTCCTCCACAGTGGAATTTTCTAGCAAAACCTCTAAGACACTGGAAATGCTGCCAGTATAGCTTTGTTTTTATTATTTTCTCATGTCAGTTAATAAATGTAGAGGTTATGGCTCTCAAAGACGTCTGTGTCACATTTGTACACACAGTTCAGAACAATGGGTCAATTCAAATGGATGGCATACTTTTAAAGAATGCCATTTTCACACTCTTTGACAGAAAGTCACACAAAGATATAGATGTGTGTTGTTTGTGTGCATGTACATGTGTGTTTGTGCAGATAGGCTGGGCTTATGGTGTCCAACTTTCCCAGTTTTCTGAGCTGAGGTTACCTGGTATGTGGGATATATGAAGCAAAATCCCATTCAAATTGGTAAATTTCCCTAACTCACGTGCATCCATTTCTCCTCTTCATATACAGCCAGATTTACCTTTGAAGGGATTCTTTCTCATATTGACAGGCTACAATTGAAGTGAACATGAGCTCCTCAAACATTTTCTATTAGAATATTAAGTTTCCCATTTATGCAACTGAAGAAAAAAACAAAGACTTCTGATAACTGAGGTTGCATTTCTTCTCACTGTGTTTTGTGACCAGACTGTTTATTCAGAAGACTTAGTGTTCCTGATTTCCAGATAATTCTTGAACTACCTTGCAATCTTCTGATCAAGGAATAAATTTCTTTAGGTTGTAATAATAAATACTTCTCTAGTATAGTCGGTTGTCTCCCAAATTGTGTAAAAATCATCATTGATAACAGAATATTTGTCAAAGAAGGGAGAGAAATCTTTCTGTTCAGAAAGATCTAGAAGGGTGCTTTTATTTCCTGATGCTAAGTTGTTTGCTACAAATAAGTGTGTGCGCATAAAATGTTTTTCTCTTTTTCAAAATATTTTTCTTTAAATTTAATTTTTATTTTTCTTTCCTTACAGAATTTAAAAGATAATGAGTAAATTAAATAAGTCAGTTTTCAGCAGTAAAAATATGGTTTTACTTCAATGGGAAAAGTTCCTAGTTGCTAGGAGAAAACAACTAAAGTAACTATTTATGACTAAAGCATTTTGATTTGTCATTATCAGAAAATAGATTTATAGCTCCCTTCTCTAAGCAACAGCAAATAATGCTTCCACATTTAGATAGTGAATGTCCTTTCCTGAGACACAGTAGATCATTATATATATTGAAATACTTCTGTGAAGAACAAAACATGTTCTTTTAATCAGAAACAAACCCATGATAGAGGACAGAGAAAGAAGGCATGCTTTTCCTTACAAATATGGTCTAGAACTACTGAGATAAGTTTGAAGAGAAAATAATTTCTTTTGAAATTGTTACAATTATTATTATTTAGGAAATTTTTATTAAATGCCTAATCATGGGTGGCACTTTGCTACATGTGCAAAAAATAGTCTTGTAACTTTTTAAGTGCTTGTCACTTGGGATTTTTAGATTGGACTATGAGATATCTTAGATGATGGGATGTAAAAATGTGATTTTTAAATGTAACAGGCACTCTACGTGGCCAGTAATTCTCTCATGATTCATTCATTATATTCTTACTGAGTGTGTATTCTGTAATAGACACTGTTCTGAACAAAATTGAGTAGCGTTGTGGAATAAGCTATTGCTTCCCTACTCAGTATGATTTTTCCTTAATAGAAAACAATGTGTTTGGGGAACAAAACTTAGATAAAGGCAAAACAAAACAACTTGATTCTAGCAGCTAGGGTGGGTTGTATGATAGTTTTGGACAACAGTATGGAAGTGAATAATTGCAGGATGGAACTTACAGGGGAATGATCAGCTTTCTCTTTAAAGGGTTAGATTTAGCTGATCATGCCTTTGCCTTTTGTTTTTTCCTTATCTTCCTGCTTTCAATTGCCATGGAATGTTTAGAGAATAGCCTTATTGTAGTTATAAGTTATGTTTATGGATAAGGATTGCTCAGCAGATACAAGGAAGGAGCCTGTGGCCTTAATTACTACCTTGGGTCTCTCTACTATGCCTGGACTGCTTACTTCCAGATCTTTTGTTGTCTGAGAAAAATGAGCTTCTCTGCTTAAATTTCTTTTTCTCTTATATGTTGCCAAGTACTATCTACATAATGGTGAATAAAATACACATGGTGTTTGCTTTCAGTAAGACTGTAGTTCTTTTTATATTAAATTAATTTATTTATACATATTTGACATCAATTGTAGTCCCAATGGAGTTCCCACCATTTCACCAGTACGTCACCTCATTGCCTTGTGCTCTTTCTGCCTTCATCCCAGTCTCTCCCCCCAAACCTCCTCAAGGTGCCTTTGAATTCTTTGTCTTTTTCTTCTTGTTGTGTTATTTTTTATTGTTGTTGTTCTTTTCCTTGAGCCCCCCTCCCTTTTTTTTGCTTGTTTGTTTCTTTATATTCCTCCTACAAGTGAAGCCATTCAATATTTTCCTCTTGCCGTTTGACTTATTTCTCAGTAAACCTGTAGTTTTGTAGAAATTAAAAGTAGGTTTTATTTCTCAAGTCAATTTTTGCTGACTATCCATGTCTACTATTTATTTATTTACTTTGCTGTGTTGATAATGATTCTGAGGCTGCTGCTAATTTTATTGGCACTGATTGATCAATAATAGGCATTGTGGTACAGAGAGTAACTTATTTGCCATCCTTAGTAGAGAATCCTTGTTACTGTTTTGCAAAGGTAAAATATAGGAAATATGAGAATTTGAAAATTACATAGGAAATAGGGACTTGGTATAAGATTAGTGGTCTGTGTATTTATGTCTGTGAATTATGTCTGGTTGATTCTAATCCTTTAAGAAACATATTCACTAGTAACTCTCCTATTGCTATCACAGAAGAAAAATAATTTAAAATAACAAACTATAAATGAATAGGGGCTAGATAAAGAAGGATTAAAGAAAGTATGATATCATTTTTGCTCTTGAAGAACTTATCTAATTAAAGAAATAAAGCTCACATTAACAGTACTTCATAAGCTTTATAGTATGGAGAATATGAAATTTTGAGTTCATAAATTTTGTTAGGAAGTAAAATAAATTTTGTTAGGAAGTAAAATAAATTTTTTTTATAAAGACAAAGTGAAATAAGGAAGGTCTCCTTGACAAAATGGAAAAGATAAATTAGTAGATAAATTAGATCGTTGAATGGTAAGGAATTGAGAGATTTCTTTTCTCCCCTCTACTGAGGTAGCCTTGGTTTACAACTCTGTATATGATTTAGGAGAGTAGGTTCATACTTCCTCAGATATATACAGTTGAGAATGGTTTATACAACAGCCATGATAAAACCAAAAGCAACTCATACATATACAATGATAAATATATCAACCCTACTGGAGCAGAGATTTCAGAAATCAAGGTTACTGAGATTCAGAGAGCAAGATAAAGGAAAAAGATTTGGGTGGGGCACAGACAGATCTAAGGATTTCCTAAGGTTATAGGAAAGGGTTTGAATTCTATAAATAAAATTTCTCTTCTCTTGTGTTATTTCAAAATAAAGAATATTTCTTTGGACTTTGTCTGTTTATATCTGATTTGGTCAAAGTGAGAAGTAGAATTAAGAAAGGATGAAGTAATACATATTAAAGCTTGCAATTTAATTGAAAGTGGGAGCATTTCAGTGCAAAAATACACTTTCATATTTACATTTCTATTCACCCCCAAATAAAAAAACAAATACGACAAAATACATTTTTTTCTTTTCCTCCATCTCTTTCTTTCACTTTTACTCTTCTGGCTTCCTTTTTTATTTTTAAGCAAAAGGTTTCTTGTACATCAAATAACTCTTTGAAAACAACATGCACTGAAGCGAAAGCAGGTCAGCCCTAAAGGAAAAGGCGCACTTATTAGAGAACACACAACTGTGAATAAAGAGAGGGAAGCCTTTCCTTCTATGAAGAAAAAGTTTCCTAAAAGGGCAAAGGATGCTTTTGAACCCAGTGACAAGACTGTCTTTTAAATCCCCAAAAGGTCATATAATAATTGAGATTCAGTATTTTTTTAAAACATCAACTTCTACTAAGTGAACCAGCAAAAGTTAAGCACTTAAATTAACGGAGCTGAGCATAGACCTAAACATCCCTAAGGCAGAAAATGACTTTTGCTTTGACTCTCTAAACTTTCATATCCCTGGTGACTATGAGCACACGCCCCAAAGTCATTGCAGCTTAAATACAAAACACATGAGATATTAGAAGCAATTTCAAACTTTTGTTTCTACATAGTATAGAGTTGTTACTTTGCACAACTTTAAATTTTTCTTTACCCAATTTCCCAGGGCCTCAAAATTCTAGCCCTAGTCCACTTTGCAGAGTTTAGAACTTCCCTGGGAACAAATTTTTGCCATTCTTGCATGTTTGTTTTTTTTTTAAAGATATTTTTTTTTTATTCATACAAGAACTGGGGTACAGACCAGAAGTGCAGGGGGTGGGTGAGAGGATCCACCAGAGACAGAGTGGGGACCAGAACAGGCAGATTTAACTGAAACACACTGCTGAGGGGAGCAGCAGGTGAGGCAGGAAAGGTCTGCTGTGCCATGTGGGTCACCCCCCTGGCCGGCAGCAGGGATCAAACTCGTGCTGCAGTGGTTGAGGTTTGCTTCATAGTGTGTTGCTTAACCCACTGCACCACCAGGGCGGGCCTCTTGAATGTTTTTATGTACAGGCCTTTCATTATATTTTTTGCTTTACCTTGCTTGAGATTTTATTTTTTTATCTGGTAAAATACTGACTTTCTTTAAAACCTAGCTCAAACACTCTCAGTCTCATAGAACCTGCTTTTTGAATTGTACTTGGTAATATATTCTTGAAGGAAAGAATATGCATCATTTATATTTGGGTTCTTTATCACTTGGAGTACAAGATTTTGAACACAGCTGTTTTCTTATTAAAATCATTCAATCAGATTGGACCAAGTAGCATTAATGTACTTAAATTTATAAAACTCTACCTCTTTCTCTGAGAGACTGTTTTTTTTATCTGAAAAGTAAACATCTGTGTATGTATACACAAAGATGCATCCATACACATATATAATACTATATATTTTAATACTTGTGTAATGCCTATTGGGGCACTACATTGTATATATAGATATACACATATATATAGCACACATATAACATGCATACTCCCATGCATACATATATTACTTTTTCATCCCTTATAGCAAGAAATATGGAATTCAACAGAGATACAGTTCCTATTTTTCATAAATAATGCCTTCCTACAAATGAGTTTGAAAGCCAAATGTGACAAAATCAGTCTAAAATAGACTTATGTATTATAAATAATATTCCCAAAGCATACTATAAAGTCTCCATTGTATCTCTATTTGGGTGTAAACTTTGCCAGTTTAGTTCCAAAATTTTATTTACGTGTTGTCTAAGTTAAAGTTATAGTAGATCATTTTAAATTGATTTAATGTTGTGTTGAGGTTTTCCTGCTGACCTTTCGAGTAACTCTTTTGAGTTACTGCTTTCAGCATATCTAGGTCATCTCCAGCCTCCTCTCTCTTCTTTGACTACATCTCTCTCCTCTACCTTCAAAATTTTAGAATTCAAATAGGATATTCTACCCTGAAAGGATCAGTGCAATTCTAGTTCACTAAGTAAGGTTCATTTAATTTTTAATGGCTTATCTTTTAAACAGGTTAAAAGGTTAGTAAAATTAGTTGGGAGAATTTCTCCTTAAGCCACCTTAATTTTGTGCATTTCTTTTACTTCAGGGAAGTCATTCCTTTTCTTAGCAAGACTGACACTTGATCATCTGGAATCTTTCATTTGCATGGGATAGGATCTCAGCTCCAATGAGCTAAACTCAAAAAAGAAAAATTGTTCAGCAGGATCCATGGACTCAACTGATTCATCTCTCTAACTTTTGTTTCTGTTTTTACTCTAGGTTCGCTTTATTAAAGGCAAGTTTTTCTATAAAGGGTAAATTCCTAAATTCCAGGCTTTTACATAAAAGAGTAGAAAATTATATAGAAGACAGTGAATTACTGCTTTTCAAAATATCTGACAGAGTTCCTAAAAGGGGTAAGGGATGCTTTGGCACCCAGTGTCAAGACTTATTGCCTGTTTTGTTCCACCTGATGTGGGACTTAAAATCCCATTTTTTGCATTGTTCATTGGCTGACTTGTGCCATGTAGGTACTCCTGTGGTTGGCATCAGTTTGACACTTCCTGAATCTTAAGAAACACAAGAAGTGTAGTTGTGTGATGGAAATTAGGATGGTGCTCTCAAAAGAAGTGGGAATGAGTCCTACATAGGCAAAAATAGAAGATTTACACTTCAAAAGACAAACACTTTGTGAGTTGCCTTTGGCTTCTTTCCTCTAGTGATAATGTATGGCTTTTGGTTTATTTAATTGGCATATTCTGAGAAAGGAGTTGGGGCATGGCCATTTAACTAGAAACTGCAATTTATGCAGATTCTTCAACACCTTTCAAGTTGCATTAATCCCATCACAAATATTTCATGTATCCCTCTTTCAAACATTTCTAAAGGTCAGCAGGATATATTAAAATCATACTGTAGCAGTCCACATTTATAACAAAATAGAAAATAGATTCCCTGGAGTTAGTTGTAATCATATAAATAAGATATCCCTATGAATAAGCAAATTTTAGGTTTCCCATTGCAAACAGAGCTGAATATTCCAATAGAAAGGAATATATTTTTTTGGAGGAGGTTTGAAATTTCTGAACAAGATACTAAACATTAGTGCCAGCATAATACAACTGTAAGAAAATGATATTGACATTTATTTGTTTTTGTATATGTAACTATCAAACTTTCTTCTTCTATAGTCATATTCCACCTAAAGATAAAGGACTTAGATTTCAGAAGACCATCCTGGAAAAGATGGATAATATATAGAGAAAATGATTGTAAATAGGGAATTATGAAACTAGAGGGAGATAAGACAAGTTGAAACATATCCTGAATATTAAATTACAAGTTATCAGAGGCACTGTTCATTGAGGAAAGATGCCTTTTTTATTGTGGTAAAAATTCCTATAACAAAATTCATCATATTAGCTATTTTAGAATATGAAATCAGTGACATATATTCACAATGTTGTAAGCCATCATCGCTATCTAGTTCTAGAGGGAGACTATTCATTAAACAGTCCCAATTTCCCACTTCTTCCCCAAAACTAGAAACAATTAATTTCTTATTCCCTCTATGGATTTTCCTATTTTATATATTCCATATGAATGGAATCATACAATACGCCACATTTTGTGTCTGGCTTCTTCCACATAGTACTGTTCTCAATATTCATTCATGTTGTAGCATGTATCAGTAGTTTATTCATTTTTATATGGCTGGATAATATAGCATTATGTGGGTATACAAAATTTTATTTATTTGTTCACCAATTTATCTACTTTTAATTCTCCTCCCCCCATACACACCTTTTGGCTGTTATGAATAGTCCTATTATGAGCATTCATGTGCAATTTTTCTTTGAATATCCATTTTTAGATCATAGAGTATATATTTAGGTATAGACTTTCGGATAATATGGTAATGTATGCTTTATTGAGAACTTGCAAAACTATTTTCCTCAAGTTGATTTGAGGTCTTCTTTTTACTTATCTATTTTTAAAGATGTGAGTTGACTTTTTTTTAAAGATTTATTTTATTTACTTATGCATATGAGAACTGGGAGCTAGGCAAGAGATGGTTTTGGTCGTGAGAGGATTCACCAGAGAATGAGTGAGGAGCAGAATCAGAAGATCTACTGAAATATACTACTGAGGGGAGCAGCAGGCGAGACAGGAGAGGTCTGCTGAGCTATGTGGGTTAGCTCTCTGGCTGGGGATCAAACTCAGGTCACAGTGACTGCAAATTCCATATATTGTTTCCTTGAAGAGGGCTTTTTCTGGCATGTCAAAGGTGGGATTTTAGGATTTTTGACCATGGGGCAACTTAGTGAACTTTACCATCTGCATCTTCAAGCCTGTTAGTGTTGGCATGGGCATGTTTGTGCCCCTTGCTTGGATATTCTCTTTACTAGTGTGATTTCTGTGTTTTGTTTTTTTTTTTTGTAAGTATTTTCCTTACTTAATACTAGGGGATCCATTTTGATGCCAGTCTTCTTAAAAAAATTAGTAATAGTTACATTAACTGTGGATTAAATTACCATGTGACTTTTGTTTTCTGATTGTATCCTCTCTGATAAAATACACTCAGTGGATTCCTGCTTTTTATAAAAGAACTGGCCAGAAAGATCCTTGAACTTAAAGTATTTTCTGTTATCTGCCACAAGTGCCTCGTATTCATTTAATACCATAGACTATTATGAACATCTAGCCTGGGCTCTCTGCTTGTGCTAGACATAAACATAGTATAATAATGTTTCTTCTGTTCTTCCAGAACATAAATCTTTTTTAAGTAACCTTTTTTTAGATTTCTTTTTATTTATTTATGCATACAAAACAAGGGTTGCAGGTCAGAGGTGCAGGGGTTGGGAGGATTCACCAGAGACAGAATGGGTAGCAGAGCAGGTGGATTTGCTGAAATATACTACTGAGGGTAACAGTGGGTGAGACAGGAGAGGTCTGTTCTGCCATATGTGTGTCAACTCCCTGGCCCGGTATTGAACTTATAGTTTAGTAGCTCCCAATAGTTTCACAGGGCTGAGATTTAACCTCTTATACCACCAGGGAGGACCACAAATAACATTTTTAAACTACATATTTCTAGATGTTTAATAGATTTAGTTGATATGCAAACAGTAATATAAATTGGCTTATATGATTCCCCCCCCCCCCCTTATTAGCTTATGTTAGTGGTGGCAGAGTATAGGCATTTTGTTTGTTTTAGGTTAGGCACAGCAGAATAACCAGTAGATATAAGATAATTAGTATTCTGAAAATTTTCTGCCTTCAAAATAGAGGTACAAGCTCATGGGTAGGAAATCTGGAAAACATAAATGTGTATAGGGAATGTAAAAATCCTAATAGTTACTTAGTTTCTTTCAAGTGCCAGGACTAGATTCCTTTATATACTTTAGTTTACATATGCTCATAAAACTAAAAATTGCATATATATGTGCTTTTTAAAAATGAAATTGGAAGTAACTTTCTCAAAGTGCCAAAACTAGGATTCAAAATCCATTAATCTGTCTCCAGATCTTTTACTCTGGAATTTACTATTCTCAAAGTGGTCAGTCCTACTCCTAACTCTGCAATAAACATATACAGATTGACTAGATTCTGTCTAATATTTTATTATACATATACACAGAATTATATCTGTATTTATGACATTTGAATTATACTCTGCATTTAATATAGTAGTCTTTTAGTTTTCTTTAATGTCATATTTCCCCACACCCTTAATAATGGCTTTATAAAATTATTTCCCCACTCCATAGTGGCTCAAATTTTTGTTTTATCGTCTGTTTTCACTATTACAAATAATACTGCATAAACTTTTTTTTTCTTTCTTTCACTAGCCTTACAGTGATTTCTTTAGAATAACCTTCTATGGCATAATAATGTAATTACACTTTAACATTACTTATAATGATTTTGTCACAAGTTGCCAAGCTTTTATCATAAATACTACAAAGAATGAGGGTACACTAGGTATTTACCTTTCAATATATTGATTAATTTCACTAGGAAATTATGGTTCATAAATTATTTTAATATTGAGAAGGACTTACTGTACTTTTTAAAAAAAAACAAAATATAAGACTGAATTTTTAGGGAAGTGAATTCTATATTTCTCTTTATTGCAAGTATTTTTAAGAGGTTCTTCATGTTTTATAATGTACAGAATAATTAAAAAATTGGTACATTTTATCTGTTTTCTATCTTTGTTGAAACATTTTTTAACTATTGAATTTTTTGTGGCTTTAATATAATTTTCATGTTTGTATAGACAGTCTATTAACTGTTTGCCTTGTTATTGATCTGGTGGTAGTTAGCTTTCTAAAAAAAATATGTGTGCTACTGAAGCTCCAATTGCCTGTATTTTTTTGTTTTTATTATTAGAATATTTATAATGAACCTTTGATCTCTATTAGATACTGTGTTGTGTGTCTTGAGATAAGCATCTAAATCTTTTTCCCCCTAACATAGGGCCTTAATAAATAGTTCTAATAAATTAGGGTGTTTTTAAAATTATGGCATAGTCAGCTATTTCAGACCTGTATGGGGTTCCATCTTCAAGAAACTTGAATTAAAAAAACGATCAGCATAGGACACTGTGCTGTATGTAATGAGTTACCTTAGAGGTGAGGAGTGTTATAAAACAATATCCTGGCACCACTGAATGACTATGTTTAATGCATCAAGCAGTTGGCTGTTATTCAAGTGTTGTTTATTCTAAAAAAACCCATTAGTTGCATTTTATTATGTTCATTTTAAAGATTTCTAGAGATATTAGTAAATTAGTAGGCTAGTATTTTTGTTGAAGGTCAAAATAACAGAATTAGTATATTGAAGCTTATACTTTTGAAAAAAATATTTTGAGTATTGCATGTAACTTTTTGCTTCAAAAACTTACACAATGTAGAACTATATAAAATGTAATGTTTTTCAAATTTCCTCCATTTTTTACATAAATAGAACATTATTACACAGTAAACAAATATTCATATAATGCCTGCTATGTACCAAATGCTCTTACAGTGTCTGATTTCATGGAGTGTACACACTTATATTACTCTACATTGACAAGTTTTACATAACTTGTTTTGAAGACATTTGTGTATTTGTTTCAATTACTGTCTTTATATATTTATATGCATAGCTTATTTTCTTCCATGTCTCCATAATGTTTTATAAATATAGGTAATCCATTTGTTCCATTACTGATGAAAGTTCAGATTAATTCCAGGGTACAGTTTTTAAATATCTCTGTGCAGATATCCTTTTCACACATGTGAGAGCTTTTAAAGATAAATTCCGAGGACAGAAAGTATGGAGGCAAGTGATTTGCATTTAAAATGCATAAACTATGCCAAGTTGACTTTCAAAAATATTTCACCAATTGACATTCCTATCAATACCGTGGGAGAGTTCTCATTTTCCTTCCTGCTTACAAAAATAGATTTCATCAGTCTTTCAAAATTTTGCAATTTGCAGTGTGAAAAATGATGTCAAGTGCATTAATTTACATTTTCCTGGTTGCTTTATAGACAACCTCATCTTTTCAAAGTTCAAAAACCTATTGAATGTGGAGTGCTAAATATAGGTATGTCATGGGCCTCCCTGATGGCCTAGGGATTAAGTCTCTGAACTATCCCTGCTACCACCTGTGTTCAATCCCGGGCCAGGGAGCTATCCCATATATGGTGCAACAGACCTGTCCTGTCTCACCTCCTTCTCTCCTTAACAGTGTATTTCAGTGAATCTGTGTTTTGCCCTGTACTCTGTCATTGGTGAATCCTTTCATCCTCTGTACCTCAGACCTATATCACAGTTCTTCTATGCAAAAAAAAAAAAATTAAATTAAATAATAAAGAGGCATATCATATACAGTGTTGTAAACCAAAGTTACCCCAGTTTAAAAAAAATAAGTTTATTGAATAAACTTCAGTAAAGCTGTTGCAGTGCAGGAATCAATTATAAATCTTTTCTTTCTGGTAATCCTTCAAAACTGGTTCTCAGAATCTTGTTTTTTGCCCCTGGACAAATCTAGAGGAGGTTTCACTGATTTTTATCCATATTTTTAGTTTTCAAAACATTCTCATGTCAGTGGTTTCAGAAATTCTGTGTTGTATAAAATTAACACTAGTGCTTGTTCATTTAAAAATTCTTTCCTCTTCTAGTTGCAAATTTTCAGTGTTGAAGAGAGGCATATTTTGTGAGCTCACCTTCTCATTCTCTTACAACCCTCTTACAACCTACTTTCTGATTCTTTGAGGGTTGATTTTAGTGAGAAACAGTATTAGAAAAAATGGACATAGTCCTATGGTCTTTATAGAGTTATAACCTCCTCTTAGTGCCTTCTTGGCAACAGGTGTAAAATAGCTCTTAAGTTTCCTTGTGTTCTCTCTGGAAGGCTTTTTCCATATGCCTGATCTATATATATGAGAGAACTTTGCTTCCATTGCTGGTGACCCAGGACCTCTTTTCTCTAGTTTCTGAATTTCCAGTGTACCCTTTAGTTATCTTCAAGTGTTTTTTGTTTTTTTTTTTTCTTCAGAGTAAGGAGCCTTCTTTATGGGGTAACATTTTATTAAAGACAGGAACGCACATACTTAAAATTGCAACTTAAGAATTTTTCCCCAAATGAACATGTCCACATAATCTTGATTCACTCAGATCAAGAATCAGAAGCTTCCTAGTGGAGCAAAAAGCTGCAATGTGTCTATTTTCAGTGACATCAGCCTGGAAAGAAATCACTGCCTATGAATGACTGCGTGTTTATTTCTAATAGTGTTTTTGCTTTAAATTCTACTTTATCTGATTAGTATCTCATTAGGGTAGAATCAGCAATTCATTTTTGTTAGTTAGTATTTGCATTATACCTCTTTACCTGTGCTTAAATTTTCAACCTTCCTTGTCCTTATATTCAATAGGTAACTTCCTAAAATAGTATAGTCATATTTTAAATTATTTTGCTATATAAAAAATTGAAATTCTTAGAAATTTCATTGTTATGATCTCCAACATTTTGAATTTTTATATTTTGGCTTAGAATTAAGAGCAATACTAGATGCACACATGTGTGTATAGGTATGTGTGTTCATATTGTATGTTTCTTAAATCATGGTAAAATAAAGTTCACAGAGAGAAAAGGAATGTTTTCTAATTTTTACTCATTCTATGAACTTATTTATATGACTAGGAGCCAAATTCAGTTAGGTAGAACAATAAATAACGTAGATTCAGTACGATGCCTATTTCAGGGATAGATTTTTATCTAAAGTATTTTCATTAGGCATATTATACTGATACATATTTATTTCTCTTTTTCAGCAATTTTGGTAATGTTTATTTTTCTAGGAATTCACATATTTGAGTTGGATTTGAAAATGTGTGAGCACCTGTAGCAATTCCACAGGGTCAGACAATTGAAAACACTCATGAGGATTTCCTACAGATTTACCTTCTTCCCACCTCATCTCCTTTACTACTTAGTTTAGTCACAAAATTTTATTTCCTAGTTAGTACTTCACATCATTTATCAGTAATTGTTAAAACATAAAATTGTCAAAGGGTTCATCTTTTCACTAATAGTTCTTGTGTTTTATCTACCTTGAATCCATAATTTATGTCTGCATATAGTCACAAGTAATTTCTTCATTTGTAATTCTTGCATCTTCTAAAATGTTCATGTTTTCCTCCTGCTTTTCTGTTAGCTTTAATTATGACATTGTTACTTGAGGAGCATCTTTTTTTGTTGTTGTCCTTAGCATTTTGAAGATGCTGCTGTGTTTTTGTTCTACCACCTAGTGTTGTTAATAAAAATGTGTTTGATCCCACTTGATTTTCTTTGATCTCTGAAAATGTTCTCAGTTTTCTTTTTACCCTTCAGGATTTAAAATTTCACCGTAGAATTTCTTTTCCCCTAGAAGTTAAATATTCTGTTTGTTGAACTTGATTCTTCTATTTCAAGTTTATGGTTTGAGATACTTATCAATTTTGATTTTCAGATACTAAGTACAATGTATACAACAATGTGTCTCTACCAGCAGTCAGTGGCAGGTCAGCTCTCATGAAGGAGGGATTTCTCATTCTTCTGATGGTCAGTTGACACCATAAACATGGTGCAGATGTTTACTGCTGCCTGCCCAATAGCATAAGTCAAAAGGGGCAAAGGCTACCTGGCCGGACTACTTCAAATGCAATTCTAATGTGAATCATCATGGTAGATCACTCAGTCATTATTTCTTACTCTGGTATTCATAATATATACTCTGAGATTAGATGTCCCCGAACGTCTCCTATTTTCATAAAATAATCTTAGACACTTTAATCATCTTTCTGAATTGTTTGTTTTTCTATGGATTATATCTTTCATCAGCTCTTCAGTTTTCAGGTCTGTTGATGACTGTCTTTGCTCTTATTCTCTCCTCATTGATTTCCTCCTTTTTTTAAAATTCAGTTTGCTGTTTTATGATATTTATGAATAAGAGGCTGACTTGGAAATCATTGTTTAAAAGGCTAAAGTTTATGAAATAGCAGAACATGGCAGAGGAGAGTAGCAAAGTAAGATATAGAATTAGTGTAATTATATTTCTTTTGTGTCAGAATTTTAATGGGATACTAAGTCTGTCTACTGTTAATTGTGCTTTTCCTTTATCTGACCTTATGTTTAGCTATTTTAGTGAAGATTCTTATTTGATATCATCCCCACTGCAGTATTTAATGTCAGCACTGTCTGGGGAGGCAAAATATCTTGATTATAAGATTACCAGTAAAAAGCAATATTTTGAAGTATTTTTATTTTTTCTGACACAGTATGACCATATATTTTCTTATAAAAAGTCATTGACTTCGCAGTATTGCAAGTCTACTATGGTATCTCTGTGTCAATAAGGTATAAACGATACAAAAAAGGATGATAAATGTAGTCAAGTAAAACACTTGTACGTAGGTTTTCTGAGTAAATGACATGGGCTACATGTCATCTAGGGTTACTTCACCCATTTCTGAGTTACAGATGCTTAAATAGTCCACTGTAATATAGATATGGACAAAATTTTCATCACTTTTAGTCATTCTAGGACAAAATGATGTTATCTATGGTAATTGCTGACCTGAGCATATTAGAACCAAAATAGGGGTCAAATTTTCAGGTATATATGACTCTGACCAATAAACCCTTTGATCTTTCATAGAGCTTATAGTAACAGTGAGGCATACTGTGAGAAATTGGGGTAAAATTGTACAATTTGATGAATATTTTATGAAGAAAACAAAATAATACATTTCCGTCTTTGATGTCAATTCAATCTTAAATATATTCATTAAATGTCCAGTATATTTAAAGTACTGTGTTTGTAGCTCTAAGAAATAGAAAGATAATGGTTTCAGACAATGTCATGGTTAGGTAGGTTCAAATCCATGAACTGTACTACAAATAATACAGGGAAGTGTACTGTGATAGTGAGTAAAATAACAAGTTAAGAGATGAGAGGAGTCTTCTGTAACTGAAGTGATTCCCCTAAGTGTGGAAGTAATAAATAATTTTATAGAAGGTAATCTGCTATATTCTACTTTAAGCACATCGTGATTAATTTCAGCATTGTTGGAGAACATGGATTTGTATTTACATGCATTTTCCAGATAACTGTTACTGCCTCAAGTACCAATTCCAAGTGTGATTTTTTAAAAGTTCATTATAAAAGCATAATGAATAGTATAAAAAGAAACAAAATTCTTAAAATCTTACTATTGGGATTTCTAGCTTTGCTTTATAGAGCTTGGTAGCTATAATCTTATATATATAAAGAGGAGTACGAATTGAATATCATGACCAAGGTGAGAACAAAGGTCACATCTGCCATCCTGAAATCTAGAAAGATAGAAATATCCGGGGGGGGGGGGGAGAGAGAGAGCGAGAGCGAGAGATAGTGGAGAGAAAGAGAGAGAGAAAGAATGACCAAGATCCGCTACTGTACCAGAATTTGCTAGTCATAAACTGGTTGGGGCATTAAAATGCTAATGCTAATTTTGATAAACTACTAGAAACCAGTGTGGACAAATATATGAGTGAAACTGTCTTAGAGGATTAAATCTTAGGGCGCACTGCACACTGTTGATAGTTTTTCTAAGAACCCTACACTTCTTCCTGTGAGAATTTGAAAAAAAAAAAATGCCTATTATGGCTCTGGCAGTGGTAAGATAAGGGTAACCAGAATTTTCTCCATAGCAAAATCCTGTTTCCAGGTAAAGTAGACTACTGAAATTCTCATACTTATCCATATTAGAGAAGGGAATTCCATCTCCATTCTAGCCCCCTCTGGTTTTCCTATTTTAAATAAGGGGGAATATTGTTAGCAAAGCAAAATATAGAAATAGATGGGTGATTCTGTAGTCAAGGAAAGTAGAAGGGGACACTTTGAAATGCTATATCATAAAAGAAGTCCTTGGATGGTCCTAATGTTGAGATACAGGTTCATTAAAAGGCTGAGATTGAATTGGATGGTTATAGATAACTCCATATTTCCCCATATTAGGGCTCCAGTATAGCAGCTGTAGATTGTAGATTGAAAAGCTCCAAGACCCATACAGACTCTATTTAAGAATTAGATAATCCCAAAGATAATATGGGAGAAAAATATGAGACACTGGAGGAACTTAAAACCTCTGCTATATACAGACTGAAAAAAAAAAAAAGGCTAATTTTAATTGAAAAAAAATTAAAGATAATCAATTCAAAATAGTGCAAGCATAAACCCTTATATTAAAGGCTGTTTATCTTAGTTCCTATCTGTTACATGTTTATTTTTCAACAAAAAAAATTATGACATGTTAAAAAGCAGGAAAAAACTCACTATGAAGAGATAAAGATTTCATCAGAAGTACATTTAGATATTATACCAATACTGACATTATCAGCAGGGAATTTAAGGTGACTAAAATCAGTTAATCTCTGGCTCTATTAGAGAAAGTAGACAACAAGGTAATTTAATAGAGAGATAAAACTCTGAAAAAAAGTATCCAAACAAATGGTGCCATTAACATACATAAAGAGCACATATATTCAGTTATCAGTAGGCTCAACATTGGAAGAGAACAACAACAAAAAACATCAGTGAGTTTGAGGATGTCAATAGAAACTTCCAAAACTGAAGCACAAACATAAAAATAATTTTAAAAAGGAATATAGCGTTCAATAATTTTGTGATAATATTAAACAGATTAACACACATGCAACTTGACTATCAAAAGGAGAAGCATAGAAAATTTTAAAAAATATTTAAAATAATGATGTTTGTGAACTTCCCAAAATAAACAGACAACTGTAGATCCAGAAATTTCAAAATATGAAGCGAATACCAAAGAACAGAAAAAAAAAAAAACTAGGCCTATAATATTAAAACAGTAGGAAACTAAATGAAAAAGAAAATCTTAGAGTAAACTAGAGGGAGAAACCTCTGCATGGACAAGTATAAGAATTACACTAGGCATTTAAAAAAAATTTCTATAAGCAAATAGTAGAATGGGAGATTTAAATTGTTGAAATAATATGCTATCAATTTAGGATTATATAGCCAGCAAAACTAATCTTCAAAAGTGAAAAAGTCAAACAAAGACATTCAGAAACTTGGGAAATCATTACCAGCAAGCTTAGCCTGAAAGAATTGTTAAAAAAGATTTCCTGATTTATTTTTTCTAGGCATAAGGATAATCATATATGTGTGAAACTAGGATCTACATAAAGAAGAGAAGAACACCAGTGAAGCAATAAATGAAGGTAAAGTGAAAGTTTTCCTTTCTCTCATTCTTAATAGATCATTTGAAGAAATGATGGTCACAATGTTTATTAGGATTAAAGCATATGGTTATAGATAAATTAAAAGAATGCACAACAAAGTAACAAGGCACAAGTGAGAGAAATTTAGTATTCTTTTTTTACAGCATACCTGTACTACAATATGTAGACCTACAGTTTATTAGAAGATAGACTTAGATTGGATAAAATGTATATTGTAAATGCTAGGACAATCTCCAAAGTATTAATAAAGAATGTATTGATGTCTACGAAAGAAGGAAGTTTATAGGATGCTCTGTCAAAAACTGAAAAGAGGTGGAGGTAGAGAGCAAAGAATAAATGCAATGAAAAGAAAATAGGTACAAAAATGGTAGCTATTGTTCCACTGTATTACTAATTGCTTAAGTATAAATGACTCAAATACACAAATTAAAAGATAAATTGTTAATAGATAACAATATGATCCAATTGTATGCTGTTTATATATAACCCATTTTAAAAATAAAGACTCAGATTAAAAGTAAATGATTGGAGAAAGATATACCATAACAGTTACTTATCAAAAGAAAACTGGTGTAGTGATGTTAATTTTACACAAAATAGACATCAAAACAAGGAAGATTATCAGGGATAAAAAGGGACATTACGTGAAGATAAAGGATCAGTTTTCTATGAGCATTAAGGTGCTAGTTTATATGCATTTTACAACAGTGTTAAAATCCACATAGCAAAACTAATAGAATGGGAAAAATAAACCTGAAATCCACAGTTATAGTTAGAGATCTTAACACCCTTGTGTTAGAAGATGGTGATGATACTTGTATACTAAGACAGAGAAAGCCACATTTAAAATATTAGAAAGCCACATTTAAAATTATCTTTGAAGATGAGGTTTACCTGAAACTCTCTTCATTTTATTACTGAAATTACCATATCCTTCCCCAAACCTTAGTGGAGGAATACTTGTGTTGTTTACCCTAGCAGTAGATGAATTGTTCGAGAACCAATGAACAAAGGTAAGTAAAATTTTATGTTTAACTGCAAGTGGAGAGTAAGGACCTTGCTAGAAATGTAGTTTGGATTCAGAGAATGGGAGTTGTTGGGTTTTTGCTTAGGGATTTATTTGGTTAAAAATAAAAAGATAGAAATGTTAAAATTTGATATTACACTGTATGGTCACAGTTTCTTAAAGAAAACCACAAAAGTATACAATATTATATTTAAATCCATTATGAGGTATACTGATTCTTGGTGGGTTCCCAGGGCAGAGTGATAATTCTACTAGGACACTGAGTTTTTCCTGAGATGGCCATACCTAGGTGGGAGAGGTGAAGAATAAAAGGACCCTTAGTTAGTTCTGAGTTAGTGCTGACTTTTATAACAAAAATGCCACAGACTGGGTATCTTAAACAGCAAATATATTTGTCAGCTTGGGAATTGGAAAAACCGAGATCTTATGTCAGACCCTCTCCAGTTTTCATGCAGTTGTTTTCTCATTGTATATGAACATGGCAGGGGTAGGGGAAGAGTGCCAAGTAGCTAGAAGTGCCCAAGTGCTGTGGTGCCTCTTATTATGAGGAAATAAATCCCATCTGCAGGACCTCAGCTGAACCTAACTATCAAACCTTCTCAAAGACCTCACCTCCTAATGCTGTCTCTTTGGGGGATGAGATTTCAACTCATAGATTTGAGGGGCATGAAACATTTAGTCCATAACAGCATTCACAATGTTGAATGGAAAACTTAATTGAGAGTCAGCTATCAAATTATTCAATTCTTAAAGTTAAAGTCCAGAAAAGCCTCATCCTTTTTAGAGTATAAGTTTCCACAGTAAAGTAAAAATGGTTGAGGAAGTTGTTTGGTTAATGTACATGTTAGCTTCAATAAAGTTAAAAAATAGTTTTAGGTATATAGTCACATATACCTGGGGAAAGATTACAAAGAAGTTTTTTTTTTTTACATGTTTGGCCCTGGTACTTTTGTTTTCCTACACACATGGAAGCAGCAAGCCATACCACAAAATTTATTTTCAAAAATCAAACTTCTCCTCTGGTTATTAACCAACTCATGGTATCAATTTGTCAAACTGTTGACTCTCAACCTGTGATTTCCATATGTCCACCACACCGTGACAACTGCATGACACTAGGATATTATTCAATAACTCAACATTCATTAATAGCCCTTCTTTTGTTTGCCTCAGAGAATGCATGTAAATTGTTAATTTTAAACTGTAGAGTTTGGACTCTGGAATATATTCTATAGGAGTTTAAAGAGTAAAGACTACCCATTTTCCTAAGTACTCTAAAATCATTGTTTAGAAACACAGGCTACATTTGAAATGACTTTCATTTAATTTAGATTAACCAGAAAACTCTTTGTCATGAGTCATCTGGACTTGACAGTATTAAACTGATATAATTTAGTAGACATTCAAAGTTTAGACAAGTAAAATTTAGTCTTATATTTGTGAGTAAAGATAGCTTAAAACATGAGAAAATCAGTATTGTCCTAAATTTTTAGTACTTTATTGCCATAGAACTGACAAACTAAAGTGCATGCAGTCTAAGTTGTCTCACTATAACTATAAAATAGGTAAACATAGCTTTGTAAATTTTAGGTGAAGGGGGATAAAAGTAAAAGAATAAGTAAAAAACACTAATAGATTTGAGCTCAAATATCTCCTTTTTCAAGTATTGACACATGACTGTCTATGAGAAAAGTGTGTTTCAAGAAAAAAGGTAGGTCAAAAATTAAATAGTTGGCTTTCACTATGTTCAAAGAAAATGAATTTCAAATACTTGGTTTAAAATATTTTTCCAGTTCAGTTTTGTCATTAAATAATTCTTAATGGTGTTCTTTTTAACATGTGTTAGAAGTTTGAATTCATAATTCTGCATGTTTTATCCTATATCTAAACATACAATATATACTCTCTTTTTTGAATATAACTTTTGTTTCCCTACAAGGTCCCTTATTAAGGCTATGGTGAAAATACAGTAAGTCCTCACATAATGTTGCTGATAGTTCTAGAAAACCATGACTTTTAAACATGATGACATAGAAGGAAAGCTGGTTTCAATAATGATTTTGTTCAATTTTAACGGAAACTGTTTTTCTCATCGATGTTATAGCTAAATGATGTTGAACAAAAGGACATGATTAAGGACATGCTATGTAGGTGCAGCTGTCAAAATGTTTCAGATCATGATTTGGAATAAGTGGTATTTTGTGTATAAATTGAATATAGAGTTATCATGAATTAAAAAGATGAAATTAAGGACAAAATCCTGTTTCATATTCAGGGTTTTAAATCCAAATAGGAAGCTTGAATGAAAACCAGTCAGCCATTCTTTATTTTAACTAATAATTATTGAGATTATTTAAGCTCAGTGTTAGACACTGATGACATTGGAGGCAGAGCATGTTTTACTCATGGCTTACTTACCTTTCTTGTAACACTTTCTCTTTTAATCATGCCATTTTTCAATTTCTTAACTAATCTTTTGTTTCTTGTTTTTGTGTCCCCCCCCCATTCTCATTTTCTTTAAATAAATATTTTCCTCTCTAGCTTTTCTCAATTTCCTTTATTTTTCTTTTCATGTACTCTTTTATGGTACCATACCACTCCCATGTTTCAATATTAGTGGTCTTATCAATTTCATGCCTAATTCTATCAATAGTTTTGGCATCAACACCTAAATCAGGATTTCCAAATACACATTCCATCAACAAATGACATTAAAAAAAATAATTTGGCGGCACAACTTTCATCCATGTTATACACATTTCTGGTTTTGTTTCTCACTTTATTTTTTGGAGTATGTTTTCTTGATTTGTAAAATGGAGTCTATCACCACTCTATGGTGGCTTGTTTTTTTGTTGTTTTGTTTTTGGCAAAGAATCCACGTATAGGGATATAAAGTGATTGCTGCTTTTTAAGTGTAAAGCTGTCGCTCTGTTCCACATAAAAATAACTTTATGAAAATTTCCTTAATTGCCTCATCTAGAGATGAACCTGCATTCTTTGGAAATTTAATTATATTCTGTCTTGTATTGTAATTTGGTAATTTTTACACTTGTTTTATCTCTACCCTCTGACCACCCCTGATTAACCAACAGTTTTGGGAAAGCAGGGACTCATCAGTATATCTTTAGTGCTTGAAACCATGTCTAGCATGTCAGAGGCACCCAGAGGTAATTGTTCAATTAAATTCATAACCTGATTTCATACTTCAGAAAGGAAAGGAACCCAGTTTCTATGAAACTCAACATTTGTTAACAAAATGAGCTGCATTATGGTGTTTCAGAGAAATCTGTTTCTGATGATGGATGAGAATTAAATCTCTGCTTAGCTTGAAGGTCTGCAGGCAGCTGTACCTGCCTTGGCTGTCAGTGTTCAAATTTGTAATGCCAGAGTAGGTGTTGCTCCTCATTGTCAAGCATTAGAGTAAGCAAACCTGCACTTTCTATCAATCATACATGGCATGCATTGTGTGTGCCTGTTGCCTGTTGAAGCTCTATTAAAAGAATGTAACACTGGATGGGAACTGTCAAAGATTTAATCTATCCTAGACCGCCTCTCTTGGCATTCAAGTTTAATCATTGACTGATGAGAGATATTGGCATGCTGACAATATGCAAAAGGAGAAGAATCTGTAGATATCATTCATGACTCGTGTTTTATTTCTGTTTTAAAAGATTGAGTTCGCATTTTGAATTTCTACGTTCTAGCTTTATACCATATATACAAACTTGTGATGGTAAAATGAATGCATATTAAATATTCAGATTGCTAGGAATGAGACGTTACTGTCTTAAGTTTGACCTTGTTGAATGACACTCTGTGCTTCCTCCCTCTGTTGTGAAACAATTTAATTCTTTTGACTGGAAAATAATCATAACAAGGCATATATACTCTATCTCCACCAGCTATTCAATGGATGGGTTATTATGTTAAGTCTTTATTATTTATGATTTAAGAAACATTCAGTATGAACTTTTAACCAGTGAAACTCAAAAGGAAAGCAAAATGAGTATATATACCCAAATGCAGAAAGCTAACACCTGGGTGTGTCTGGAGGGACTCTCTCTTTCTTGTTATATCACTCTTTCTTTATGTGACTCTTTTTTTTTTTAAGATGTATTTATTTATGCACACAAGCATTGGGGTACAGGCCAGAAGTGCAGGGAGGTGAAAGAATCCACCAGACAGAGCAGGGGGCAGAACACTACTAAGATGTACCGAAACACTACTAAGGGGAGCAGCGGGAAAGGCAGGAGAGGTCTGCTGAGCCATGTGGGTCCCTCCCTGGCCCGCGACAGGGATCTAACTTGTGTTGCAGCGGCTGCGGTTTGCTTCATAGTGTTTTGCTTAACCCATTGCACCACCTGGGAGGGCCCTCATGTGACTCTTTGATGAACAAATTGATCAATATAGAGAACAACTGTTGAGCTCTCCAATTTCAAGATGCAGTTATTTTTAGAATGGTGGTTTATATTACTTTGTAAAGACTGGCAGCTTGACATTTAATCGTAGTTTAGTTGAAATTACATATCTTAAAAAGAATGCTCTCTTAAGATTTAACATAACATCAAGACAAATTATAACACGGCAGGATAATATAGCCTAAATTTTATACTACTGAAATATCCTAGGTATGCTTTTTATAAATGGTTGGCTCATCATTTCTAGAAAAACATTTCTGAGTACTCAATATTGCACTAAAATGTTAGTGGAAATTATGAATGCTTCAGTTAAGGACCTAGGTTTAATTGAAAAGATGATTGTCTTGATAGTGTTCTCCTCTCTTGTCAACTTCATCATAAAAGTAAATTTACTAATTGTTACACTGTGGTGCTAAAAGCAATTGGCACTGTCATTAATATTTAAAGATGCAGGAAAAAAATAGCAGTTTCCATAGATGTCGTTCTACCTGATTCCATCCTCTTGGTTCACATATCCAGTCCTGAAAACAAAGACTGCAAAAGACGAGGCACAAGGACAATTAACGTCTCTTTTCAGATACAGGGTCAGTTCTAACAAACTGTATGAATACTACATAATAGAGGCAGAGGCAGAAGGAATAATGCAATTAAAGACAGCATCAGTCTCATTGGTCTCTGTTCAGATCTGTTCTTGTGTTTGCTAAAGAACCATGCTTTCCCACTGGGGTGTCTCTTGAGAGATGGTTTTAGTTTTAAGTCCCACACGTAATGGTGACAATTTCATCCTTGCTTCTGTCCCCGTGGTCAATATACAGACCTTTTCAGGCCTCTGGTTCTTTCTTTGGTCTAATCTTTACTCTTTCTAATATATTTTGTGAATTTTTGAGGATTTTCAGCCTTTTCCTCATTTATTCTTCTGTTTTTATAGAAATCTTACAAAGCCTATGTTAAATTTTCTATTTCTAGGTGTAATTTTCCTTTCATATTTCCCAGCTCTTAATTATATGTTTCTCCTTCTTTCCCTGCCCTGCACTTGCAGGTATAGTCGAGGTAATTTCTTCATATATGGTTTCTCTTGAATAAAGTCTTTCTTAAGTATATTTAATATTTTATTTAGTGATCCTCTAAGTCACTATATTCAATTATTACTTATGTTATCATATTTTCATTTATTTTTATGATCCTCCTAGTTTTCTACATAGTGTTTTATACTTTCATGTGATTTCTCTTTCTTTTAGCTTAGCTTTATAATAATGCATAACCCAAAAAGTGGACACTATTAGCAAAATTTCACAAATAAAACTGAAGTACAGAAAGTCTAAGACACTTGTTCACAGTTACTGAGCTAGTGCTGGCAAGTGAACTTTGGAATATGAAACTATCTGATTTGAAACACTGAGCTTACCACCAGGACTTGCAGAACTGCCAATAAAATCACTCTAAGCTTTGTTAATGATAAGATTACTAGTAATAATGAGTCTTTCTTAAATCAGTTAATGTAAGGGACTCAATAATATTGTTTACTTATGACAACATAGATTCCAAAATAAATTTGGTATAGTTGCCCACAGAAAGATAGTTAAGAGTGGTACTCTTGAAACTCATATCTTGAGTTCAAAATCTAACAAGTTACGTAATTTCTCTGACTCTCAGTTTGCTTATCTTCAAGGTAAAGATCAAGTATTATTTCTTTGATTAGTTTTGGTGACAAAAGTTAGCAAATACTTTAAAAAATTCAGAATAGTACATGATATGAAAGGATTTAAATATATTTTTATTATTATTGAAATAATACATATGGAAATACCTTGTACCATGTGGTCTACAATTGATAAACTAATTATGCATCAAATATGGCAACAAAATTTTCAAATTTGTGAAATGCAATGTGTTTACCTTTTTTTAAGCAGATCTATTAATTAAAACCTATTCTCGAGGGCAAAGATGGGGAAGATGCCAGAGGGTGCACAAGGGACTGAGGTGATGGTGCACGGGTGAAATGGTGGTGGGTACCCCCTGAGGACTACAAATGATGTCAAATATAACTAATAATAAAAAAAAATAAAACTCATAACCAATATATAAAAAAAAAACCTATTCTCACAACTACACCTTTATATAGTAAAATATTTTTATACCTTTAACCTGTGAAAAGCTAAGAAGCATATGGCAATATTAATGAGGTTACCTATCTACGTAAATGAAATAAAAATTCCTCCACTATTTTTCTAAATTAGAGTTCCCAATAGAATTTTAGTGTCTGGTTTTTGTTTTTGTTTTGTCTTTTACTCTTTTCCAACCTATTAGCAACATCATCACTGAACCTTCAGTGCTATTAAAACATAATATTTTAGTGCTATTAAAACATAAATATATCTGTATGGGATGTACTCTGAAATTTAAAATCATAGAAGTTGGTAATGTGTATTTATGAATAACACAAATATTTATGATCATATTTTTAATAAGTGTTCTGATAATATTTTAGTGACCTGTGTCCTTAACATTTCTTTTTAATTTACCTAAAGATTGCTTTTGTGATGGTATTTAAGTAACCTTAGTAAAGTGAAAATAGTGTCTCTTTTTATTTTTATAGTTTATGCTATCTGCAGATTTCTGTACTGAAGTCTTTTCCATCAAGTGGACAATACTCAGTAATTTCAACTTCACCTACAGATTTATAATCCTGCTTTTTTTAGTTCACTATAGTTCTTATTGTAAAACGAGAGGATGACTCAGTAGCATTAGATGATGTTGGGATCTCAA
Organism: Galemys pyrenaicus; assembly: GCA_019455555.1. Lineage (NCBI taxonomy): Eukaryota > Metazoa > Chordata > Mammalia > Eulipotyphla > Talpidae > Galemys > Galemys pyrenaicus. The sequence continues at coordinate 4,459,460 of JAGFMF010011581.1, read as the reverse complement.
ACATTTGGAATAAATTTAGAATAGAACTGTGCGGAATTAGCTAGGTATCAACAGGATATGATAAAAGGATGCATTAAAATTTAAGACAGACTCTCAAGATCATTTTGTAGTTTTTTTTTTTTTTTTTTTTTTTCCCAGCAGGATTCAGACACCTAACATTAACTGAATGGAAAGACTCAGAGTATCTCATGTTTCTAAGTTGCTGATCAGGAAAACCAGGGTGAGCAGGGAAGAAATGAATAAAACTAAACAGGTAGGAAATAGGACATTTTCAGTACATAGTTTTCCAAGCAACAAGGGGAAAGAGGACTTATTAACTTGAGTGTAAATTGGGGTAAATGATGTTTAGGAGGTTATAGATAACCAAGGAAAGATTAGAGCTGGAGAATTTTAGACATTTAAAATGTTCCTGAACAAAAATTTCTAAATGTACCTTGATGATCAGTTAGTGAGGTAGGGTAGATATGTAGTATCTCCAACAATGATTGTCTACCTTCTTTGTTCATCCATTCATCCATTTAATGAGACATCAAAGATTTATTGATTTTAGAAGTGAATCCAGGTTTTGTGAGGGTGTGAGATCCATAGTCTTGTGGCCCTTAAGAAAAGACTATATATCTACTAATTTATAATTGTAACTGTATGATTGAGTAAGAGCATTGGAAGGGATCCATGCTATTCTGTAATCCATGAAACCTAATCTGAATTATATTTTTAGTAAATCCACCTCATGTTGAGTCCCTGAATTCCAGGTACTGTGCCAGACATAATAGATATGGAGAGATACCAGCACAGTGAGAGTGAGTAACTTATACAAAACCAGGGTTAAAACACATATTCATGGACTTGCATAAATTATACCTACCATATTATTCTGGTAAAATAAATGATCTTGTTTTCAACAGCAATGATGTATTTAGTGTCCCAAGGTTCCAGAGATCTGTGAGTTGCATATCTTTAGCATATCAAGTGCTGTTACATTCTTCATAAATGAAAGGTTAGTGGTATTTTAGGGCTAGGCAATCTTTTTTTTTTTTTTTTGGCAATCTTAATTATCATTGCAAGACAGCAATGAAATCTCTTGATGGTTCGGTACAGGCAGCACATTCCTTCTATTGTACATTTCTAGGACAATTCACCAAAGTTTTTCCCTTCATCTTTGCTTTTTCTGTCCACCTCCAAAAATGGAATGAATTAGAAATAATGGGGAACAAAAGAAAAGACAAGTAAAATGTCTTTATAATTTACAGTGTCATGGTAAATTAAAAAAAAAAGCCAAATGTTTGTGGAATTACACTATAACCTCTTTAGCATTGCTATTGAAAAAGAATATAGTCTTAGATGTAATTTTAATTTATAGAGAAATGTCTTTATATCATACCTTTAAAATATAGTAATGACAATCCCATTGATACTAGATGGATAATATTTTACAGTTATAGAACACTTATCTTCAAGATAAATGGGCTAACAGTAGCCCTGATTTCATCTTATTAAAACAGTTAAAATAATAGGTTTCTGATTTACATAAACTACAGATTAATGGTGTTTACTAAGCAGTGGATCTTATATTCAGAATGCCAGTGACAAAAGTGAAAGTCGAAGGAATCCTGTCTTCCTTAAACCAGCCACAAGTTTATTTTTGGCAAAATGATAAAAACCTATTAGCATAGCAACTCAGTCAGGCTTAATGCAGAAATAATGAATTGAAAATCCTGGAGGTTCATTTAAGAATAAAATGTCTATGTTTATTTAATTAAAGCAAAAGTAACTTTTTTAATGACCCATTTAAAACCAAAGATACTGGAAAAAACTTAGCGGGGAGTTTATATAGCCTTAGTGAAAACCATAAGCTTTGAATATGTAAATAAAAGTTACAAAAAAGTGTAATGCCATTGTAAGCTCCCATAAGAGAAAAGTTGTTTTTATCATTTCTCCCTCTCCTCCTCCCTCCTCCTTTACCCAGTCTGTCTGTCTGTTCGTGACTGTCTGTCATCAATCATCTTTACAGTGGATCTTTTTTCTATAAAAAAATTCATTGTCAATCCTACAATATGGACAACCCTAGAAAGGAACAGCGCCCTGTTCTGGTTGCACCATGGGGGTAAGATGAATATAGTACACTGGAGCCATAACAGCAGCCTGCACTTCTTTCCAGAGTTGCTTTTTTTTTTTTTTTTTGCCTTAGACTAATATCCTGTTCTTTTAGACATAATGAATGAGCTTAGGGACTTGCAAGGGATTCAGTATCATTTGTATTTTATCCTAAAGGAAAAACTGAACCCTTTGACAGAGATCAGTGTGCACAAAAATGAATACTTCCTGTAATGAAGTGTTGAAGGTGACTTATGTCAGTAATTGATACAAACATAGCTTTTTCAAGGCTGGAAAGATAGTTCCCTAGGTATTTATTTGTTCTTGGATTCTGCAATGGTGAGCCAGTTCCTGTAGTTTTTGAAAGAGGGCTTAAATGAATAGCTTCTTGAAAGACTTACAGTTTAATGTTTTATTCAAGATAGTTTTTACATTCATGAAAGTATATAAAGAATTATTAAACATGGTTATATTTGTGAGGTTGAATTTTGTGGTCTGTGTTCTAGGTGGAACTACACATATAAATATTCATTCTTATACAAAAGCATACATTCAATATGAAGATTTCAAATCTTAATATATTTTTGGAAAAATGTAAAAATAAATGTGATCTTACAGAACATTTCATATAATTCCTTTCCATTATCTTCATATAATTCCATTTCCTCTATAAACACTCCACTTTTTGCCATTGGCAAATGTAATTTATTCCTCTAGCTATTTGTTCCTATTGCTATGAAGTTCAGTGTCTCACATTAGGACTGTCTATGGTGTCCAGTATTCCTCATTTTCTACTGTACCATCTATAGCATTTTGATACTTTCATTAGTATCAAGAAGTCTAGCCATTCATTAAGCAATGGAAGAATGCTTTCAATGTGTTATCTTATTTTGACAGACTGACTTTATACACACAGTAAAGATTTTTATGTAGCCATGTAGATGTACACTGTCTTCTTTTTTTGTGTGTATATATGAAGCCAAGCAAACAAACAAACCATATATAAAGGCTTTGTATATGATGAGTTGTAAAATGAGGAGAAAACGTATGGACAGATATCAGAGTAATACCAACATCTAAGGAGTATAGAAGAGACTCCAAAGGGACTTGAAGCAGTGAACAGAGAATTAGAAGGAAGAGTGGAGAGATTCTTGATGTTGATGAAAGAGTGATTGATAGTGTCAAATTTAGCAAAGTATATCACAAACCAGTTGAAAGATATGCAATGTATTGATGTGCTTGTCAGAATAGTTTCAGTAGTGTGGTGGAGGCCAAAGTATAGTTTTAGGGAATTGACATAGCAATGACTAGATGCAGACAAGATATGCAAAAAAGACCATGTGCTGAAAGCATTGTTGGAGAAAAGGTTAATAAGAGTCTGATGTCTAGAAGATAATATATTCTCAATAAATATTTATTAAGGAAACAAATGAGCATCTGGAATCCCAAGTAAGACTAAGGCAGCGTTGTTATTAAGTGATGAAAGAAAACAAGTGCATTTATTTGTTGAAGTATATGGACCAATGGCAAATGAAAAAAAGGTGATGTTTATATCATGTCCTGGAAAGTGCAAAATGAAATGTTTCAACATATAGATAACAATTCATTTGGATAGAAAAGAGGAATAAATGTGTAAAGAGAGATACTCAGATGTTAAATGTATTTGTGATAGAGGTGCAGAAAGTTGAAAGCATTTTTAAAAAGTCTCTGTTCTCTCTATTAGGGAGCATCATGTTAAGAGTAAGAAATTCAGGCAAATTACTTAAAGGAATAAAGTGAATGATTAGAATGACTTTTGTGATAATGGTGAATGGAGCTAGTTATGAACGATATGAATTGACTGGCAATACAAGGCACCTAGGTGACTTTAGAAATAAAATCTTGGTAGGAAATATTGCCTAATTTCTGTGCTTTCCTCTATGCACAGCAGTACATGTATAATAGAAAAAGAGGGCAAGGGGATTGATGATGTCCTAGGATTTTTAGGTCTGGTTCAGTGGAAATATAAAGATAAGAATTGAAATGTGTTAGCAAGACAGAACTTATCACTTCAGGAAAAAAAAAACACACAACACCTAAAACCAGATATTTGTTGATACATTTAGTGAAATAGAAATTAATTGTAGAGTTTCTTAAGGAGTGACATGCATTTTAATTATGTTCTGACATTACAAATTTGAAATTAAGGATTTTAACCTGGACCACTTCCAGTGCTTGACAATATTCAAGGGGTCACTGAAATGGAGTGGAGATATTTATTGAAATTAAGCAAATCACAGGATGGAGAGTCTGGAGATAGGATATAGGATATACTATATATGCAAAATGATGGGACTTGAAAAGATCATGGGTTATTCAGAAAAGTAATCACTTCTAAATTTAGAAAATTGCTCAATAGGCAGTGGTAGTGGTAGTGTACTATGAAATCAAAACATTTTAAATGCCTCTCAATGGTTATTATATCATAATATTTCATTAATGTATTTGTCTTAACATACTAGAATATCATGTAGATAATCCAGAGAGTGTTTTTATTTATTTATTTTTAATCTGTGCTGGGATTTATTGTTTGCTCCTAAGTATGTTTTAGTATTGTTCTTTTCAAGTACCTGCATAATACAATATCTAAATATATATGTCAGTTAACTAAACTTCAGTATTCATAGTTTTACTTTATTAAGATAGAAACTTCAGATGAATAACCACTTTTATATCCATGTATATATGCATGTGTATGTAATTGGATTCACAGATTGTTAAAAATTGTTCTGCTTATCTAGATAGAATGAGTCTATGGCAATCTGAAGGCACCGCCTACACCCTTGGTAATTCTTACTTATTATGTGATTCAGATCTGTTGTTTTAGAAAAATTCAAGTAAGTCCCTAACAGTTGCAGTGAGAATTCTGAGACAAATGTTAACATAAAGAAGATTAATTTTGATGTGGGCCCCATTTTTAAGAGGCTTTCATAATAGTATTTTGCTGGCTATGGGCTGACAATTTCCTTTCTCTCACACTCCACTCTTTACACTAACTGCTCTGGAAATCTGGCCAGCTTTTTCTACCTGCAAATCTACAATCTCCTGAAATAATATTTGTTCAAATAGCATCATTCTATTCTAGATAAAATTACTCTAGCCTTCCTCACAAGAAATAGTGTTATTGCAGGCTTGAACTATTGAAAAAGTAATATTGCCTTCAAGGGGGTACACCATCTTAATAAGACATATCTTCAAGACAAGGAAAAATGTACTTTTCAAATCCTACATGCGTTATAAACCACCACTTAGGAAACCTTTGTTCTAAAGTGTTGCCAATTTTACCTGAGGCAGGCATTTTACTGCATTTAAAAGGTCTCCAAGGATGTTATGGAATCTTAGGTGAAGCTGCAGACCTAGTGGATATAATGAAAACTAAAGTTTTTGTTTCATGAAGTTTTCTTAAGGTTTTTCTCCTGGGCATTGAAATGTAACTTCCATTTTCTAGTCTAACTTCACCATGTAGAGCTAGCAGAAATTTTTGGAAGAGAAATTGCTGGTGAATGTAATAAACCAAAAAAAAAAAAAATAGGGCTCTTGTTTCACTCACCTGCTGTTCTACTGAAGAAACTGGTGGTACTAAGTATTGTTAATACAATTAAAAATAGATGCCAACAGTATGTGAAGATGAGAGACCAATGTTACTTTTAGAATCTTTTACTTTTGAGACTTACTTTTCTAGTAAGCTCCAGAAAAGTATTGTCAGTCAGATTTCTGCCAAAGTCATTTTTTTTTTCAATGTTCTCTACTTGCTCAAAGAGTCCAGTGTTTCATTCAAATCAATGAAATAAGCCAGTTCACTCTACATACCTCTGCCACACTGCCTTGCTCCTCTCAGGGATATTTTCTGCTTATCTTGCATTATATTTTTGAAACTTTTTATCATTCATTCATCTATCAATGTATTTCTTTAATATCATATACCTTCTACTGTTCTAGACCTTGGGAATATACAGCAGATAAAACCTCAAAGCTCTCTGATGTTTTGGAGCTTACATTTCAATGGTGGGGAGTAAAAACACACACAGAGTTTTCACAGTATTCATACATATCATGAAGTGGTAAGTGTTATGAAAAGATCACAAGGTAATGAGCTAGGGAGTGTTTGACAGGCTTTATATATTTTTTTAAATGTATTTTACATCATTCTTCATTTTTTGTACCATGTAGACTTTCTCCTTTCAGATGTAGTCCATGTGAAATTCCCACCACAAATTCACCCATGTCCCATACCATAGTCCTTTGTGCTCTTCCCATCCATTTTGATCCTTTTCCCTCCTCCTCCCCTGCAGAATGTCTCTGATTTATATTTGTCCATTTGTTTTGATTTTTAATTTATTGTAATTTTTTCCTTGATCCCCTTTTTTTATTCTCTGCATTCTTTCTATAAGTGAAACCATCCGATATTTTTTCTTTTTCTTTCTAGCTTATTTTACTGATCATAATCCCTTCCAATTCCATCCATGTTGCTGTGAATGGCATGAGTTCATCTTCTTTGATTGCTGAACAATATGTTTTACCCCCAAACAGTACAACCAGAAGATAGTCCAGGTATATTAGTCAGAAAGACTTAAATATAAACTTAAGAATGTTTATAAAATCACTATCAACTAATGTCAATTAAAGTTGACACCAAAAGAACAAGTAACTAAATATTTCCCATCTTAGAGGATATGAGAATAGTAAGACAATAGGGAAATTCTAATATTAAATGTGGCCAATTTGGTGCTAAAGTTTTAACGGGAAACTGATAAAATAACCTTAATGATAAAAAGAGGAAACACTATTAACACCCAGATCTCTGTTTTCCAGTACAGTCACTGGCAGGCACAAACATTGAGCACTTATGATGTGGCTAGTCCAAGATGAGTAGGAAAACAAGCAACAGATTGCAAAGATTTACCATGAAATATAATGCTCACTTATCTTATTAACTGTTTTTTATATTGACTACAGTTGAAATAATGTAATTGTTTATATACAGGAGTAAATATTTTATTCAAATTAATTTCATTGATTTCTTTTTACCTTTAAAAACATGTCTAGTAGTGGGCCTCCCCTGGTGGCGCAGTGGGTTAAGCAACGCACTACGAAGCAAATCGTAGCCACTGAAGCACGAGTTCGATCCCTGCTGCCGGCCAGGGAGGGGACCCACATGGCGTGGCAGACCTCTCCTGCTGTGCCCGCTGCTCCCCTCAGCAG
>JAGFMF010011581.1:4368341-4452075 GCA_019455555.1 Galemys pyrenaicus | reverse complement strand
GAATCCTCTCACCCCCCCACACCTCTGGCCTGTGCCCCAGTGCTTGTATGCATAAATAAATAAATCTTTAAAAAAAAAAAAAGATTTAAAAAAAAAAAACATGTCTAGTAGAACAGTGCTGTGCATAGCTCTTGAGGTCTTGAATGAGGAGTTGACAAACTTTCTGTGTAATGAAGATAGTAAACACATTAACTTTACAAAGCAAAAGAAAATAGCGTCAGATATTATGCATGTAGTCATGTAACTATTTAAAAATGTAAGTGTCATCTCATCTGTAGATTTTTTTAAAGTTATTTTTTTATATGTGCGTTGAAGAACTGGGGTGTAGGCCAGAGGTAAGGGGGGATGAGGATACACAAGAGACAGACTGGGGAGCAGAACAGGTGTATCTACTGAAATACACTGCTGAGGGGGGCAGCGGCCAAGACAGGAGAGGTCTGCTGTGCCATGTGTGGGTTAGCTCCCTGGCCAGGGCTAGAATTTAGGCAGATGCAGTGGTGGAGCTGAGACTTAAACCCTAGGCCAACAGGAAGGCCCTCATCTTTAGATTATCAATCATATAAATATAGAAGAAGGCAGGTCATATTTGGCCTACAACTGACTCAAGCTTTAGTTTATGATGAAAAGGGGGAGGACTTCAGAAATCTAGGGTCAAATATTGACTGACATTTAGCCAAAAGAGTTTTGGGCCAATGTAGCTTCTCAAGTTCCTTTTTCTTTATCTGTAAAATGAGGGCATTGACATTTTCTCCTTTAAGGGTATTATAGAATTTAGTAATATATGATGGAATTATTAATCAAATGAAAAGGTGTTCATTCCTTAATTCTTACAAAATGCAAGATTACAATAAATGCCAGGGTATTTGAAAAGCACATTTTTTGAAAATATAACACATAAACATATTCACGTGCACAAATTATTTTCTTATAAAAGGTGTGAAAATGGGTCATAAAATAACAACCTAAATCGTTGGGAAACAACAAAATAGCTATTTTATGACATGTATGTTCTGACACTCTAAAAAATTTACAGTCCCCAAAACATGATTGTCCCCCAAATATGTAGGTTCACTCAATCAAGCAACAAGAAGTGCTCTGATGGTGTCATTTCACACACCTAATTGGAGACTATCTTTGAACAAAGGTTCTACTTGAAGAGTCTCTAAACAGATTATACACTTAAATGTACATCATAGGCTTAAAAATGAGAATTCTGACATCCTTAGTCTTTTTAGGAGTAAGAAAATTGTCACATCTCCACGTATTAGTATCCATGGGTTGAGGGAAAACAAAACAAAACAAAAAACATCTGATTACAAAGATAATTTTCAAAATCTCTCTAAATATTTTACTTCTATGTTTTATTAATTATAACAACATGCAAATGAATTTGGCAAGTATTTATAGTAGTGTGTATGAGATATATAATGTATTCAGGTTACTGATGATCTTTGAAGAATGCATTTCAAACTGCAGAATCTCTGCAAAACCCTTGGGGCTCAACAACCCCATAGCAAAAAATTTATTTTAATTTCTGACTTACACAAAAGCACCCACACTGGCTGTGACTATGTATCCTACAGTAGTGTCCCCAAATACTATACTCCTGCTTACATGTCTCATACTTTTTATTTTTTAATGTATATTATCTCAGTCTCACTGTATGCTTTGGCCTTTTGTTGGCTATTGCTATTAAGCATTGATACTATGTGACTCTTGTACCAGTCTCATAGGCCAAAGCAGAAAACAAAACTAATGACTAGTGGCCACTGTTTGGACTGCTCATATCTTAAATGCAATTAAAGGTGGGCACTGAGTCTAACTAGGTGTCCCTTTGAGAATTTTCAAAAACTCATTTTACCACCATTGTGCATGGCGCACTGTAATTGACATGGAAAGTTGTTTTACAGAATTTCAAGGTTTCTATGCAATTTAGTCAAAAGATTAAAAATGCTGAGGGTGAAATCAGCCCATTATAAGCTTCCTTACTAACTGATTGAAATGTTCATCTGTCAGCTTTTATTTCTTGCCTAGATCAGAGCCCAACTCCAGGTACTTCTTTGTCACTCAAAGCAACTCAATTATAGTGAAGGTCAGTTGTTCAAATTGGAACTTAGCCACTCTCCTTTACAGCAAACTTAATTATTATGGAAGGCTTGCCTTTATTATTTATTAGTCTAGTTTTATGATCAAATGAGAGGTATGTGATATTATCCTACAGAGAAGATAAAACCAGATTCCTTGTATTGAAATTCTGGGATTTCCACACATGTATGATCCTAGACAGTTATTTTGCAGGTACTAATAATAGTACCTGCCGTGTAGAGTTATTATGAAGTGCCGATCAGTTAATATTTATAAATACTTAAGTATTTATAACTGTCTGACACGAGAAAGTCCACATAAGAGGTTGTAAATTAAACAGACAAAAATACCATAAATGATCAAAAATTTAATTAGTAAGACTGCACATCCCTTTGTTTAGAAAGTTTTATGAAACTCCAAGAATTTAAATAGAAATTTTCAGTAATATCCTTAATTACTGTTAAAATTTTAAACTAATAGATAATCTTAGAAAATTTTAAGTCAGTGTTCTTTGTTTGCTAATGAGAAAACTGAAGCTTAGAGAAATAAAACTAGTTGATCACAGAACTTGGATTAAGTATTTGGACCCTTGATTCAGTGTTTCCTTTAGTGCATTACAGTAACATAATTAAATTTTTATAACAAAATTTGTTTATGATTTGACTGTCTTTCCATGTACTTTGGGATCCAAAAGTTTAATGAAAAAAAGGGAAAAGAGGGCAGATTATGTGGCAATGACAGCCTGGACTTTACCCTACATCTATGAGGACAAATACAGACCATGCGTATTGCAAGGGAAGACAGTGGGATTTATGTCCTAGCTGTGCTCATGGCTGTCTTCTTTTATTATCGACTTCAGCAGGATCAGTAGTCACATTGGAACCTTACTTTCTATGCAATATCCAATCTAGTTGTGTTATGTAGGGTTTTTAAAAATGTGTAAATATTGTCCTACACTTTAAGTAAGACCCATTAGAAAAACTCAGATACTATTAACCAGTGAAGTGTCTTTTGGGTTCCCCATGTTTGTACACTTTCTTCCCCTTGATTCCCATGATTGCCATGAGTAGTTACACCTCCTTTACCAAACTGAATAATACATCACACTTAAACTGACACCTCACCAGAGACAGAGTGCTTCTGCAAGACCTCGGAGAGCCCGGGCTGTTGAAAATGAATGGATATTAAAGTGAAATATTAGGCCACATAGTGGAGTATGGCTTGTTGCATGGGGAAGTTAAAATGCTGTTATTGGCAAGTTGGAGAACACAATAAGGAGAAAATGATTATAATAGCTAGTAAAAAATGACATCATATGAAAAATTCATTTCTTACCTTCTAAGGCTTGTTCATAATTGTAACCATTTTCTTATTGTGGTGAGAAAACATAAATCTCTTTTCCTTTCATGTTCAGGTAGGTGACTTTTTTCTTTTTTATTATCCTTTCAAAACTTAGATCTACTTGTGTTTCTCTAATTGATGAGGGAAATAAATTTTACTCAAATAAGCATCAGGTGCAACAAAAATTTGCATATTGTATTTCTGAGAGGCGATGCTGAGAACTCTTGCTTGGTCTTGTAATTTTACAAGTACATTTTATGGCACATAATTTTACTATAAGCATCCACTTTCCATTCAAGCATTTAAATGATCCAGAGCAAGGCTTTATTGAACCTGCATTAGGAAAAATTCCTATAGCTCCAGACTTTGAAACTTTGTTTTTTGCAATGAATATAAACCTTAATCATTAGGCTCCATATTGCATTATAGATTCTCAAGGAGAGCAAAACATATTTATTTGTAAGTCCAATATGTTATGGTATAACTTGTTCTCTCTGTTAAAAAAATAAGCTGAACAGAGAACAATGCCAAGAAATCAAAAGTTATGAGTTTTAATACACCATCTCCTTCTTTGTTAAAAGAAAATGCTCATTAAAAAAAATTGTTTACAGCATGATTTAGACTTACTGAACTTAAAGTATTATACCAGAGTCAACAAAAACTCAACTGACAATGGGTAAGAAAGTATGAGGAAGGGGACAGAGTAGTTTTTCTCAACCTCAGCTCATATTGAAAACAACTAAAGTGATTATTATAAACTCTTGCTGTTGGGTTATCAGCATTTCTGTGTTAGCTGATTTGGAGTGCATTCTGGGCACCAGGATTTTTAAAGCTTTTCAAATGATTTTAACATACAACTAACGAGAATCATTAGATTCAAAATCCAGAGAGAAGGGCACATTGATTGAGAATGAGACAGGGATTTTGTGAAGACATTAATGAACTCATAGTTTTTGAGTAGAATTGCCAATAATCTATAACTTCTTTCCCCCCTCCTGTTGGTGGGTATATTCCTTCTTTTCTCTCTGTCTCAATCAAGTATTGAGTCATTATGTGCTGGATGAAGTGCTCTATGTGGATTCACTCCTAAGTCCTAAGCCCAAATTTATAGTTTAGATAATATTACCTCTATTTTCAAGGTGAAGGAATGATAGCCAGAGAGGTTTAACAGCATCATTATGACTCATACTTAGGTTTCTATTTTAAAGAGTTGAGCCCAAAAATGTATTCTATTCTAATTACTTTTATATCAATAGCAAAAGTATCTGATTCACAATGGACAGTCTTTTCTTAATTTTTATTTTTTTGGGGCTTGTGAAATGCAGACATTTTTGAAAGTTCAGAGGGACACTCCTGTTTCTTATTGTTTCATAAATCCCACTCAGCAAGACAAAAAATACAGTTTCCAAATCAAGCACCCAAAGTTACTCATCTTCTCATGTGTGAATATCCTGTCTAATAAGATTGGCCCAAACCAAGGCACAAAAGCCTGCCACAAATCTAGAACACCTTCTAGTGGGGACCCATAGAAAAGGGTCAGAAGCAGTCAAACAAGTCTGGGAGGAAAAGAGCAAAATCAAAATGAAGATAAGTGCTGCCATATTTAGCCTGCCCATGGGTGTCTCACCCACATCTCTTTTAACCAGTCCAAGACAAAGAAGCAAGCACAGTTTTTTCTCAAGTCTCTCTGGTCCTTGTGCCTTCTTCAGGTCACCTTCTGACTCCCCATCCTGCTTCCTTCCCATTATAGTCTCCTCTTCAGCTTCTTCTCTTCCCTGCTCAGCTCCACTGTCCCTTGAGTTGGGAAGGGAACCTGAAACCTCCCCTTTTTGTGAGGACCACCCTGTTACAAAATCATTTATGATTTTCAGGTTGTCTTTTTTAAGAATGCTTTTCATAGAGTTTTTACTCCATGGACTGTCATCTCTCTAATATATCTGTGCATAGTAAATTAAAAAAACTTCTGGGAAAGAATCACCATTCTAGTTCTAGATGCCACTAAACTTATTTATGATTCATGGGAGGACATCAAAATATCAGCATTGATAGATGGTTGGAAGAAGTCTGTTTCTAATTCTCATGGGTGACTTTGAGGGGCTTAAAACTTCAGTGGATGAAGTAACTGTAAATATGGTAGAAAGAGTAAGAAAACTAGAATTATAAATTGATCCTAAAAATGTAACTGAATAGCTGCATTCTCCTGGCCAAGCTTTAATAGATAGGAAAGTCATCCAAAGATTTTTGATGTACAAATAAAATTATTTCTTGAGAAGGAATCTATTCCTGGTGATGATGCTGGAACATTATTGAAATGACAACAAAGGATTTAGAGTATTACATAAAATTACATAATAAAGGATCATCAATGTTTGAGAAGATTAACTCCAATTTTGAAAGAAGTTTTATGAGTAAAATGCTATCAAACATCTTTGTATACTATAGATAAATCTTTCTTGAAAGGAAGGTAAGTTGATGAGATTAATTGATCATTCTCCTTTTTTAAAAGATTTATTTTATTTATGGATCCAAGAACTGGGGCATAGGCCCAGAGGTGTGGGGAGGGGATGAGAGGATTCATCAGGGACAGAGTGGGAAGCAGAAGAGGCAGATTGACTGAAATACATTGTTGAGGGGAGCTGTGGGCAAGGCAGGAGAGGTCTGTTTTGCCATGTGGGTTAGCTCGCTGGCCAGGGATCCAACTTGTTTTACAGTGGCTGCTAATAGCTTCATTATGCTGAGACTTAACCCTGTGTGCCACCAGGGAGTCCCCAATTTTTACCTTTTTTAAAAGAAATCTCCACAGTCACCCTAACATTAAGCAACCATCATCATGATCAGTAGCAACCACCAACAGTGATATAAAACTTTCAACCAGCAAACAGATTATGACTCATGAAGTCTCAGACAATGGCTAGTATTTTTTTTAATCAAGAAAGTACTTTTAATTAAGATATTTTAGACATAATGTTATCACACACACTTAATAGGATACATTATGGTATAAAGGTGGCTTTTTAATGCACAAGGACACAAAAAAATTCATTTGACTCGCTTTATTGAAATATTTGCCTTATTGCAGTGGTCTAGAACCAAAGCATCATTTTCTACAGTGTGGGCTTGTAGTTGAAGATGCTGATGTTTCTTTGGTTGGCCTGAGAAATGTTCAGTGATAAAACATAACATTATGCTAAATTTGAACACTCTTCAAAGTCCTGTGTAAAGGTGATCTCTCTCTGAATAGTCATTCTCTTTCTCAATAATCAACAATCAGTTTACATGCAAAGAGGAAGACCTGACTAGCTTGGCATAAAATTCTTTTCAGAAAAGATATTGCAAAAGCAGCTATATGTCTTAGAATACATGAATCATCCTATGTTCTTAAACCTTGTCTCTATTGTGATAGCAAACAGTGAGCCCTAGAGTCCCTCTCATTTAAATTCTTACTCATCATCTCAGTGTGGAATTTGATAAATTATGGGAATTCTGAGGATCACTCACCGAAGAAATTTTAAGTTGGACTCTTTTTACTGATCAAGGTCACAATAGATCTGGAGAGAAAAAGATAATTCTCCCCAATGTTCATTCTACATGACAAGTCAGAGCTGGAACTCCCTTTTGTAGTACATTTGATTTAAAAACAAGTGTCATTTGAGGTTTTTATTTCTTGTATTCCAGTCACCTACAGAGCAAGCTATACATTTAGGCCAATGTATCGTTGATAGTAATGCAAATTTTAGAATTAATATGAAAAACAAGTTGGAGGTCCCTTGAAAAACATTAGAAATAGACTGCCATATGATTCAGTAATCTCATTTCTTGGTAGGAAATTCAGTCAAGCTCTCCAAGATATATTTGTACTCTCAGGTTCATTTTAGATTTTTTCACAATCGTCAAAATAAGGAAACAACTAATGTTTCTATAGATGGATGAATAAAGAATATGTGGTCTATAAACATATGGACTATTTTTCAGTCATGAGAAAAAAGGGAATTCTGCCATTTGCAGTAGTTATTAATGGAACTCGAAGACATATGCTAAATGAAATAAGTCCAATACAAAACAGACATATAATATATGCTATTATTTATTTGTGTAATCCTTAAACATGGTAACTTCATAGAAACAGAGGGTATAACTGTGGTTTTTAGGGACTTGAGGGTGAAGGAAATGGGGAAATGTTGGTTAAAGGGTACAGGTAATACATTATCAGGATATAATGTACACCATGACCTCTATAATTAATGCTGTATTGCATACATTAAAGTGGTAATAAAATATATTTTAAATGTTCTCACCACAAAAAAGGGTAGTCATGGGATGATGGCATCGTGATCTCATGATAATTCTGAGATTGCCATTTTGAACTAACCCTATTGTCATCATTTTGCTATATACATGTTTCAAAGGATGATGTGTGCCTCTTAAAATACACATCTTAAAAAACACAAAATAGTAAAGTGAGTCTCTTATGTAGAGAAAAATTACATTGGTATTATATAGGATACAGGCTTACAGTTTCCCTTTCAAATGCTTCTTAATAATGCTTCTTAAAACTTGGAAAAATTATGATAATTTCTTTGCTAAGTTTTATTATTAAAAATACATAAAATTTAAACTGAGCATTGAAATTCTTTAGGTTAATTATTTGTCAAAATGAAAATTGTGGTAATGGACATGCAAACATCCAAATATTGGGAGACTATGCTAGAAGATTATTGCTGTTTCAGTGGTGGGGCCTATTTTGGTAACTTACATTTGTGGAGGTAATGTATATGTTCATGTTATTGAACATACAGGGTTGTCAGCTAACATTACCTGAAAAAAGTAAGGATCTGAGGGAAATACTAAGAGTCAAAATTATGATGTGAATGTTTTATCTTATTTTCTTGGCACTGAAACACTTAAGGATTATAAATTTTAATAAATGAGTCAAATTAACATAGTTACAATAAAATCATGAAAATATGCTCATATTCTATTCTATAATTTCTAGAAATACAGCTATAAACATTAGTGAATTTAATCACAGAAGCTTATCACATAGAAGCATAGTTGGCTCACATTAGTACTGCCATGTTAGCCAAACCATTTTTAGCTATTGCTTGTTAATTTTGAAAATATTCCCAATTAAGAAAAGGTTTATAGTTGTTAAACTTATTCATTGTGTTTTAAAGGGTAAATGCTCAATTTCAAATGTTTCATTTTAGGTTGATTAAAAGAATGTTTATTTTATAGATTAACCAGTTAAAGAAAACTGTAAAATTTCTATGGTTTACAAATACTATAAACTTCTTAAGTCAAACAGATTCTCCTTGTCCCTGACAATTGGCTTTGGCAATTGTAAAATTGATTTTGGAGCATTCTTGAATCTGATCCAGCATCCTAACTAATTAGAAAGCCATGTTTGTGATACAGCATGGACTTAGTGTAGTGAAGCTAGCAGATGGTCTCTAAAGCAAATTAAAAGCTAACAAGTCCAGTTTGGTCATGTTTGACAGCAACACTTAGAATACAAAGGGGAAATGGACAAATTCCTACTACTCTGACAATAGCAGTATATTACATATGTCTGTTCCCATTTTGAAGAGAAACCTGAGGCATATTATCTTTCAGCTAATGGGGTTTCATTAAATATACAAAACAGCTTTCCTTTAGAACCTTTCCTAAGAACAACAACCACAACAACAAAAAAGAAGAAAACAAACAAAAAAAAACCAAGAGAAAGCTCAAGGAAATGGGCAGTTACAACCAAAAACAAATAAACAAACTCAACAAGACCAAAAGGTCAAAGATAAACCAAAGGGATCTTGGGTGGGGGGTGGAGGGAGGGGAGGGCAAAGACTGAGATGAGGGCAGAAAGTGCACAAGGGACAGAGGTGATGGTGCATGGGTAAAATGGTGGTGGGAACTCCCTGGGGACTACAAATAATGTCAAATACAATTAAATAAATATAATAAAAAAAAGAGAACCTTTCCTAAATGTCCTCTACATTCCTTTATTTAGTTTAAATACACACACATATATATGTATATATATACACACATACACACATTTATGCATATATACGTATAGACACATGCATACATATACACATATATGTATGCCTACCACTATATGCATGTGTGTGTGTGTCTGTATACACACACCCTCTCAATTCAAAAGCGTTTTCATCATCTTGGAGTTCACTTAGGTCATAATAATCATTGTTAATCTTCCCCAACAAAAGCAGTGATTTCTTGGAATCCCTTTTCTTCCACTTCTCTGTATAGTAAACCCTGGATTCTATGGATCTATACATGATTAAACTGTGGAGGGGACTCTTGTACCTGTGACTCAGTCTCACTGCTCTATGTAGATAAACTAATAAACCAGGCATGGCGTTTGGATTCTGAACTTTGTTGCTCGTGTCAGGGATGCCATAGGGCCATTTCCCTTCATTTGCTTACTCAGCATTGGGATGAGCTATGATAGGCAGCTGGGGGATCACAGTTCTCTTCCCTCTGAAGCAGGCGTCTTGGGGTTTTCACTAGGAACAATGATTCCATTAATTTAACCAAGAAATTCTGACAAGGCCACAGTAGCTTCCTATGACTATTTTGTGGGAAAATAAAAAATTATTTGCACTCAGGTTGAATTGACAAAGAATTCCCTGTATTCACCTGAATAAGGATATGCTCTATTTGCTTGCATTTATTTCTAGAAATCTAGATTAATATTCATAGTTTTCATTGTACTTTGATGACACAGTTTGATGACAGTACCCACCCATTATGTGGGTACTGATTTGCTAAGAATTTTTTTTTTAAAGTTCTCAATTTCATCTATTGTGGAATATATGCAGTTCTTTGTAATTTAGCAGCTTGATTTGGCATAACTTATATGTGTATTAAAATGAAACAGACGGGCTTTCTGTGTAGTAGAATTTTTTTTTAAAAAAGTATGAGTTATTGCCACTTATATTTTTTAAAAAAATAACTTTTAGTTTGCTTTAACCTTATGGAAACATAAAGTTTCGATGCTTCACAGATGAGGAACTGGCACTTCAATTTTAATCTACTTGTCCAAGGTCATTTTGCTGGTGAAGGTGAGAAGTGAGCTAAAATCTTTTTATTAGACTGATGTTGGAAATCTCTAAATTAATACACAGGTATTACTAGGTATATATTCTCTAGGTTCTGTATTTCATGGTTCTTGACTTTTTAATTTTTAAATAGTTTTGGAATTTTTTTGAGTGTGAGACAGAGCTTTGAACCTTTTCAAAGGAGACTCCTAACTATCCTCACCTGTGCAGGTGCGTGTCTGAGAAACCAGCTTTCCTCTACATTTCTGGGTGGGACTGCAGCACCAGCGATGGCTGTGGCTTCTGTTGAAAGTCAGTGGAGGTATTATTTTAATAATCTTACACCCAATTATTGACAGCTTATTTCAGTCTGCCTCCTGGGGGTGAGGGTGGGATGGGGTGGGATGGGGGGGGTGGTGGTGGGAACTCCAGAGATGATTGCTTTTACTTACCTGCTGTGTGTTTTACACAGTTTAGCAATATAAAGTGTACACATGATCAAAATTCAATAGCTCTGAAGAATCCTGCAAAGGAATATATTTCCTTTTCTCTTTCTCTCTTAGGTATTATTAATCTTTTTATTTTAAATCCAGCCATTAAGACTTGAGTTTGATCTCACCACTAAGGTTGAGAACATGGTCTCTAATAAGTCAAGCATCTGCCCCTGGGCTGGCCATAAATCTGAATTGTGTTATCAGTCCTCTCACCTCTCCATCTTTGACATAGCAAAGCATGTAATGTAGCAAGATAGAACTGTGAAGAAAAAATGTGACCAGCTCCCTCATTTTCTGGTGCTGGAATGTTGTAGAATCGAGGTGAGCTGAGATACTAGAAAGAGGTCAACAATTCTACCAGACTGAAATTCTCCACACCTAATTAATTCTTTGGATTTTCTGGGATATACTTTTCTAGGTATTTAACTGTAGAAAATGCTGCTTATGTACTTACTATGTACTTTTTTAAAAAACACAATTTCATGTAATTAATCCAACATGTTTATGAGGTGAATGTTTATATAGATAGGGGACTAAGGCACAGGGAAACTGAATATTATGCTTAATTCTTATCTATTTAATAGGTTGTGGAGCTTGAATTCCAGCCTAGGTTTGCCTATCATACTATGTGGTCTTAATAAACTTTGCTTCTGAGCACTAATATTTTTATCTCCCATAATTCTCTTAATATTTCTTTCCTCAAATGAAAGCAACAGATAACCGTTGATAGCACAAACTTTTATACTAAGGAAGACATATCTCATTGTTGAGTGGATTATATTTTGAAATCTGAGTGGATATTTATAAATAATGCCACATTCTTGTTGTAGAGCTTAAACTAATATAATACCACTAATTGAAATTTTAAAAGTCTAATGAAATTAGACTGGATACACTAACAATTTTAATTTTACACCCTAATTGATCTTTTTATCAGTCTGAGATTTCTTGTACCAGCATGCACAGTGACTTTCACTTAGAATCAGTCTACTTGACTCACCTTATATCTTCCCTGAGATACCAGTGCTATTATTTACAGCCTGAGGACAGAGGAAACATTTTCCTGCATATTTTTGAAATAATTAATAAAAAACATTTTTTTCAAAAATTTTGCCATGCTGAAGCTGCACTGGGGCATTTTGATAGGACCATGATACTGCCCTCAGTGTCTCCTGAGGACACAGTATTCTCCTGTTTCCAGGGCTTGGTCCATCTGCTATTCTGGGTATGAAAGTTTCTTTCCACTGGTTCATTCTGAAGAATAGCTATTTATTTTTTACAGTTCTGTATAGACATTACTTCCTGATCATTCATCTACTTTCTTAGCCCTTTGTTTTTTTTCCCCTGTTATATCTACATTTGACTGTGAGTCTGTATTTCTGATTATATGTAAAAATGAATATATATAACAAATTATTAACTTGACATACTTTGACATAAGAAGAAACCATTCCTTCTTCCTCTGAATGTAGAACTAATAGAGTGTCTAACACTTAGTTGTCACTGATAGGATTACTGATTAGAGCTAAATACTCTAAACTTCAGAATTGTATTATGGAATTGTTTAACAGATTCTAGTGTGTTTCACTAAAGAAAAAGATGTACTTCTAAAGGAGCATATTTCTGCACATTAATATTTTATTGAGAGAGCTGGAATATTGAAGGAAATTCTGTAGCCATTCTTTATTAAAGCCAACTCTAATTTTGCTACCTATTTTTAATTAAGTTTTGTAGTTTATTATTTTAGGAACTGAAAAGAAGTCATATGATAGTACAAATGATAAAATAATTGCAAATGAATTGCAATGTCCCTTGACATAGGTAATACTCTTATCTAGTCAGTTAATAGAATGTTTTAACAAGCAAGAGACATGCTCCTTCCCCCAGATGTATGACTTTGAATTCTAATGAGATAAAAAAATATGTTAGCAAGAAGACTCACATAAAGTGTATTGCTTCTTTTAAAACATAGCTTAGTGGTTCTTAGGGAAATATAGCATGTCTAGCCCTGCATGGCTCTAGACCAGAGGTTGCAAACTAGCATCCACAAACCAAATTCAGTCTACCAATTGTTTCTGTACAATCTATGAGTTGAGAGTGATTTTTATATTTTTAAATGGTTGAAAAAGTCTCATCATAATATATCATGATGTGTAAATTATATAAAATTCAAATTTTGGCATATAAGTCAAGTTATGTTGACTTAGTCAGGGCTATTCATTTCTATATTGTCTCTGGTTGCATTTGTGCTATACTGGCAGAGCTGAGAAGTTTCAAGATTCAGTACGGTACACAACTCTAAAATTTTTACTCTCTCACTTCACAAAAACGTTTGCCAATTTGACCTCTAAAACACATTCTTCTAGTGTCTCTTCTATTGTCAATTTATCTTGGGAAGAATACACAAACAATCAATACTTTCATGCTACACTGGCCAGCTTGTCCTTCGGATCTTTTGTGCTTATATGAGAAATCAACCTGAATGGGTTCTGGAACTTTTGATCAAAAGTCTGGTTTATGTTATAGAAATAAATGAAATTATATGTAGTTTACATTCTTGTTTGTTTATCACATCTTAGTAAATAAAGATGAATGGAATATGCTCCTTTTAAGGCTGTTTGGTGTGTCATAGAGATAAATTCACTTAATCAAAGTATTTTTGTTCTCATTACTTTGCTAATTTTAGTTTTCACCCTGTTTTGCATACAATAAAATGTATAAATATACATTTATATATATACATATATTTATATATATATAACATATACACACACACAAATATATATATATATATATATATATATATATATTTCTCCAGGAAAAGTATGGATATAGAGTGCAATAAGAAATTCAGTTTTGGGCTTGATTTCCAAAGTAGTCTCAGATTTTAGCATCTATACAGTCTATTTTTTTCAAAATAGGGACCTCCTTGGTGGCTCAAGGGGTTAAGAACCACACTATGAAGCATCTGCAGCCACTGCAGCAGGAGTTTAATCCCTTGCCTGTGAGGTGACCCACATGGCACAGCAGACCTCTCCTGCTTCACCTGCTGCTCCCCTCAGCAGGATATTTCAGTCAGTCTTCCTGTTCTGTTCCCTGTTCTGTTTCTGGTGAATCATCTCACTCCCCTTCACCCCCACACCTCTGGCCTGTAACCCAGCTCTTGTATGCATAAATAAATAAATCTTTAAAAAATAAATCTTTTAAAAATAATCTGTTGACATAAGATTACATTGTAATATATAAATTTCAGATGTGCATCATTATTAATCAGTTTCTTTATGCACTACATTAAGTTAACCACTTAGCTTTGGCAATGAAGTTTTAGAAAAAGATCTTATATCTGAGTCTTAACAAATTAAAGTTGAAGAGTTAGCCATTATCTTTCGTCCTATTTGCCATTTTTCTATCAGCTGCTTGAGAAGAGCACACTATATTCATAATTCCTAATATAAAAGAAAGGAAAATTAAGAAGGTTTCTTGTTGCTAACAGGTAGAATTAAACAGGAGCAAGAGAAAGGTAATAATCCTTTTGTTATATTTCTTTTTTTAACTTTATTTTTGTATTGAGCTAATATTGGTTTATAATACATGATTTAGAGGTATAGGATCATACCCTTCTAATGTATATTGTTATACTCCTTACCTGTTCCCATTTTTTTTATTAATATAATTTTTTTTTAAATTTACATATACTTGCCATCAATTGTAATCCCCATGTGTTCCCCATCACCATCTCACCAGTGCACCATCACCTCAGTCCCTTGTGCTCCCATCTTCCCTCAACCTTCCCCCTCTCCTCCCCACCAAGTGTCCCATTAGATTTTAACCTATGGCTAATTGGTGGAAATATTTAGGAAAATTTTGAGGTGAATATATAATTGGAATCTTCTTACTCAGTCTTCCAGCAGAACTTAGAATTCCTGAGGTCTCATGGAACCAAAATCACCATGGCAGAATCCATATAGCCTAACATACTCTGCATCCATGAATAGACAACTCATGGCATAACTTGGGAATTTCTTTCCGTCTCCTTCTGTAGTACAAGCATGAGCCAGTAGGATCTCCAGCATGCCAAGTAAAGTAGCTGTAGTTTAATTTGAAAATGAACTGCTATGAAGATCATGACACACAAAAGTATGTCAAGTACAATTTATTAAATATTAACTTCCTGCTAAAGAAGGCCTACAGCCTCCAAGCATAATAGTTAGTATGTCTGTGATACCATAACAAAAACACACTTGTCATAATAAGAAAACAAAAACTTGAGTGACAAAAGAAGATCAACTGACAACAGCATGAGATGAATTAAATATTACAGTATTTGATAAGGATCTTAAAGTTGTCATTATAAAAATGTCTTAATTATAATATATCTTGAAATAAATGAAAAAAATCTCAAAAAATAGTCTTTAAATTGTCACCTAATAAAAGTTACGCAACTGGAAAATTAAAAAAAAAACAATTTACTGCATTGATTAAATAGAAGGTTGGAGAGGATGAGTACAGAATCAGTGAATATAAGCACTAAACAGTGGAGAATATGCAATATGAATAACAGACGTAAATAGGTACCAAAAATAAAATGAAGAGAGACTCAGAGACGTGTGGGAAAATAACAAAAGAGCCAACAATTATATCAGCAGAATCCTGATGGAGAGGAGAGAGTGGGATTGAAAGGGTATTTGAACAAATATGGATGAAACTTTCTGAAATTTATTTAAGCACACAAATCATCTAAGAAGCTTAGTGAACTCCAAACAAGTTATTCCCAAAGAAATTCATGTCAAGACACATCATAATCAAACTTTTGAAAGCTAAAGACAGATGGAGAGAATATTGAAAGAAACCACAATTATAATGCACTATTTACAGGGAAACATGAATTGAAATGACAGCCTATTTTTCATCTGAAATGATGAAGGCCAGAAGGAAATGGCACAATATTTTTCAAGTGCTGAAATATATGTCAAAATAAATTTTATATTTGGTATAGACTCTACTTTAGGAATTGAGGGAAATAAAGAAGTTTCCAAATGATGTAAATTAAAATGATTTGTTTTTAGCAGAACTGCTAACAAAGATTGACTGAAGGAAGTTCTTTAAGCAGAAATGAACTAATAAAAGAAGGAATCTTGGAACAACAGGGAGGAAGAAGGAAAAACAGAACAGAAGTTTGAAAATACACAAATAGATGGTCATTTCTTTGATAAGGTTAGTAAATTATTTTTGAAGATTGAAGCAAATATTATCCACCAACTCCAAGGACAATAATATTTTAAAAAGGGAAAGAAAAAAGGAAATAAATTAATGTGTGATTTCCAGATTTTGTTCATACAAAAGGGAAAATCAATAAACTGAGTCTCAGCAAATAAAAACCTTGCTGTCTGAAATCCCACAGGAAGATAATGAATGGAACACTATCGAGTAGGAGGAACGCCTCCCTTACAAAGAATTAGTATCTATAATATCTAAAAATTTCAAAACTCAATAAAGAGCAAGCAAAAGAAATGAACAGATATTGTACTGAAGAAGATATAGAGATAACATATAAGAATATGAATAAGTCAGCATCATTAGTCATTAGTAAATCTAAATTATAACCACATTGTGTTATGTATACTTACATATCAAATAACCAAAATACAAATAGCTATAGCTACTGGGGAAAAAACAGAGAAACTGAATTACTCACATATTATTGGGTTTTTGGAAAAGTCAATGCCTTTTTTTGCTTGAAAAACAGAAAAATTTGTCATGACTTTTCTGACAACCCAATGTTTGTGGATTTGTAAAATAATATACCCACTTTGTAAAATAATATAAGCACTTTGACAATTTCTTTAAGAAGGTAAAGATGGACGTAATATAAGAACCAGAAATTGTACTCCTAGATATAATCCCAGAAAAATGAAAATTATAGTGCACAAAAACTTCATATAAATGTTGCTAACAGTTTCATTTGTAATAATAAAAACTTCAAGCCAGTGTGGTATCCTTCAATAGGTGAATGATTAAACAAACTGTGATATATACATACAATAGAATATTGCTCAGTGATGAAAATGAATATTTTATTGATGCAGATCACACTTTGAAGTACTCTAAAGGGAATAATGCTGAGCAAAAACAAAACTAAGAACTGAAACAACAAAAACAACCAAAGTGTCATTATATATGTTTTATAACATTACTGAAATGTATTTTAGAAATGGAGGATGTATTAGGGGTTGTTCAGTTTTAGAGATGGTGACGTGGGGATAAGTGATAAATGGTTGTGATATAAAAGGGTGGCACAAAGGGTCCTTATGCTTTGGGAACTGTTCAGTGTCTTGAGAAGGGTGGTGGATACATTTGCATATACAGGTGAGAAATTCATAACCTTAGCATACATACATGTGAGTGCGAGTAAAACTAGGGACATATGAATGAGGTTAGTATAATGAGTCCATATGAGTATTCTGGATATATAGTACAATATAGTTTTGATCTGTTGTTTTGATCTACTTGTGATTTCTTTGAATTATTTCTGGCAAGTTTATGTGAATCTTCAATTAATTCTCCAAAACTTCAATTTACAATATTCTGAGACATTGTTATGACAATCATGTTGATAAACTGTTCCCACAAAATGGTTAAATAAAATTATTTGATAGTATAGAGACCCCAAGGGGGTAAACTTTGGCCACCTCCTCCCTTATCAGTAGTATGTGCAGCACAATAGCCTGAAGTTTACCCAGAATCAGTCTTTGCTTCAGCAGTTGCCATTGCAGGATGTTCAATAAACAGGTTCAGAATAAGCAGGAAGAAACACTTCCATGAAACTAAGAAGAGTCAGATGTTCCTTGAAACTTGGCAAAGTTGCTCTCCCTACTCTTCACTACACACAAATCTTTTCTAGAATGGAGAACCAGACTATAGGGAAACCAAAGAAATATGGAAAGAGTATTTTCTAAGTAGTGACTAAGCATTCACATGGACATTCTCCGAAATGAGGCTACTTGATTATGGTTAAACGTAACTGGGTTGGACTGGGTAAACAAGAATGGGAAAGAGTTAGTTAACCATTATAGGATGTGTGTGTGTGTGTGTGCAACTTGAGAGAAAAATTGAATTCAGTTTTAAAAAGTAAAGAAACATGCATGTGTTCATATGTGTGCATATATGTATAAGCATGTGTATGTGTATATATACACATACATGCGTATATTTAATTACCACTCATAGTTTATAGATTCCAACTTACTAAAATAATTTTGTTGCACTTTAAATAAGTATTAAAACAGTATTTAAATAAAGAGCTTCATGGGAGCCTCTGTAGGGATTAAATTTCATCACTGTCACCTCTGTAGCCTGAGTTTGATTCCTGGCTAGGGAGATAACCTCCATATGGTGCAGCAGACCTCTCCTATCTCACCTACTGCTCTCCTCAGCAGTGTATTTCAGCAAATCTGCCTGTTTTGCTCCCCACTCTGTCTCTGGTGAATCCTCTCCCCCCCTGCCCCCCCCACACCTCTGGCCTACACTCCCATTCTTGTATGCATACATAAATAAAAAACAATCTTGAATAAGGATCTACATGAAAAAAAAGGAACCTGGTAAGTCTTAATAGGTAGGTTCCCCTAAGCATCTGCTTCAGAGTGTCCTTGGCAATCTGATCCATTCTTTTAGAATGAATGGCCTTGTCCTTGAAGACAAGAAGACAAATAGTTAAAGTCCAAAATTTCCTGCGCACAAATTATTTAAGCTCAATTGAGGTAAATGCAGCCCTTTAGTCATAAATTAGAGTGACAATCTGTGTATTGCAAATAACTGGTGCGGAACTGCCAGCAGCAGAGCTGTGACAGGATAAGCAAAGTTGGATTTTGAGCTATCTTTGGATATATAACCTCAATACAATGGCCATTTTCTGGATGTGTAACATAATTTTTTGGCTCAGATTTCATCACATTCTCAAGGGATCCTGAAGTCTATCAACTTTTGCAAAATAATATGAATTTTAGAATTTTTCAGTGTTTTAAATATGACTGGATTTTTATTAGAAATAACATCTAGTCCAATGGTTCTATTTTTTTCCTTTATTCTTCCTCTTTTAATTCTTTTTTTGAAAATTATTTTAATTGTGCTAACAGATTATATGATTTAGAGGGGTATAGGATCAACCTCTTCAAATGTATGTTATCATAATGTACCAACTACCAAAGCATCAATAATCCTTCACCATAGTCTAATGGTTCTTAATCTTTCCCCTGTAGTTATTTTCTCTTTTATCATCATGTATTAATCTGTTTCTGTCTCCATATATAATTTTCATGGTCACATTTTTCTAAGTATGCAATAAAAGCATGAAGAGCAATTGTCCAATTTCCATTAGACTTCTAATGCTACTGGGTCTAGTTTTTGGAGCTTCATTACCACATTTTTTGGATTCCTTGTATTATGGAAATCACCAGAATGTGATTAAAACCACTATCACATTAAATTGCCTTCTTTTTTTCCTAAAATTGCTCAGTTACCCTTATATGCATGGCAGAAATAACATGAAAGTCACATTCTAAAGTTTAGGATTTCATCACAAAAATTGTGCTTTATGAAAACATATTCACTTATTTATGGTTTCTCTGAAAGTTTGTCTCCTAATCATCTCTGCTTTATCCAGGGAGATCTGGAACCAGATTAGATCCTTTTATGATGACATTGTACTTCAGCTGCTTAGCCTGCTGAGGGTCAAAGGAGGTTTTCTTGGAGCTTTTCAGTAGTCTGTGATTCAGATATCTACATTCATTATTGCTCTTCTAGGCCTTTATATGTAAATAGTAAGTATCTGCTCTTGCCACACTTAAGAAATGAATGATTTAAGTGGCTACTTGGAATAATTTTGCCGTTGCTTCAAAATTCCAGTCTTGTACAGAACATTATGATAAGCATTGCAGAGGATTAAAAAAATGAAGCTGTTAGATTCTCTTCTCTCACATTGCCTGTAATACAATAAATCATCTTTAAGTTATATATGTTAATTTACACATTTTCTCTTTTGCTACTGAAAATCATCCTATGAGATTGTCAGTGAGGTGTGTTGGTGCTCCTATTTATAGATGAGAAATTGAGTTTGGAGGGCTGTGATTAACCCAAATTTGCAGAAATAGCATGTGGTCAACTCTTAGCCCTGAAGTCAGGTACTCTTACCTACTTGTTTTTCTCCAAAACCCATTGCTTTTTCTCTAAAACCATTTCTTTAACATTGTTTAAAAGTTTGACTGATTTTTTTAAAAGTAAGGATAGTATATCCTTTTGTTTTATTTTAGTCTGTTATTTTTATCAAATAACACATGCTTTAGCAGTACCTGAAAAACTTTGGTGACAAGATTACATACCCACATCAAAGCATTCTAGTTGTTTGAACTGTATCTAATGTGTTAAAACTGTTTTATTTCTAAAGGAGTGGCTAAATTTGTATCTAGGTGCTCTCAATATTTGTCATAACTAATTGAATACTAGTAGCCTGCTAGACTGATAATCATTTGATTGAATCAGCAAAACATATGAAATATCTATTATAGTTAGAACAATATTTTTGGTCTTCTTTATTGACTGTAGTCTTCTCTCATTATCTCCCAAAGAAACTTTAACAGTTATCTTACAGAAATGATTTCTCACTGTCAAATCTTTCCATGAAAAAATAAATAGTACATTTGAATTATCTTGCAGTAAAGCGCTTTAATAAAGTTGCACAATTAAACAATCACTATTAATTGAGGCACTGTGGTATTTTGAGGGAATAGAGAAAATGAGAAATGATGACAAAAGATAATTGAAAAGGGGTTCGACATCCAACATGTCCTTTATATCTAACAGGTTACGAAAACCCTTTCTTACAAAATTCTGGTAAATTGTAGTCTAAGAAGCTGTTATTCTCAAACAGAGAGAAAACATTAGAAGATCAAGAATGTCTAAATCCTGAAAAAATTCCAAGATGTAAGCAGTAGAAAAATAATTATAATTATTTGACAAAACAAAACAATTATAATTATTTGACAAAACAAATTATTTGACAAAACAAAAGTCACAATAAATAATGTGAATTGGTAGTAGATTTAATGACTCAATGAATAGCGTTACCTGGTGGTTACCGGGAAGTTGTTCCTGTGCTGCAGAAAACGTGCAAAGAAAAGAGGAGAAAATGAAGGGAAAGCATGAAGAATATAATTATTGAAGAACAGAATCAGGGGATTAAAGAGAAAGCAAAAAAACAAAACCAAGAGAAACAAAAATCAAAACAAAACCCCACAGAATACTTCCTCTTGACTTTGCTGTTTCTGAAAGGAATAAATCACTGTTATATTACTTCATATATTTAGGTGAGAAGTCAAAATTGTCAGCAAGGACTAAGGTATTTTGGATGTATGTTGAACATTTGTACTATTTTATTTTTCATGTTGGAAACATTGATTTTTGATTGATTCTTAACTTTCTCTTGTGTTCACAATGTGGGAAAGAAGAGTGTCTCTAAGTAGTGGTGATACTATAGCATTATCTATCAGTATAACCTAACTACCTTTGATTAATAATGAAACCTTAAGAGTTCTCTAGATATAATGCTAGACTTCCTGGTGATATTTTAAAAGTATTATTTTATATTTGTTACTTGCAAATGGATGATGTTTTCTGAAAAACATGATAAATTTTCTATTCAACATAAATTCTTTCACTGAAAGTAAAAAGAAAATTCTTACTGTTAATGATGAATGTGCTTATACTATTTCTGTCAGATAAATCCCTTAAAGGTTGAAATCCAAAATTACTAAATAAGACCAGTTAAATAAAATCTATTCCTTTCTCAACAGAGTAAGAAAATAATCTCTGATTTTTTTTTTTTTCTTCAATGACCCTGGGCACCTTAGCCCGAGTAACTTCTACATTGAATCATAAACTTGATACCACCAAATTCATAGGTAGTTGAACTTTGACTATATTGCTTAATTTTCTTTATTAAATAGAAACTCAGTGGTTGCTATCTGCTTTGTAGCAGATTTAGGGTCCATGATAGGACACACTGGCTCATAATACCTTCCATTAATTTCTAAGTACCTTTCAGATTTTACTGCACAACACCCTTTTATTAGCTAATAAAATACTCTGGTCTTTCACAGTTGTTTCTAACTTTGATTCTTCAATTGGTCTTTCTCCTCATTTACCTTGGTTTCTAACTTATAAAACGCTCAGCTGTTTTCAACTCATTACAGGCTTCATTTTCAAATGTGCTTCATTTTTAAAAATGTTATGAATTTTTTTTGCTGAACTTTGAGCTTTATTTCTATTCCTTAAGTTTTTTTCCTTAATTTTATCACTATATTTTTAAAATACAAATTTTAATTCACATTAAATTTTGGTACGTGGATGTTTTTAATATATTCATCTATACAGAATTGTAACATAAATTTATAAACTGCTTTAGATAATTTTCTCATTAATACAATCTTGTATAAAGTCTAATTTTGCATTTTTTTATTTGACAGGCAGAAATGCTAAAGAGTTTTGCATTGTATTGAGTATTAAATATAATGAATGATGTTATATTTTCATCTTTTATGTCAAGTTCATCTGTAAGTAGAAGATGGTCCTTAACAAATAGTATTTCAACCCTTATAGAGACACATCATTTTTTTTAAATTTAGATTTATTTAATTCTATTTGACATCATTTGTAGTCTCCAGGGAGTTCCCACCCCCATTTCACCCATGCACCATCACCTCAGGAGACACATCATTTTGATTGACCCATTAATTTCCCCTACAATTATTTGTCTTACTATTTTTAAATTGCATCCTTTCTCAGTAGCATTTTCCATGATAAATCTAATTTTACACATCAAAAATTTTCCTCCTTGGGTTATTTTACTCCTCCCAACCCCTTTAAAAAAAATTACAGATAAATTTGCTAGATTTTTTATGTCAGTTGAGAATACAGTTATATTTTCCTAAACACTTACTAAGTATAATGTTATATTAAAGTGTCAAATGACATGTTCTTCCTGTTAGCATTATTTTTTATCATGATCAATGATTCTGTTTTTCCCTTTGATATACAACAGTGTAAATCAGCTATTTGTGTGTGTGTGTGTATGAAATGTTCCATATAGAAGTGTTTTGATATTTTAGTATGTTTGTACTAGTACATTATATTGATTGTTTTTGAGTGTTTGTCTGTGACAACTCCAAGAAAAGATTTTGCCATAAATTTTTGACTATTTAGCTCTACACCACTTTTAATCCAAAATGCTTTTTAAAAGTCATGTACATTGTTCTCAAGCCTCAAATGCAGATTGAACTCTGTTTTCAGATAAATGAACCATTGTTTTTTAATTCTTTGCATACTAAAAGTTTGAGTACTATAACTATTTTAAATACATATACATATTATATTATAATTAACATGGATTGAGTACTTACTATTTGCCAAGCAACGTTCTAAATATTTCTACTTGCATTAGTTTGATTAACCATCATAATTATTCTCTGAAGTATGTGCTATCACTATCTTTTTATAATGTTTAATCTTCTATTGAATATAACTAATTTTATCTAGTATCTTATAAAGTGGGAAACTAAGTCAAGAAAGCCTGAGTGTGATTTACAGATTACAAGCAAGATTACAGAACTATAAAGTAATAAAAATAGACATTTCAGAAACTGATGCTTCTAGAGGGGGAGGGAGAGTAAAGGTGGGAGCAACATGGGAGAGGGTCCAATGGTCTGTGGCAAGGGACTATGGGAGCCTTAGTGCTGTGGTGACATACCTGTCAAGAAGTGTGAACCTATTGCCATAAGGCATATGCAGTGTTGTAAACAAATGCTCTCTCAATCAGAATAAAAAAAAGGAAGAAAAGAAAAATTGTTCTACAAGATTTTGGTTTATCAAAGAAATATATAGTCTGTTAGTTAAAGCAAACCATGATCTCTCTAACGACAGTTATACATTAATATTTGAAACCCTTTCCTAACCATAGGACAATAAGTGAAAGTCTCTATAATTTTCCAGTTAATTGATTAACAATTGTTTGAGTACCTACTACATGGCAGGAAATACTCAAAGTATCATCATTACAGTGATAAATGAGATGAACAAATACCTTGTCCTTCTTTTCTGTGGGTTCTACAGGAGGGCCTGGGTTACATCCACTTATATTAATGTTTTTCTAGATATGAGTCATCTCCTTTGATATTCTAATAAAAAATAGTAAGGTCAAATAATTTTACTTTCACCTCCTGAGAAATGAAATGTTTTTTTCTCTTTCAATCATCATTTGGTTGTGTCTTATCGCTTAGCTTCTCCAACACTCTCCCTGTGTGTTGTGTGGTTGGATATTCATAAATCTCAGCCATTCAGTGTGAAAATCAATTAGATAATAATGCAATAAATTCCGGCGGACATTTGAAAGACAGAACATATTACAGATCCTGAGTTTAGTCATACATCTGGCTTATTTTACATGTCGATCTGTATTCATCTCTTTCAGTCTATTTCCCACACATACTTATTATCTTTGAAGACGTCAGAGGTTTTTCATTTTAGGGGGCAGTTAAAATCTCAGCAACACTGTAAGCTGACTCTGAGATCAGGGGTTTCATTCTGTAAGGGCTGAAAGACTTTGCTTCTGCCACTTTTGAACTAATTCAGCTGGGGAAGTGTATAATCTAACTAAATCTCAGTTCCTTAACATGCAAGATGAGGAGAAAATAATTATTAATAAAACATCTTGAAGATTAAATGAGATAAGCTATGGAACTCCTGAACAAATAAAAGCAGTGTATCAATACACGTGACAAAATAAGATAAAACAATGGGGATTTTTCTGTAAGGTAGATAAAAGGTCAGTGTTTGGTGTAGAAACTTCTGGATCATACTGTCTTGGTTCAAATATTGTCTAGCCATTTGCTGGTTGTACAGTCTCGGATGATTTGCATAACCCCTTTAATTCTTTTCTCATATTGAAAATGTTAATAGTGTTTGCACCTGCCTTGAAGTATTTTCACATGTTTTAAGCAAGAAGAATAAATGCCATTAGTATAATATTGTAAAATAAACCTGCATTTCATCACATAATTAGTAGGTAGAAGCCTATGTTTTATAAATCATGTATTATTTTGTCTTTAGTGTAATAAATATAATAAGTACTACCACTATCTGAATTTTATAGATGAGCAAAGCAAAAATAGAGTTAAGTTCCCTAGGTTCACTAAAATAGACAATATTATATAAAAAAATTAGACTTTTAAATTGTGAGTCCAGAGTTCCTGCTTTTGATATTTTTCTTCACAATAATGAGGAAGGAAAATAGGAAGGGTAATATTCTAGTACCCTAAATTTCAATTTGTCTATGTGACCGTAGGCAGTTTTAAACATTCTGAATCTGAGTTACCTTACTCGGGATAAATAAGTTTGTTGTGAGTATTGAATGTAAAATGTGTAGCATGTAACTTGTACATACATATAAAGTTGGCTAATGATAGCATGCTTTATTATTACTTATTCCTTGATGATGCATTGCTCCTATGTAATAATGAAATAGATGTTGTCTAGGAAGTATCGGTTCCCTGGGTTTCTACAATGTGTTGATCCTAGTCATCTACAGTGAGCCTGCTACTTATTATTATTATCCAAATATCTGTCCCCCAAATATAGCTTGTGATACTCACTGATGCCCTAAACTGCCGACTCCCTATCTGTGTGATTTCTGTGGTGTGCTAGTGAACGCTACAGTTGTAGAAAATGCTTCCAAGCATTATTGGAGAAACATCAAAATTAACAAGGAATCCTAGAAGTTCTTCTGAGGTGTAGGATAAAGGCATTTCTCCCATTTGTCTGTCAGAGTACTTCTGTGTTCTCCTATTGAACCCATTCTCCAGTGTTGCTTCTCAACATGATACACATGTGGCTTTTAATTTCTGGGTATTTTGTATGAAGTATCTTACTTAAAATATTTATAATTCTCAATGTTGAGGAGGTTGTAGGAAAATAAGCCCTTTCATTCATAGCTGGCATGGTGCTCTCAAATTGTGAATGACAAGGAAAGGATATGTCCATAAAAAATAGCAGAACTTCAAAGTTAACTAGCACCTTACAAACAATGAAACAGAAAGTAAAATTTCTTGGACTTAAATCATGATTTCAGGGTTTTAGCTTTTTTTGTTTCTGCAAATAGAAATAAATATAAGCCTTATATATGAGGTAGTAAGTACTTTGGAAAGTACAAACACACGGGAGAAAATAAGAGAAGGGAAGGACAGGTAAGAAAGTAAAGAAAAAAAGAAATGTGAAAAAAAGAAATGTGAAAAAAAGAAAAAAAAATCACCAGTATTCCACCCAGAAACAATAACCAGCATTGCCAGAATAATAAGCAGTTAAGGAATTTAAAGATGTTTTACTTTATTAAAAAAACAAAAACAACTTTGCTTTTTTCTTCTTTCTTTTAACAGTTAAGTTGAGAGGGGAAGACTTTTGTCTTCCTATACACCTATCAGTGCAGTGAGCTTGCTGTTTCTTCTTGGTTATTGTGGGTTCATGGCTGTGTAGCTTCTTAAAGGGAGCTTCTGATACTCATATTCCTGTGTACTACCTTGTCCTGCATTCAGTTGAACCTACTGCCTCAATTCTGATTAATAAAATCCAGCAAAAGTGAAGGATATTACTTGTGACATCTTGGTTTGACTAGAGAAGGTAGAGCCTTTTTCTGAATGGAGCCAGTACACACACACACACACACCACTCACACTTGCTCTTAAAAAAAAAAAAAAAAAAAAAAGAATGAGAAGCAACAGAAGACCCAGAAGACTCAGTAGAAAGAAGCTATAGCAAACCTGTTTGAAGCCAAATCTCTGAAGTCAGCACTGTCCTTTGGTGTAAGCGCTCTTCTTTGGCAAAGCTTTTCTCATTTGCAACCAAGAATCCCAAATGTTATATTAGTGCCAGTTTTTAAACCCATAAAGCAAATTTCATACCCAAAAAATTCCATCATTAATCAATGAGCAAGTTTTCCTTTTGTGACTATAAATGTGCATGACACATGTTTACATCTTCAACTGACTGAAAAAGTGTTTGTTTTAGGAAAATTGCATTCAACCAAATAATAAATTATAGGTTCAGTGTTCACAAACCATTGAAGATGAAGAAATTTTCTTAAAATGTAACTTTATACAATATTTTTATCAAAATTCTCTCCCAAAGTAAGTTAAAAATTGTAATTTAGTAATATGTTATATATTATAGGCACTTAAAAGTATTATTGTTTTAAGACTTGATCCCTTCTTTGGGTGTTCAGAGTAAAATTATAAAAGGATATTGACACCCCTTTAAACCACTGTGAAGTCATATTCAAACTACCCTGTCTGAATTCTAAACTATCATAAGAGATTTAGAAAAGGCTTTTACTGAGAACACGAGGCATTTATCAAACATATATTTGAATTTGCTTTAGGTTGTGTTTAATACAACTAAAGTCCTTAGCTCCTGGCTATGTTAATGTAATTTAAAGGTGACCATAAAATTTTGTTTTCTGAAGCTAACCCTTTGAAAGCTAGTTGCTTTTAAAATTAATATGAATAATACATTAAATGTAGATGGAGATTTTCTAGACTCACTCTATTGCATCATTACCAAGATATGGCAAATAACTGCCAAAGAAAGAATCTTAAAAATAAAGCAGGATAGCATCTATTATGCATTCATGTTATTGCTGAACATTTCTTACTAACTTTTGCATTGCATTGCTACTGAAAAATCATTAAAAATATTTATTGTAAAATTCATACCATACAGAAAAATATGAGCAAAACCTTTAGCTATATAATAGCTGATATAATAATAGACTGTTCACTAGTTATGTATGAAGTATTATTATTTAAGTTTTCATGTCTAAGAAAATAATATAAAATGTTTTAAAAGGAGCTATTTTGAGCACAATTAGATCTTTGGATACCCACATTGTCTTCATTCTATCACTATTTACTGCAGGACAGTATTGGGATTCTTGGTTGCAAATGAGAAAAACTTTGCCAAAGAAGAGCACTTACACCAAAGGACAGTAAATACTAAATTTGTATTTAATACAAATTTAGGATGAAACTATTTCTAGACTTTTAAATGGTAGAAATGACTTACTATATTTGAATTTACACTAACATCTGGAACAGACTTATGGCATCTAAAAAATTTTACCTTCAAATATATGTCTAATTTTAAGAACTGCAGTATGGTACAGGAGGCATCTTGAGGATTCTCAGAAATATTTGGTGAAAAAAATTAGACTTCTAGTCAAGGTGGATAGTGACTATGTTTGATGCTATCTTAAGATAACTAGGTACATGTGAACCTCCTGGAGTATAATGAATAGGTTAATTAGATGTCATG
Organism: Galemys pyrenaicus; assembly: GCA_019455555.1. Classification (NCBI taxonomy): domain Eukaryota; kingdom Metazoa; phylum Chordata; class Mammalia; order Eulipotyphla; family Talpidae; genus Galemys; species Galemys pyrenaicus. Next base: position 4,423,688 of record JAGFMF010011581.1, on the reverse strand, counting down.
AAAATTGGAACTCTTCTAGCACCCATGATTCACAGAAAAATCTTCTATCTACTTAGCATACATTGGTTATGCTAGCTCTTTAAAGCTAGATTACATTTATTTTCGTGTATGTAAATATATATCCATTTATATACATATATAAATAATATATATGGTTCTAGAAAAATTCTCTAGGTCACAACTGTTATTTTTTAAGGATTTATTTTAATTTATTTATGCATAAAAGAAGTGGGGTGTAGGCCAGAGGTCAGGAAGTGAAAAGATTCACAAGAGAAAGAGTAGGGAGCATTAAAGGTAGATCTACTGAAATACATTCCTGAGGGGAGCAGCAGGTGAGACAGGAGAGGTCTGCTGTGCCATATGTGGGTCAGCTCCCTGACTAGTGATCTAACTTCTGCCACAGTGGCTAGTGATAGATTGATAGAGCTGAGACTTTAACCCCCTTGTGCCATCAGGGAGGCCGATGGTCACAGTTTTTAAATTAAAATTATTTTTAGATGTTGAAGCCACTAAGTTGTTTCTAGGTTTCACCCTATAATTCTACTTTCCAGATATAACATCCAATAGATAATAATATTTGGTCATATGGACATAAAGGTTTTTAAAAGTAATTTTACTAAACTTTTTAAATTTCCATGTAACACCTATTCCATTTATCTTGTTACAGAGAATAGAAAAAGAATGAAAACTTTCAAAAACAGTAACAATGAAGTCAGAATTTCTGATTGATGAAGCTTAAGTGGCATTCTTATGACGTGAACATCAAGTTCAATATTTTAACTTTTTTACAGTAAGAATACACATTTTTTACTTCACACTAGTAACATTTCTGGCTGGGAAATGTAGTGTCATACGGTCTTTCCTGTGTATCTTAGGATGTTTAATAACATCCTTGGTGTTTACTCATGGTATATCAGTAGTACAGCATACTCCATAGTTGTGTTTGAGGGGTTTATTGTGCTTTTTTTAAATATTTGATTTCTAGTTTTATACCAGTGTGATCAGAGAAGATGCTTGATGTAATTTATGTTTTCATATATTTTAAAGGCACGTTTTGTGTCCCAGCATAAGATCTTTCCTTGAGAAAATTTTATGTTTTTGAGAAGAATGTGCATTTATTTCTTGTGTGACCAAAGGCCCTGTAAATGTCTATTAAGTACATCTGTTCCAATACTTCATTTTAGGCAATTATTTTCTTGTTTATTTTCTATTGGGATGATTTAGCTGTAGGTTTGTAAATAGTTGTTTCATCTTAGGCACTTTTGAAAATGTTTCATGTGAGGTTAAAAAATGAGGTTTTCCTAGAATATATAGAATTGAGGGTGCTAGGCTCCATCTTGGGGAACAAATTGAGCAGGTGACCCACTAGTCTATGGAGGAGGAAATGGGTTTCTTGGTGGTGAATGTAATATGGTAACATTCATGGAAGAGATATGAACCTGTTTCCCTAAATTATATACAATGTTGTCAATAATGTTACTTTAATTAAAAATTATAATTAAAATGAGGTGTTCATCATTGGATGCAGTTTTCTGTATATCCATAAAAGCAAGATTATTAATTCTGCCTTATTTTTAATATATTTGATCTATTAATTCCTATACTATAATGATAGTTATTTTAATATCTAATTTTGATTGAGGATTTACCTCCTACTTCCATGTTAATGTTTCTTTACATAGCTTTTTTTGACAAGCTATTAGATAATGCAAGTATTGACTTTATATATCTTCTTGAGAAGTTGAATTCTTTGCCAGTATGCCGTGATACTTCTGATTCACTCATGCTTTTTTACTTTCAAGTCTGCCATAATGTGCCTGCCATAATACAAGTATTTTGCATAATAGTCTCCTGGTATAACTTTTCCAAACTTTTCTAGTCTAATACTTGTGGAATTAAATTTAGGGCTATTTTTATCAATAGTATGCAATCGACTGACTTTCATTTCTTCCATCAGCCTTAAAACTAAAGAGTTTAGTGCAATTATTTTTGATTATTCATGTATTTGGGTTTGATTCTGTTACTAATTTCATTCTATTTGTCTTGCTTTTCTAAATATCTTTTTGATGCTTATGAAAATTATTTTTCGATCTGACTGCTTTAGTAGTTTAGCAGGTATTCACTCTATTATCGTTTCATGTAACTTGTAAACTGCTATGTTATCCTTTTAATGACTCAAGTTAATAAATACTGCTTTTATACAGTAAGTTTTATTTGCTTATTCATTTATTTTTGAATTCAAGAACATATTTATTCTTATCTTTGCTCATTGCAGAATGAGTACATGTCATATCTCTCCTTTGTTAATTTATTTTCCAAATATGAGGGAATTCACTTCCATCCTTGTTATCATTAATGGCAAGATTTCAATGTTATTCCCTGATTTTAAGTTGGAGTTTTCTTTCTGGTTGCTCTTGTGCTTGTAGTGTAGCAGTTTTATCACAATGAACCTGGATGTGAGTTTTGTTTTACGATTACTATATATATATTTTTTAAACTTCTGACTTCATAGCTGTGATATCTTTGAATATTATTTCTTTTCATATTTTTTGAGCCTCTCCTTTGGGAAATCTAGTAGGTATATATTAAATCCTACTGTCTATAGTTGTCAATTATAGTTGTAACAGAATGCCATAAACCAGGTGGCTTAAATAGCAAACATTTATTTTTCAGAGTTCTGGAAGAACCTGGAAATCCATGATTAAGTGCCAGCCAACTTAGTTTCTGGTGCTGGCTTGTAAACAATGAATTGTCTTTTGTATCCTTACACATAGAAAGAGGAAGCTAGAGGGGTCTCCTGTGAGCCAGACACTATTTATATCATGAGGATTCCACTGTATGATTGCATCTGAACCAATTACTTGCCAAGGTCTCACCTCTACACATTCGGGGCTTAGGGCTTCAACATATGAATTTTGTGGTGGCATAAATAAGTAGTCTATAATATTTCTCTATTCTTTATAGGTATTAACCTTTATTATATATTTTCATGTTCATTGTCTTTTTTTGTGATTCTATAATTTTTTGAGAAATATATCAAATGTATGAAAGCTATTGAGAATGACTGGAGTGGATCCTTAACACATTAGCACAATTTTCTCTACATAGACATTATAAGATTTCTTCTATCTGAGGTAATGTTTACCTGTTGAAAGTGTTACACTAATACTGGACTGGAAGATTTTAGATATGTGAATATTAGAAAATATGCTTAGAATATTTTGTAAATTTTTTTATATTCTCTATTTTTAAAGTATGGTGACTGTAATATACATTTCTGAAAATAAGCTAATGATTGAAGCAAAAATTTAGGTAGCATTTATGATAGTTCTTTGGATTTCAAAAACATCATCAAAACTGAATGTTAGCATTCATTATAATATTAATAATAATAATAAAAAGTATACGCCTTGAAGTTTTCATTTGTTTGGCTATATATTACTTATCTTAGAGACAGCAATTTGGAACTTTTCCATCTAGAAATACATTTAAAGTTTCAAAAATATTTTGTTCAACTATCTCAGTCACACTAGGTGTATATATCATCTGTATGCACATCCATATTATCAATCTCTATATATTAATAGTATATGTTAACCAATGTATACTGAAAAATGAGTACTAGAAATTTAAACAGTCTAAAATTTTGCTCAAGGTACCAATTAAAGATGAAAGTTAAGAAATTCACAATGCTAGAGAGTATGCTAGTTAGAGGGAGGAGGAGGAAGAGAAAAAACTGGAAGAGTAGGAGGAAGGAAATGAGAGAGAATTGTTTTAAGTTTTATGAATTCTCTCTAAAAGTATAAGGAAAAAAAACTTTTGTTCATTTCTCTTAAAGTATGCTTTAGTCAAAGAAATGTGGGTGGCCCTGAGACAGGAACCCTAAACTTAGATTTTAACTTAGAAGTTTAGTGATAATGAGTTTCTTTCTTTTTTTAATATTGATTTATTTATTTAATTATATTTGACATTATTTGTATTCCCCCGGGAGTTCCCACCACCATTTCACCCGTGCGCTATCACCTCAGTCCCTTGTGCTCTTCATGCCCTCATCCCTGTCTTTGCCCTCCCCGCCCTCCGCCCCACCCCATGATCCCTTTGGTTTATCTTTGACCTTTTGGTCTTCTTGAGTTTGGTTTTTTTTGGTTGTAATTGCCCATTTCCTTGAGCTTCTTCTTTTTTTTTGTTGTTGTTGTAGTTGTTGCGCTGTCATATTCCTCCCAAAAGTGAAGCCATCCGATATTTTTCCCTTGCCTTCTGACTTGTTTCACTGAGTATAATTCCTTCTAGTTCCATCCACGTTTCTATAAATGGCCCTAGTTTATCATTTTTGATTGCTGAATAGTATTCCATTGTGTATATGTACAACATCTTCTTGATCCAGTCCTCTACTTCTGGGCATTTGGGTTGTTTCCAGGTCTTAACAGTTACAAATAGTGCTGCAATAAATATGGGGGTACAGGTGCTCTTTTGGATCAGTGTTTTTGTGTCCTTTGGGTAGATTCCCAGGAGCGTGACTGCCGGATCATATGGTAGTTCCATTTCTAGTAGATTGAGGAACCTCCATACGGCCTTCCATAGTGGTTGGATTAGCTTGCATTCCCACCAGCAAGTAGTAGAGTTCCTTTTTCTCCAGATCCTCGCCAGCATTTGTTATTGTTGGTTTTCTTGGTGTGTGCCATTCTTACCGGTGTAAGGTGGTACCTCCTTGTGGCTTCAATTTGCATTTCCCTGATTATGAGAGATGTTGAGCATTTTTTCATATGCCTGTTGGCCATTTGTATGTTCTCTTTGGAGAAGTGTCTTTTAAGTTCTTCTGTCCATTTTTTGATTGAGTTGTTTGCTTTGATTTCTTGAGTCTTATAAGTTCTTTGTATATCTTTGTGATCAGACCCTTGTCAGTTGTATAGGGTGCAAAGATTTTTTTTTCCCAATCAGTGGGGTTTCTTTTTGCTTTATTGTTTCCTTTGCTGTACAGAAGCTTTTTATCTTGATGTAATCCCATCTGTTTACCTTCTTTTTCATTTTTATTGCTTTGAGGACTGCTACCTTGAAAGCACTATTGAGATGTAAGTCTTGCAGTGTTTTACCTATGTTTTCCTCTATATCTTTTATAGTTTTGGGTCTTACATTTATGTCTTTTATCCATTTTGAGTTGATTTTTGTACATGGTGTGAGATGGTGGTCCAGTTTCATATTTTTTTTTTTTGCATATGGTGGACCGGTTTTGCCAGCACCATTTATTGAATTGCTATCTTTGTCCTATTGCAAATTCTTTGCTCCTTTGTCAAAGATCAGTTATCTATAGTTGTATGATTTTACTTCTGTGCTTTCTATACAGTTCCTTTGGTCTGTATGTCTATCTTTGTTCCAGTACCATGCTGTTTTAATTAGTATTGCTTTGTAGTAGAGTTTGAAGTCTGGCAGTGTGATACCTCCATTCTCCTTCTTTTTTTCTTTTTTTTAGTAGAGCTTTGGCTAATCGGGGTTTTTTGTGTCTCCATATGAATTTCATCAGTATTTGGTCTAATTCCTTAAAGAATTTCATTTGAGATTTTTATTGGTATTGGATTGAATCTGTAAATTACTTTTGGTAGGATGGCCATTTTGATAATATTGATTCTTCCTATCTATGGATAATGGTTTCTTAATAATTAAGAAGACATTTTGTTCCTTCTGCTGATGCTAATAACTTTATTGCTTGTTGAATACCTGAGGGTCATTTTAAAGTTTCTGGTATTTCAGGAACCATCTTTCTCTCATATTTTTCTAGGAGGACATTTTCTAGCTATATTATGCTTGGACTTAGACATAGTCCTCTGGATCATGTCTAATTCCTCTGGCATCCCATAGTTATTGCAGAATAAAACTAATGTTTTACTCTTTTTGAAAAGATGAAAAAAATTTTTTCAATATATATTTAGGTAAACTCATTATTCCTTGTAATTAGAAAATCCAATATTTTTTGAATTTTCAAGATACTTTCCATATAAGCATATCAGTATTTCTTCCAAAATTTTCAATTTGCTGAAATAAAATACCAACAGTATTTATGATTATGTTTATAATAGAAAAGTAAGATAGGAGCAATTATATTCTGCCTGACATTGTCCTAGCACTTCACATAAAGGATCACATTTAACACTATTCTTAGTACACATGGGTGTTTTAATTCTATGCTTGTTTTACAGATGGTAAAAGCAAGACAGTAAATGTCTTACAAGTTCTCCTCTACTAAGCATTCATGCAGCTATTTAAACTTAAAAAAAAAATGATTTAAGTCATAGAAGTCATCAATGTTAGACTCCATATGCACATCAAATAACTTCCTGTTTTTACTGGCTAGAGGAGTTCTTTATTTTGATCACATTGCTTTTTTTTAAGATTCCCTTAGGCAATGATGGTAAGGTCACTCCCCACTTATGGTTAACAACTTATCCTAACATAACGTAATAGTAGATCTCATATAACATATTGGATAACAGGTGCATGCACAAAGTCACTTAGAAACAGGAACGATTCCCATGATTTAGCTCCTGAGTTTTCATCATTTTAAGGAAATTTTCTCATTTTTGTTCTATAGAACTTGTCAGTGAAGATTCACTTTGAAGAGCCACTACTAATCAACTTTACATTTATATAATAAAATGACATTGGAAGAACAAGTTTTACACTGTTAGTATAAACGCTTACAAAATAAGCAAGGGACATTTGTGGATAAATATCCCTGTCAAAGCAAGAAATTAAAGATTTATTACAGGGTGCTTTATTTTCATAACTCTAAAGGTAATGTAGTCTTGTAGAAAATTAAATAAAAAATGAAAATTAGAAAGGCAAAAGCTTAAAAACAAATTATTTCACCCACAAACAAGCCACAATTAAAACTGAATTTATGCATGTGGATTTTGTGGGCTCATTTGTTTATTTCTTTAATGTCATACATAAATATAGTGATCAAACAGTGGTTTTCTGGGGAAAAAAAAGAAAGGACCTTTCATCTTAATATCAATAAAATATCTTTTCCAATTACTTTTTTTTATTTAGAGTAATGCACTTTCATATTCCTTTACTTATTCACCTGTCATGAAGCATCTCAAATGGAACAACTGCATTTCTAGTTAATGGGGTACCTGTATAAAAATAAGACCCTAATGTTCAGTGGGGGGAGATGCACAATAATAATAAATATAATAAGTACATGTGGGATATACTATGTGAGGGATATTAAAGTGGAAAAGGGAGAAAATGGAGCAGGATAAAGAAAAATAAATAATAGATTATTCCTATAACCATAAACTTAGATGAGAGCCCTGAACTACAGATGAGACTCTCAGCTCTAGCCATTGTCTAGATATAACTTTACAAGACTGATTATAGGACACAGTTAAGCAGTGACCAACTGATCTCCAACCCTGGGAGCTTGGATATTGTTGCCTCACAGGGTGGCAGCATTTGGAGTGCCACAGGACAGAGGAAAGACAACTCAAAGTTCAAGAGGAGAGAGAGATAAATAGAAAGACCTAGAAGGGCTGCATTAGTACCCTCCCCCATGGCAAGTCTCACATTTATTTGGTATCAGATTCAGGGAAGGTGGGCAAGTACATGGAGAGATGTGTGGAGGAATGTGCATCTTGGGGATGTGTATTGAGGATGCATAATAGTCTGGCACAAGCTGGGGGGAGTGGATAGGGGCGATTACCTTAGAGGCATCATTGTTGCTGCTGAACAAAACATCAGATCCACCTTACTTCTAGTGAGAGGATCCCTGCCTGACACTACATTTTAGCTTAAACAGCAGGGACTTTGGGTACCAAGACAACATCCTGAGAACAAGGTGGGGGAGCTGGGGCATCCACCGATATCATAGTGTATGATGTTTTTAATTGCTGAGCTGGTGGTGATCTGTTACCCAGCAATAGAAAATTAATATGCTGGGGCCTCTTTGTAGAAGTAAAACATGACAAAAGGTGAAGAAGTATGAATGGGAAGTCATTCTAGCTTTTTAGTTTTGTGATCCAATACCAAAGTTAATATTAAAATCTAGGTTTTATTTATAGAAATTAAGAAATAAGAAAAAGGAAATAGTTCTTTCATAGTAAAAATATGAAAGACTATTTTAGCAGATAAGGACATATTACTGCTATCAGAAACATAGAGTAACAATTATTTTCAGGGACAGAATGTCAAATGAAAGAAATTTTAGGAGAAGGATCTCCTGGAAAGATAAAAATCAAGGGTATAGAAACATACAACAATAAGTGCTTTGAGAAGCAATCAGTGCCAACTGGTCATTTATTGCCACCTCTTTCTATCTGAGACGGGGAGGAGGTGACAATAGCAAGAGGTATTATTTAATTCCTTATGTGATAAATGCTTGAAAGAAGCATGACCTGGGAGAGGAACTACTTAACAACTAGTCAATTATTCATTAAACAGTAAGTAATGATAGAGCCTTGCTGTATGTGCAGTAAGCATTTGCACACACAAGGGACATCATGGATGCAATCACATTAATTTTTATTAAAGCTTAAACTCAATTGAATAAAAAAAATTAAAGATTTGTTATATGACCATGTGCCATGCAAATAAGACATCCTCTATGTCAGTGTGGCCATTAAGTTGAGGAACAACAAAAGGGAAACACTAGACTGTAAGAACCAAGTAAACCTTATGGAGAAAGTTTGGGTGAGGTGGACTGGGGAGGGTATGGCAGAAGCAGATCAAACAAAGGGAATTTGAAAGCATTATGGAAAATGGTAGTACTATGACCAAGAAAAACCAGTGTTCTGTTCACTGTCTCTGATTCAAAGATAAAAGCAGCAGCAACAGCCACAGGTCAGAAGTGAAAATAGGATGGCAGGAAGATGTTGCTGACTTTTAAAATCCGCTTTTATGGTAGGCAGGATGTGAGTCTGGAGTTTACTGTTCTTTCATTCTCTCTTGATTCCTCCGCCAGTCTTCTGTCCTGAAAACCATTCAGTAAGTACTCTATTTAATTCATAAGTACCAAATTCTATCAATAAGACATGTTCCTAAATATATATGCCTAAGTGCAATGGACTCCTATAAGTGAGTGAATGAATGTATTCCAGATTAGAAAGTGGAGAGTTTCAGTTTTTAAAAAAAGAGTATTCAAGTTTAATATGGTTCTCTACTAGAGCTTCAGTGCCCTGGAGTAGCTAATATTTTGAGTTACTGTTTTTTTTAATCTGGTACACTGACAATTATTTTGCTAAAATAATTACTAAATGGAAGATGAATGAGTAAGTAGCAATCTATTTAATCTTGTATGGATTTCAGCAGATTGTAGAAATTAGAGGTACAATCCACATCACCTTCATTTTTTTAAAACCTACAAGTCTCACTCTGACTTCCTTATGAAATATATCATATCCAGACCTCAACCATGTTCTCAAATGAAATGATACTATAGAGTCCCAGTAAATGAAATCAATTGATATATCATGTTCTGAACGAGTGTTGGCAAACATTAAGACTGGCAGACAGATGGGATTCCACAGAGAAGGTGCAGATGGACCAGTTAGCCCACAAGGGAAGTCTGTGAATATTTTTTTGGAGAAGCAAATGTTTCATTATGAATATAACTTTAATTGTTGCTATTGTTGTAGTTGATATTGTCAAACAATGAAAATATTTTTAGACGTATAAGATGTATTACAAATGTCTTTTTACTTTGTATCATTTGTTCTTGATCAGAGTTCCAGGAAAGGGTTGTTTTTAAAGAAGACAATGCCTGACACACTTATCTATATCCCATTAGTTTTATTATACCTTAATTTAGAAATAAAACTAAAATTCCTGGCATATTGATCATTAAACAGTTTTTTTAATGCCACAAGAGAATGTTTCTGAGCAGGATTCCTAGAATCAGACAACAAATATTTAAGCTCCAGAGAGGAACTGGAAATTATTCCAAAATTGGAAACCACAATATTTGACTATGTGATTATTTTCAGAGATGTATACTATGTAATCACAGGTGCTAATTGTAGAGAGATTATTCATTGCAGGAACACAACCTCCAGAGAGACTGTATCAATTGCTTAAGGATGTCTTGGTCCAAATAATGCATTTTACTTCAAATTTGTGGGTCTTATGAGCTGAACTGAGTGTATTATCACAGGTGTTATTGTTTTGCAATGTCTTTAATACTGTCCTGGGAAACAGCAAAATCTAACTCTGTTTTGTAGAATTAGTGCTTGTTAGTGCTCAATAAATATTTAATGATACAATGTGCTACAAATACTAATGTGTTGAATATTTTAATTTTCTATATTCCTGTGTGACTTAGTCAACAATGCATATTAAAGAAAAATTTTTGGAGCTTGAATTTGGGTGAAATAGAAAAGTTCAAAAACTCAGTTCAGACTGCCAACAAAACAATTTTCTCACTTGAAGTAGATAAGTTGTTTGAGTGAGTTGATAAGTTCAGTGGAACAAATTTTATGATGATATCACTCACATTGAAACTTCATGTTTTTAGAGAACAGACCATTAAAGGAAGACTATTTAGAACTCACTCAGAATGGAGATAAGGTGATTCGAATACCATTGTGAGAGCATATAGTGTACTTTTATTTCTAGGACTATCTCCTTTAAGTCAAAGTTATTTACTTTATCAGGTCTAGCTATAAAATACTGCCTGTTTTAGCTACTTGTACCTTAGTGTTTCTTAAAATTTATGCACTTAGAAGTCACTAAAGGTCTTAAGGAAGGCATGTTCTGATTCAGAAATTTTGGGCTAGAGCCTGAGATTCAGTAATTATAACAAACTTTCAGGTGACTTGCTGGTGCTGCTGGTCCAGGATCATGCTTTCAGTGATAATAGTCTAGAACACTAGTTCTCAGTCCTGGAGATGTATCAGAATCATATTTGTGGTTTCATAAAAAATGTAAATGTTATTTAATAAATCTTGGGGAATTTAAATGTCTGTAGAAATCTCCAGATGACTATTCTAACTGCTTGCCAGCTATGAGAAAGCCCATTGTGAAATGTGTGTTATCATTTCAGAAGAACAGTTTATTATTTTCTCTTCTTTGTTTTAAATTTCGACTGTCATGGTAGACATTCATGGGTAGAATATCATGGATATATGAATGGAATCTCATTAAAAGGGTAATTCTTATCAACCAATAATAGTAGCAAATATTTATGGATTTGTCACATTGGAAATACCATCATTCATACCTCATCTAAATGATTAAAAGAGGGAAAGTAACTTCATTCCAATTGAGGAGACATTAAGAGGGGATCCTGGGGAAAGTATTCTGCTCAGTTCATTACAATAAGCACTAAAATTGTACCTTAGTGTTTGTGTTGATCTAGGTAGATGGGCAAGAGTATCATCTAAACACTAAGCAAAGGCAGTACAAGTTACTATTATAAATTTACCCAAAGTCATAGACTAGTGCTAGTCATAGACTAGATATTATTCAAAATAAAGAAAAAAGGGACAAATGCCTATGCTTAGAATTTAGGATCACCTGTGTTCCGTGGGGGTTGGGGGGTAGAGGGTGGGAGGGAGAGAAAGAGAGTCTGAGTTCTGCACAAATGACTCGTCAGCTTAAATTTTCTAAATGCAAACAAGAACATGTGGGTCTGGTGAAAAAGCATGAACAAAATATGGAAAAGCATGTGTGTGTGAACAACCTGCATAGATTTGCCTCCTTCCAGCCTCCACTCTCAATTCCAGGACAGCATTTTTCCATTAATTATGTTAGTTTACATTCCAGTTATAAAAGTGTAAGACTAATGCCAATGGGAAATAAGGATGTGTAACTGCTACAGGGATCCTTTAAATAAATAGAGCTAATCAGTCTCCCTGCACACTATTTCTGAACTTCCAAGGTCACTTTCCCTATTATAGACCTAATCCCTATTTTTTCTAATGTGTTATGGGCAGTAGTAAAGACAAGTTGCAGTGACTTTTTTAGAAATGGAAATCCAACATGAATGGGGAAATAACCCATTCAGAGCTGGAAATCTGTCCCTCTGGAAAATTTCTGGATAATGCTGAAATACATGAACATCTATTTCTAAGATAATAGCAATTGGTTTTATTTTGCACCCTCCAACTTTGCAATAAATGTGCAATGGGAATTTATCCTTAATGGAATTGGTAAAATATTCAACTGCCAGAAATTATTATATGATAGTCATCCAAAGAGACTCTCATCAAATTCTACTGGAAATATATTTTCTTTACCTGAAATTACATTCATTCTGCACATTTCCCCACAGTCATAAAGAATACTAGATATTAATTTATAGCATATTTCACTTTCTTCTTTGTTCAATTTGGTTTATTTCTTAAGTTCTGACAGAGGAACTACTTTGAATGCACCATTGGATGTGATTTTTCAGAGAATATTTCTAATGGACAGAGAAAACCAATGAGGTTAACAACTAATTTTAAATAAAGTCAGTAATTTAATGAGAGAGAAGATAAACAGATGAGACTACATCAAGATAAAAAGCTTCCGTACAGCAAAAGAAACATTAACCAAAACAAAAAGACTCCCCACTGATTGGAAAAAAAAAAATCTTTGCACCCTATACAACTGACAAGGGTCTGATCACAAAGATATACAAAGAACTTATAAGACTCAAGAAATCAAAGCAAACAACTCAATCAATAAATGGACAGAAGAACTTGGGGAATTGCTACATCATCCCTGACCCACTGCGCATGACGGCCCCTAAGGCACCAAATAAGGTCATAAAGCTGTTCATTGGTTGAATGCTGTTAACTTGCTCCTTCCTGCCTTGCTCACAATATAAAGCCTGCTGAATCTGCAATAAAGGGAGACATGCTTTGACCATCACTTGTGTGCGTGTCTTCCTCTGTGGTGCTAACCCTTTCTTCCCCCAGTTTGCTGCTCTCCCCTTGAAGCCCTCGTTGACTGTCCCGCTGGCTGGGGCAGGTAAGACCTGGAAACAACCCAAATGCCCAGAAGTAGAGGACTGGATCAAGAAGATGTTGCACATGTACACAATGGAATACTATTTAGCAATCAAAAATGACACACTAGGGCCATTTATAGAAACGTGGATGGAACTAGAAGGAATTATACTCAGTGAAACAAGTCAAAGGCAAGAGAAAAATATTGGCTGACTTCATTTTTAGGAGGAATGTAAAAGAACAACAACCACAACAAAAAATAAAAAAGAAGAAAACAAAACAAAACAAAAAAGAGAGAAAGCTCAAGGAAATGGGCAATTACAACCAAAAAACCCAAACTCAACAAGACCAAAAGGTCAAATATAAACCAAAGGGATCATGGGGTGGGGCGGAGGGCGGGGAGGGCAAAGACAGGGATGAGGGCATGAAGAGCACAAGGGACTGAGGTGATGGCGCACGGGTGAAATGGTGGTGGGAACCCCCTGGGGACTACAAATAATGTCAAATGCAATTAAATAAATCTATCAAATAAAAAAAAAGTCAGTCATTTAACCTGTTAGATTGGGAGAGAAGGGACATAGACTTTCCAAAGTATAGACTAGAGTGAGAAAAAACAAAACAGATTTAAGTGAGAAAAAGATTATCCATAATATTTATTTAATCACCTATCTTTTGGCAATTCACTTTTTCCATTACGAAATTACTAAGAATTCCATTATTGAAATACTTTTAGAATGATACATTTTTTTTATTTTGTTGTTATAGAAACATTTTACTATATGATTTTTTGAAGCTTTATACATTAAAATATTTAATATTTCCAATTAAGGTTGTTTTTTCTAATACTCTATATCCTATTGAAATATTTTTAGAAATGGTAAGCTGAGTTCTCTTTCTTTTTATTCTATTTCTAATTTTATATATATTTTAACTGGAGGTAATATTGGGGTATACCCATCAGATGTTACTATTGTAGTGCACCCACCACCAGCTCACACAGTTTCCTTCTCTCTTTGTTCTTTTCCTTCTCCTTCATGTGTCTATTTTGTTGTTGGAATGGAGTTTATAATAGTTCTAGAAAAAGAGAAAATAAAAGGATTAATAAAAATATTTAAGCAAGTACTGGAGTATATTTCTTAAAAGGTAAAAATGTTAAAATTCATGTGTTACTATGGAACTGTGATTCATAATAAAACTAGAAGTTTAGATGTACTGTTCTGCAATTTTTAATTGATTGCTCAAGCAGTTATATCATTCTGTAAAAAAGTATGGTTTCTGTTTTGTAGACTTCTGTTGGTTATTTCCAGTCTCTGTCACCATTTTTTTTTTTTGGTTGTTGTTGTTAATTTGTATTTCGTGTTACTAAATTAAGTAACATCTGCCATCCATCAAATTCAATTGAATGCTTGTTTGTTTTGGCCTTTTTTTAAAAACTTAGTTCTAGACTTATTTGATCTTACAGGGGTTTTAATGTTTTCTTTACCTTACAGTCAAAGCTGCTTTTAGATAGGTATTGATTATTTAAATTTTGGGTGATGATGAAGAAATAATGTAAGTAGAATTTTTTTTTTCTTTCTGTGAAGGGATAATCTGTTTTTCCAAGAGTGGGTCTTTGAAATGCAAAAATTTTTCCTGTTTATAAAACCCAACTAAGCTCTGATATACTTTGAAGAATTGCAGTAGTTGTTTCTCTAATTCAGTTCACTTGTTATATAGATCTTTATGCAAGCAGAAAATTACCATGACCCTGGGTTTCTTCTGTATGCCACTACTTATTTTTTTTACCACCAATAAAGTGAGTTTAGTGTTATAAGGCTACTTTACCAAGACAAAGTGAAGACAGATGTAAATTGAAATTCAAAGGGCAAGTATCTGTAAGAAGTAAGCTGTATTACAAACTTAGATAAACTAGGAAATACTACAAAAATCCTCTTAGTTATCTTAAGCTCTGTGCTACCGATCATAAAATTTTTTTCAAAGTCCTTTAAAAAGAAAATGTTTACTCTCAGGAGGTGAACAGGTCACTGTGTCGATGGAATTTAATATACTCTCATGTAAAAATGAAACTTCAAAAACAAATTAATTTTGCTTTTTCTTCAGAACTAATCACTATCCCATTTTGCTCTTCCACAGCCTGATTCCCTCCCTCTGAGCTCATATGCTCTCTCTCTCTCTCTCTCTCTCTGTCACACACACACACACACACACACACACACACACACACACACCACATTTCTCTTCAAAGATATTTTAAATATAACTCTTGTTGCCACTCTAGATCTTTTTCCACACCCCACAGCACTGTTCTTTCAAATCACTAACTTCTTTTTCTGTCTTATCATTTTGAGCTTTCATTGCCTTTCCTGGCATTACTGTGATCCTTTTCCCATGTTCCTTGAACTAAAACTATTTCTTTCAATTTTTGAAATTTTGTTACTTTTTCCTTAGAAAGAACTTTTTATTTTGAAATAATTACATATCCATAGAGATTTTCAAAGACAATAAAGAGAGGTATGATATACAGATTCCTCCAGTGGTCACAATTTATATAATTATAATGCAATATTTAAACCAGAGAATTGACACTGGTGCAATATGTTCTTATAATATAATGCGTTTTATTGCATATGTGCATTCAAGTAAATATCGCTTCAATTCAAATTAGAATTATTCCATCACCATATAGATAATCCTTAACGGTACTGTAACAGGGTCATCCCAGGAAAAGGGGAAGTTCCAAAATCCTGGTTCCGCCCTAAGTGGGTGGAGCTGAGGAGAAAGAAGATTTCTGCAGAGAAGCGAGAAGGAAGAAAGGAAGATGAAGAACAGCAAGGAGACCTGGAGGAGGCATATGGAGCAGAGGGACATGTGAAGAAACTGTGCTTGCTTTTTGGTCTTGGACTGGTTGGAACAGATGTGGGTGAGAGACCCATGGGGAGGTTCACAATGGCAGTTGTCATTTTGATTTTGATTTTGCTCTTTTCCTCCCAGATTTGTCTGACTCTTTCTGACCCTTTTCTATGGGTCTCTACTGAAAGGTCCTTTAAATGTGTGGCAGGTTTTTGGGCCTTGCTTTGGGCCAATCCTATTTGGCTGGACTTTTACCCTCAAGGAGATGGGTAACTTTAAATGCTTAACTTAGTAACTATATTCTTTGTTTTTTCTTTATTGTACCCTAGTTGTATTAAAGTTCCTTTCCATTAAAGGTTTTATGTGTTTGTCTTAATGCAGCGGATGGCAAAACCCATTCAGAAAGGGCAGGCTTGGAGGTTCTGAGTGCTCCTCTCCCTGCCCTGTAACAGTACCACTTTATATTCACATACCAATATAGACTCCTCTGCAAAATGTCTCTAAGCTCTGGCAGCCAGTACCATGTCTTTTCAAGAAAATATAAATACATATATACACATACATATACATACAACTTTTCAGTTTTAATTTTTTTACAAAGTTCCCTGCACATTTGTTTTTTTCCTAACTCACACTGTCAAATTCTGACTTTTAATTGTTGTATTTAGACCACTTATATTTATTGTAAATTCTGATGTGCTGTAGCTTAAGTCTACTATTTTATTTGTTGTTGCCTACTTGTCTTCCTTGTGGACTACTTGAACACTTTTTATATTTAATTTTGATTTACTTATATTGGTTTTTAGTATATACCTTAGTATAGATTTTTAGTAATTGCTTTATTATATATATAGTATATCTCAATCTGCCATTTGCCAGTGTTAATATTTACCAGATAAAGTACAGAAATCTTCCTTCTCTGAAAATCTCTTTGCCATCTTTAATGCTTGTCTTATTAAATAGTCAATCAGTATACCTTGAAGAATAACATTTGCTAATGTTACAATTTTACTTTAACATATTTTGTAAAACTCAAAAAAAGAGAGAAAACCTATTAATTATTTAATTGTGCTTTTGTTTCTATTGTTGTTTGTTTCTTCTTGATGTTCCAAGAGTTTTGTTATTTTTCCCCAGGCCTTCCCTTTTAGTTTCAAAACTTAATTTAGTCATATTTTTGGTTAGTGTGGTATAAATTCTGTTAGTTTCCCTTTATTTGAGAATGTCTATTTCTTTTCATTTTAGTATTACCAGAAATAAAATTGATGGTTCACTATTTCTTCTTCTACTACTTGAGAAATCTGCATAGTTGTCATTGAATTACTATTACTATTATTATTATTAGAGTTAAGGGTCTTTTCTGTATTATTCCTTTTGTGGGGTTTTCCCCTTGTCTTTAGTTTTCAGAAGTTTGATTATGTATCTCAGAATGAGTTTCTTTGGGTTTATCCTGGTTGGGTTTCTTTCATGTTCTGATGTAAGATTGTATCTTTTAAGGCATTTGTAACATCCTCAGTCATTATTTCTTCAAATACTTTTTCAGTTCCATCTTGCTTTCACTCTCTGAGATTATGAAGGCAAACATAGTAAATCTTTTGTTATAGCTCCACAGGCCCCTGAGGGTCTGTTTAATATTTTTGTCTACTTTCTCTTTATGAGTCACATTGACTAATCTTTGTTGTAAATCAAATCAAATGATTCTTCTATCCTTTCCAACTTTCTATTGATCCCACTCACTAGGTTTTTGCTCTCATTATTATCCAGTTAGTTTCTGTTATATTCTTAATTCCTTTACTTGGGCTTCATAATTTTTTACTTCTTTTAAGCACATTTATAATAATTTATTGAAACATTTTTTGTATATCATTCAGCAAGTCCTTTATCCTTTAGATTCATTTCTTCTATAGTTTGGTGAGAGTTTTCACAGTGACATTGAAATATATTGATGGTGAATATTATTTGCATGTGTTTATAATGTGGTCTTCTTCATATAATTTTTATTCTTATTATATATTCCTCCTAATATTTGGGGAGTTTATGTTACTCTGTTTTAGTGAATCATTACACTTGACACTTGACATTTATGTTTTTAAGTCAACAGTTTTCTGATTGTGAATTAGTCAGTTTCTCATTCTAATTAGCAGTTGTGCTCTGACAAAATTCATTTGGCATTGAAGAGTCATGAACAACAAATTCATAAAACACTAATTCAAGAGGAACATGCATGTCAGGTTATTATTTTAATTAGATCTCATGAGCTGAACTTCCTGAATAGCTTATTGCCAAAACATTTCTCTTCTTCCCGGGAGTGATTAAGAGACAGGCGGATGACTTCTACACCAGACTTAATGGAACATTAGCAACTTTTAAACCATATTTTCATAGTGCTGCTTGCCAAAGCATCGGACAGATCCTAACTGTAGAATCTGCCCTCCTTGAAATGTTTATAGGAAGTATAAAATAACTAAATATATGTATAAGAGATATAAGCATACATAATTATAAAGTGCAATAGTGGAAGTAGACTAAAAGGAACAGTTTCATAGACTAGAACAAATAGAATTGCCTCTCAGTGTAACCTAAAGAATTTAAGCTAAGTAAAAAGGAAAATATGGAATTTTAATGCATTAGGAAAGGAAAAATTTATGGGAATTTAAAATCGTTAATTTGTACTTATTTGCATAATCTTAGAGGATTTTATAATATATAGGCACATGTATGATAAATTGCTAGTTTTCTTAATAACATGAATTATCAATTATATGTCAAAGTGAAGTTTATATCTCAGTACTAGCTTCATCCACAGGTACAGATCCAGCATCAAATATAATTTTTTTCTAATTAGTTATTTGCTTGTGATTAAAAGGGATCTTCCTTCCTGATCTCAGGAGGTGACAAGACTTAGGCAAGTTTACAACTTTATTTTCTGATATGTCACAGGTCTTTTCAGTTAGTATGAACTTTTTTCACTATTGCTTTTCATTAAAAAAATGAACATTATAGAAATTTAAAAACAGCTACAGAGAATAAGACAAACTTTATCTGCTACCCAGTTTAAGATGGAAATCAGTCTGCCTTGATGAAGGTTCCACTACCATTTGATTTTAAAGATAGCATTTTATCATTCTCTCATTTTGAATTCTTTTTAGTTATTATTCAGAAGTTTAGTTTCCTCTGTGATTAGGAAATAGATAAGTAGTTTGAGCTGAAATTCTTAGGATGCACTTTATGATTTTTTTTTTGTTCTGTATGTGTTTAATTGATTCAACTAGTAGCAAAATGTAAATAGACCTCAGATTTATCTCAGTCCAAGAAGCTATGAAAGGAAAGGCAAGAGTGTCTTAGGATGCCTTTAAGGACAGACATTTTCAGTTGGGGGTGAGAAGGGTGTGATTGCATTGCCTCTCCTTGAATTAGTTTCCTGCTTATTATTCTGATGGAATGGAGTTTATGACAGACCAGGGGCAATAAGGGAGAAAGGACTGTATACATGTTGCAGTATGAAGGTGATACTTTGTCTAAATGTGCTTTTGATGCATATAAAACACTATTCATAGAGGTGAGAGCTAATATTTCTATACAGTGATCTAATCTAGCAATCAATTGTTTAAATGTGTTCTTTTCTTTAAGTGATTCCATCACCTATTGCACACTACTGACTGGAATCATAAGACAATTATCATTATTTAAGGTTCTGACATCTGTGATGATGTCTGATTTTTTCTGTAAGTTACTCAGTGACCTTAAATATCCTTAACTATTAATAAAAGAAAAGGTGTGTGTGGATGGGCAGGGTGGGGAGCGGGTAGTGTAATCGTTTCATTTATTGACTTTCTATAAGAAAATTGATTGAGTGACCTTCCTGGTGGCATAGGTGTTAAATCTCAGCACTATTACTGCCATCGCCTAAGTTCAATACACAACCAAGGAGCTAAACCACATATGGTACAACAGACCTCTCCTGGCTTGCCTGCTGCTCCCTTCAGCAGTGTTTTCAGTACATTCACTTATTCTACTCCCCACTCTACCTCTGGTAAATCCTCTCACCCCACCACACCTCTGGCCTGCACCCAAGTTCTTCTATGCGAAAATAAATAAAATCTTTATAAAAAGAAAATTGATTCTCTATGTATAAGGCAAATATAAATTTTCAAAACTATTTATCAACATCAGCCAGTTTTTATTAGAGTTGTTTAAGATCTTAGAAATACAAAGTTCTCTCTCTTCTCTCTCAATGTAGATTCAGTTATATAGAAAAAGTTTCTATAGAACCTGACTTCAAGAAACTCACAATTAGTGCAAGAAGATAAACAGTGTGGTAAAATTTAAGATAGGCAAATGTGGGTGTTAGAAGAACATAAAGGAGGGGATCCTGAAGACAGTAGATGGAGAAATTTCTTAAAGGAGCTGATTCCTGTACTAAATTTCAAAGTATGAAGAGGAACAGGACAGAAGAGATGAGAAGATAGAAGCCTTCTAAGCAGAAAATAGTGGATTCATGGGTTGAGAAATAGAAAAAGCATGATATGTACCATCAATTACATATGTTTTTTGTTCATTTTGCTCACTATTTCTTTTCTTTTTAGTTAAGTTTTTAAAAATTGATGTAACAGTTTAGAATACTGTATGTGACTCAGAGGCAGTATTACACATCTTCACATGTATATGCAGCATACAGTGTGCACACATAGGCCTCCACTGTAGTATATCAGGTCCCTTACTCACTTCACTCTCTACCTACTCCACTCCATTCTAGTAGTCTCAAAAAAGGCCAGACAGTTTTCTAGAGTTTGTTTTGATTTTGTCTAACCCCTTGTTTTGTTTCTATATATTACATATTTGAGTGAAACAATCTAGTATCTTTCATTTTCCTTGTGATTTATTTTGCTTAGCAAAATCCCGCTTTGTTCCTTCCATGTTGTTGCATATGTGAAGAGTTCATCTTTATTTATAGGTGTATAATATTCCATTGTGTGTATATACCACATATTTTTTATTCACCCATCTGTTTTGGGGCACTTAGGTTTCTTCTTTAATGTGGCTATTATAAATAGTGCTGAAATTAGCATCAGAGTGCATATATCCCTTCTAACTACTGTTATTGCTATTTTCAGGTAGATACACAGGAGCAGAATTGCTAAATCATGTTGTGATCTGTATTTACTATTTTGTGAAATCTCCAGGCTGTTTTGCATTGGGGATTTGTCACTTTACATTCCCACCAGCAGCACAGAAGAGTTTATTTTTCTCCACATTCTTGCCACACTTTTTACTTCTGGTCTTTTGATGTGGACTGTCCTTACAGGTTTTGTGGTTTTGATTTGCATTTCTATGATGATAAGTGATGATGACATTTTTTCAAGTGCCTGCTGGCCATCTTTATGTCTCCTTTGGAGAAGTGCCTATTTAGCTCTTTTGCCCATTTATGATTGTGCTTTTTGTTGCTATTAAGTTGTATTAGTTCTTTGTAGATCGTGCTTATTGACCCCTTGTCTGATGTATTGTTATGGATCTCTTCTCTTATTCAGTAGAGAAGAAAAATTATAGTTTCCTTCACTGTGCAGAATTATTTCTTAGTTTGATGTATTCTCCTTTGTTTATTTTTTTTTGTTTCCCTTATTCTTGGAGTCAAGTCCCAGAGGCATCCAAGAAGCCAGAGTCATGGACTGCTTTGCTTCTTTTACATATTTTACACATGAGTTCATGTTTGTGTATGTTATGTAATAGAAGTCTATATAAATTTTGCATGTGGCTGTCCAGTTTTCTTAAGACCATTTTTGAAGAGATTTTCTTTTGTCCAGTATATACTCTTAGTTCCTTTGTTGTAGATTAACTGTAAATATAAGTGTGGGCTCTCAATTCTAGTCCATTAATCTGTGTTAATTTATCACAATATCATACTATTTCGATTACTATAGCTTTACTATAGTGTTGTTTGAAATCTAGAAGTGTATTACCTCTGTATTTCTGCTTTTATATTAGGATTAATTTGGCTATTCAGGGTTTTTTTTTTGTTAATATTCAGTAATATGTGTTCTGTTTCTTTGAAAATGCCATTGAAACTTTGATAGGATTTGCATTGAATTTGTATATTACTTTGGGAAAGATGGTCATTTTAACAATGTTATTTCTTCAAATCCATGATCACAGTAGCTTTCCATTTGCGTGTGTGTGCTCTCCCTTCATCCACTCCTTTTTAAATGAAGCATGAATCTTTTCAGAGCTCCTTCTGGTGTAGTCCTTGCTAATCTCCAGTGTCTAAGAGGTGATCCAGTTTTGCCCCAAGTCATGGGACCTCTGGGTCCAGTGGTGGTATGATTGATTTTCAGATTATTCTCCTGAGAGCAAAACAAGGAACCTCCTCTGATGACATCATAATCCAATCCCCCAGTTTTCCATTACTGGGCAGTTGGATTAAGTGTAGAACTTTATCTGGTGGGAGATTAATGGAAAACCATGCTTTTTGGTACATTCAAATTACAGGGTATTTCATTAAAATGTAAATAGTGATTCTAAATTTGGGTTGGGCACAGAGATTCTCAATGTTAAAATAAATTTCCAGGTGTTTGTTGCTTTGTTGTCAATGTTGCTAGTATATGGATCACACTCTAAGAGGTGTGGATCAGAATTAGACAGAAATGATCTTTCCCTTCTAAAGTCTGACATTGTAAATGTATGAAAGGTTTCATAATGGAAAATGACATGATCAAATTTGCATTTTAAATAAATTACTCTTGTTAAAGTGTATACCTTAAGACTGGAGGCAGGAAAGACAAGCTTATCCATTTATCGGAGAGTTTATTATTCTAATTGTCTTATAAATATTAACAAATTTAAGTTTTAACTTTGTGATTTTAATTTTACAGATAAGAGACTTGTCACAAAATGGAAAAAATAGTTGAATTAGAACTACACAGAATTGGTAGAGACAAGATCTGAACCTAACAGTTTAGCTCTGGATTCTGTACTTTTTACTTCTCTGACTTAGAGCTGCTTAAAGTGAAAGCGTGTAGGAGTGAAAGTCAAGATAATGGTAGTTACAGGGTGTAAACTTTTGTTATTCCAGGTATGGTCCTGGATCTCATAGCCCTAGAATCACCTACACCCCAGCCATACTGAACCATAATCTTATTTATGTACAACAAACCAACTTTTAGAAGCAAATTCAACCTTTAGGAGACTACTTGAGTGATATTATACAATTTTATCAGGAGGCATATCATTTCTGGTAGATTTTCTTTTAGTGACATTAGAAGTTATTATTTCCATTAATTTGCTAGATTTGCAAAATTTGGATATTCCTATTGTTTCATTTCTACTTTGTTACCTTAAACACTTTATAAAGAGGTACTTCTTTCATTTACCATTAGGTTAACCTGAAATGTGGATCAGAGTTGATTTTTTTTCACTTTATTACTTTCAGAATAAAAAAAAATGATTACTAAGCATCATGCCCAGGTGATCAATGAAGTGCTTAGTACTATATATGCATATGTTATAAAACATTTGATGCCCCAGTGAATGTCCCAATCTAGTCCCCATATTATATATATGTTTTCATTGTCTTATGTTTGGCAGCAGTAGCATCATTATGATGATCTCTGAATCCCTCTGACATGGAAGTAGTGGTATTTTCAAACATCTTTGTTATATCAAGATATATTATACATTTCATACTATTTATATTCTCCTATTTTTATAGGGATCTTGGTCTATTTGAAGGGGGTAATAAAATAGTTTTATAGTTAGACCCTTCTATTCTTTCTCGACTTAGATCTGGGTTCCCAGACAAGTCTCATTTAAGCATTTTATTTGCTACATTGCTTCATTATACATATTCACTTATTTTTTTTTCTTTAACTCATAGGAAATAATTAAAACTCACAGTCCAATATCCATAGCAATATGCTATCTGAGTTTAATTTACATTTCTAATTCTTCACGTGTGTATGCATGCATGCATATTATCCAATTAAACAAATCTATTAATTATTCCTTGAATTCTCCAAGTCCATCTCTCTTTTCAAATTTTAGTTCACATTTTGATAGTAATCTAGAAAAATTCTTCTTTTCTTTATTGTAACTTATCTGATCAGTTATGGATTCAATGCTAATCCCATTGATTCTGAAAATTTTGCTAACCATTCAACCACAATATTCATTTCCTTCTCTTTCTAACTATATTGTAAGTTTCTTAAGGTCAGGGTCTTGCTGTATTTTTTTTTCCATTGAATCTTTTGTCCCATACATGGGAGTCACTTTTTTCATATTTGCAAATTTATTAATTTATTGTCAAAAACAGTTTTCCTTACAAAATAGAGAATCCTATTTTTCTTTTTTGATGTATTATTGTGCAAATATCAATATTTGAATAGTAAGGGCAAAGGGGCAAAGGGATTTTCTTTTGTTTTATTTTTTAAAGGTTTATTTTATTTATTTATGCATACAAGAACTGGGGTTTAGGTCAGAAGTATGGGGGAAGGGGTGTGAGAGGCTTCAACAGAGACAGAGTGGGAGACAGAACAGGCAGATTGACCAAAACACACCGCTGAGGGGGAGCATAGGGCAAGGCAGGAGAGGTCTTCTGTGTCATGTGACTTAGCTCCCTGGCTGGGGATTGAACTCATATTGCAGTAGCTATGGATAGCTTCATAGTGCTGTGACTTAACCCCTTGTGCCACTAGGAAGTCCCAGGGCAAAGTTGTTTTGACTGAAAATCAGAAATAATTTTTATTTTGTTCCTGGCACTCTGGGGCCAATCTTTATTTTTCCCAGATGATAAGGTCAAAGTTCAATAAAGGTCTTTAATTTCCTTTCTCTTAAGTACATAACTGGGCATATATAATTTGAGTCATATGAATTGACATGTCTTTTAGTTGGTGATGGTGAGGGACTGTAACAACAGTGGAGATTCTAGTTTAGGTCAAAGGGAGAGGCATAGGAATTACAGTTTGTCCCCCAAATCACATGTCCCTAGTGGGTATAGAGGAAGTTGAAACAGAGGCATTTGTTTCACCTTTACTCTGCACACTGGTCCAAGAACTCTAAGTAGGTCAGGTACTGGGTTGCCAGGAATTAAGTGGGTACCATAGTGGGTAAGGATGATGGCATCAGGGATCAACTCCCCAGTGGCAATCTCTCCTTAGAAGAGATGACATGATCAGTGTCCTCAGATATAGGAAGAAAGGCAGTGATAAGTGACCCTGCAGGAGGTGTTCCTTGAAGTCAACTTCCCACCGTCAGAAACTAGATATCAGATTAATTAACCAAGACAAAGGGGAGAAGGGATTACCTGATTGATCCAGGGCATACGCAAGAACTGCTCATATTAACATGGTATCATAGTGAATCCGTGGAGGCCATCAAAAGATCCCAGATTACACAGTGCTTGTACAACAGCCAGGCATCTGCCTAACATGTGGTCTCTTATAGTACAGAGAAAATGTCTGCCTCCTGTTCTGAAAACCACCAGTGTATAGACTGCTCCTCCTGAGAGCAGGGCCTGAATTCTAGATATGGGCCTTGGAGGCTCACTGTGTCTGGGACCAATGCATACCCACTGCCGAGGCACACAAGCTCAATGCAGACCCATAGTGTATGCCTCAAGTCTCCTGACTGCTTGCTCAGAACCAGGTTCACCCTGCTGGAAGCCCCCCAGGCATAACAGCCACATAGGGTGCTGCACGCCATAATGCTTGACAGAGCACCTCAGGGACATTAATGAAATAACTGTTTTCAGGTTTTGAATCACCTAGTCTCCTTAAGATGAATAATATATCTGACAAGGAGCTGGTATCAAGGATCTGCAAGGAGGTCATACAACTCAACAAAGAGAATACAAAGAACTCAATTTAAAACAAAAATGAAGACAAAAAACATGGGTAGAAAAAGTTAGTAGGAACTTCTCCAAAGATGAAATATAGATAGGCAATAGGCACGTGAAAAAATGTTCATCATCACTTATCAGGGAAATGCAGTCAAAAAATACCATCTCAAACCTGTAAAAGCAGACAATATTAAAAAGACCAGAAAAACAAGTGCTGACAAAGGTATAGAGAAAAAGGAGATCTATTATATTCTAGGTAGGAATATAGACTAATCCAGCCCCTATGAAAAACAGTATGGAAGATTTTCAAAACATTGAAAATGGATCTGTCATATGACCCAGCATTTCTACTCCTAGGTATTTATACTGAGTGATCAAAAAAGATAAACTCATGCCATTTGTGGCAACATATAAATGGAACTATTGATAGAAGGGATTATGGTAAGTAAAATAAATCAGAAGGAAAAAGACAAATACCAGATGGTGTCACTTATATGTGGAATAGAGAAATGAGAAGACTAGACAAAGGCAAACTTTCAAACCAACACTTGAAATCTAACTTCAGACAGACAGACATAGGGATGGGGGTGGTGAAGAAGGATAAGAACACCTTGGGGAGAGAGCACAATGGACTATGGTGGGAGACTATGGATACTTTGATGTGGGTGCACTACAGTGACTGCATCTGAAGGGCGAGAACTTATACTTCTACAATACTAACAATTATGTAAACCAATGGTACTTCAAAAACAAACAAAAGAAAGATGAATAATAATAAAATTTGAGCCAGCAGTATAAATCAATATAATGTTGAATCACTGATGTAAGATTCTTTTTTTTTTTAAGATTTATTTATTTATACATACAAGCATGGGGGTACAGGCCAGAGGTGCGGGGGGTGAGAGAATCCACCAGACAGAGTGGGGAACAACACAGGCAGATCAACCGAAACACACTGCTGAGGGGAGCAGCGGGCAAGGCAGGAGAGGTCTGCCGCGCCATGTGGGCCACCTCCCCAGCTGGCAGCAGGGATCAAACTCGTGCTGCTGTGGCTGCGGTCCGCCCCATAGTGCGCCGCTCAACCCACTGCGCCACCAGGGAGGGCCCTGATGTAAAATTCTTAAAAACACTTCATGTAAACTTTTTATTGTATCCTTTGTTTTACGACTACCCACTATTAAACTTTGGTTCTGACCTATTCGCAAGCTAGTCATACCTTT
Source organism: Galemys pyrenaicus (assembly GCA_019455555.1). Lineage (NCBI taxonomy): Eukaryota > Metazoa > Chordata > Mammalia > Eulipotyphla > Talpidae > Galemys > Galemys pyrenaicus. The sequence continues at coordinate 4,396,872 of JAGFMF010011581.1, read as the reverse complement.
CATTCAGATATCAAACTTGATAATAATAGAAGTGAGTTTTTGGAAATGGAAAGAAGTTATAGGTGTTTAAATTTCTAAGAGAAGGAGAACAATGAAGAAAATGGGATGTGTAATAAGAAATAAGATAAGCATAGAGAGAAAGAATTAATTTTGAAAGAGATGTTATAGGCAAAATATTGAGGCAGTCTTGAAACTCTGAGAACAAAAGTACAAGATCAATACCTTAGATACCATGCAAAGCTAAGACAGAACTGCAATCATTTATTAAACACTTACCACATGACGGATGTCAGATTAGTTTCAGGCATTCAATATTGATTAAATATTTGTTTTTTTCCACTAATGGAACAACCATCACTAGGAAGACAACCATCACTAGGAAGCTGTGTTCAACAGCAATTGTGGAGGGTATTGAGGAGACTTAGCAACTATGTAGGAGAGAACGAGTGTGAGAACCAGTACTTTTGCTCAGTGTTGCATAAATGTACTCACATTATGAAATAAAGTACTGTGTAGCTTTTGATAAAGCACCAACCTCTGTGTCTTCACCAAGGCAAATCCACGCACTGGATATGTAAGCGGGAAAACTATTGGATTCCTATCCTCCTGCCCTCTCCCAAATGTCTTTAACTCGTCAGATATGCTGTCAATATCTGTTTCCCCAAAATGAATCATATTGCAATTATATATGATTGCTGAGTCATAAATGAAACATTTCAGCCATGTTGGGAGTTAGCCTATAGAGTTATCCAAACTGCATATTACACTGGTGTTCAAAGAGTGTTTCCAGCTTGTCGTCTAAGACATTTGATATGGAAATAGAAAATCCTGATCCAGCTCATTGGAGTAATATACAAATAGCTGAAATCACAGAGGCAGAATTCACAGATTACTTTAATTAAATGTCAAAATTGACTGGATCAAGAAGATGTCATATACCACACAAATACACACACACACACACACAATAGAATACTACTCAGCAATCAAAAAGATAAACTTATGTCATTCACAGCAAAATGGATGGAGCTGGAAGGGATTATATTCAGTGAAATAAAGTCAGAAGGAAAAATAAAAATATCAGATAGTTTCACTTATAGGAGGAACATAGGGGTACCATATAAGATCAGAAATAAAAAAATACAAAACTAGCAGTTATACTATAAGTTGGAGTTATTCATTAGGGGAGGGAAAGAGATCAAAATAGGAGAAAAGAAGACAGCAGTCTATGGTGATGGTTTATAGATGTCTTGGTGGTAATTTTGTGGGGCCAGCACCTGAGAAGAGAAATCAAAATTCTACAAAAATGAACAACAATGTAAAAATATATAAATAAAAAATAGATAAATGTCAAAAAATTAAGAATTTAAAGAATGAGAACACATTATCATAGGACTTAATAAAATATCTATGAAAAACATAATTAAAAGACCAAACATTTTTAGGGCTATACACACACAAGATTACATAAATAGACACACACACATTCTCGCTCAGCTTATTATTCATTAATACTAACTAGACTATTTACATTGTCACATGGAATACATCTATTTGTAGATTGTGAAACCCTTTCTTTTTCTCTTCCCAAGGCAATAAACACTGACAACTAAAAGATCTTTTCACACAGAAAGTAAGTTCTTCCTGCAAATTGCACACCTATAATCAGATAATTCTTTTTCTCCTCAAGCAATTTAACTTCTTTACAGAGAGGAAAAGTTGATTTGCCTAGAGAAAAAAATGATTATTTTTCGAAGGAAAAAGAATATGGTTGAGCAGAGAGAGTGTAAGATGTGGACAGACCATCTTGAGGCCAAAGTTTTGCTTTATCATTTCAGCCAGATGTGACAAGTTAGAAAAAGTTTTAAAAAAGGTAGAGTTTTTGAGCCTTGGTTTTCTCTCAACTAAAAATGGGAAATAAGTCCTGTTCTTCAGAGTTACTACAGTAAATGAGATATTTTATGTAAAATTGACATGCTATCATGGAGATAGTGTCCAGTCCCGAGACTAATGACGAATGTCTCTGCCCATACAAGAAAAGTACCTTCTTCCATTAGCATCATTAAGCTGAAAAAAATGGGTTAGTCTTTAGAACTGTCTAATAGATTTCCATAGCTTCTCAGTGAAGGTGAAGAATTAAGTTCAAGGTGTACTTGGATATGACTTGATCAGTAGCAAGTCCCCTCGGCTCCTGCCTCTAGACCACCTATCTTATGTGACCATTCTCCCATTCACCTTTCCTTCTTTGAGAAATTTACCATCCTTTGGCCATATAGATTCATGACTGAACGTGGGAGAGAACTGCAGAGATGGTTGGTCCAGCTCGGGTGCTGCTGCATATCCACCTTTGACTAAAGGATTATCATAATGAACATGACTGTGAGGCATGGGACTTGAACCAATGCTTTTTCAGTACTAATTTTGTCCACATTGTTAAATGATCTAAAAATGACTTTTCAATAACTCATTTTTTGTTAATGCTCAGTTATTATTTGTCATCCAATTATGGATTAGGATAATCAGAAGAGTTCTTCAGAATAAATATTATTTAACAGAGATAAAGTGAAACTGCATTTTGAAATTTTAACTTCTTCATTCCATAATGGTTATTTATTAACTTAATAGGCAACAGCAGTAACAGGCATCGTGGAAATCTTTACTATTGGCAAAATACTGCCAAGTTTCATATTCAACCAAATTGGGAAATTGCATTCTGTGCATTGGCAGTATTTAATAATGTTCAAGAAAGCATTATCTGGAATTAAACTACCATTGTCTGAAGTATTATCTCTGCCATGTTTGACCCTGGGCAACCTATTTAACCTCTGTGCACCTTCATTCTCACATGTACAATGTGCACCACAATGGAACCTAACTCATTGGGTATTTGAGACCATTAAGAGAGTTAATGCAAGTAAAGCACTTAAAAGTGCCTGTTTTAAGGCACTCATTGATTATATCCTCCATAAATGTTAGCTATTGTTCTTTCTGCACTGCTTCTTTCTTTAATGTTATTTCCAGAATCCAGTTATTTTGTTAAATGTCATGCTTGGCCTGCATGAATTTCCTGCCTCCTCCCATGGAATACTTTCTGGATCTGAGCTACTAGGCTTTACCTCTTACAAAGTTTCTAAGAATTCTTCCTCCCAGACACTAGCCTCCAGCAGTACCCACCACAGCTTGCTTTCCACCCAAGTAATAAAATAGAATAATGAATTATTAATCATAGAAATTTCTGGCATCAGGAGTTTCTACCTGCAGTAATGGATGACATAACAGTTAGGTGGAATACACTCAGGACAGTTGATAGTCATTCATCATCCTAAGCTAGCCAGCTAGAAGTCAATGACAACAAAGTCTGAAAAATAGGCAAAATGGCCTCAGGTAAGGAATGCATTGAGGCTCTGTGCCACAGTTCTAGTTCCTGGCTGGGGAGAAATTCATAGGAATACAACACTTTCTTCATTTGACAAAACTAATGAAAATTGGCAAACAATATAAAAATAAGTTGTACAATCAAGAATGCTTGCTACCCAGAATGCATAACAAGACAGAAAAAAAGAATGGCCAAATTCTCACTTATTGAAAGGTGATTCATGAGCTTGTACTCGTTTAGTGAGAAATGCACCATCTACATAGGCCTCTAGATTTGGTAGGAATAAGATAGAAGAAGAATAAAGAACTACATTACTTACAAAACCAAAAAGGAAAGGCTGATTAAGGCATGCTGGGGATAGATTAACCTGCAGGGCTAGAAGGCTTAGACAATGCTAAATTTAGGGTCTGAATTTGGAGAGCATTAAGTAGAACTTAAGAGCTTAATATTTCTCTTTTAGGAAGCAAGAAGCCATTAAAATTTTGAGCTGAGGGGTGGAATAAGGCTAGCAGAGATTTAGAACTGCCGCTCTGCTTGTGAATATAGCATATATTAAGTGTGTGAAGGACTATGATATCCATTCATAAATAATTGTGTCAGTAGTCTATGTTTGAGGAAAATGTCTATCTTGGGTTTGTCAAGTGAAAATACAAATTTTGAAGAAACATTTTAGTTTATATTCTAGGCTTGCTAATATGAAAACAAAACAAAAATGTACCTCTGTGAGATTTTACTAATAAAGAAGTATTTGAAGAGTAATTTTTTCCCTTTGGGGATTATTGAATTTCACAAATCACTCATGATAAAGTAGATAAAAAATAAAAAACTTTGTGTAATGATAAAACTAGCAACTTGGGCTCCAGCGGCAGATACAGAGGAATAGGAAGTTACATCCATTAATGGAAGGCTCCAGGGTAGTATTTCTCTTACTGTATACTTGATAACTTCACAGAGCTTCTCAGAATGGATTAGAGTCATTGAGGTTGGGTATTGGCATCAGCATATTGGATCTTATTAATCCATGCTTAAATTTGATAATTTACTAGTTTATCTATTCCTGACCTATCATCCTTTTTCTCTTGAGGCTAACAATGATTCCCTTCCCCAGTTGTAAATAATTATTTACTAGCATGGGAGCTTCATCCAATATATTAAAAATTGTAAGTGCCAAAGTATGCATATGTGTGTTTTTGTGTACACATGTGCATATGAAGTATATGGAACATTCATATAACTGCACGGGAGGTTGAGCTACATCATGCAACTTTGTTTTAAGCAATCAAAACTGGATGAACCAAATGAGGTCTTTATTTCCCAGCCTCCATTGCAGGCAGCTGAGGTCTTGTGACTAGGTTTTATTCAGTGCAATAGAGGAAAAGTTGATGGGTCCAAGGTTGGTTCATAAAATTCTTCATAACTTGGCCTCTGTATTTCAGAGCCCCTCAGTGAAAGGCTCTGATATGGAGTATCTTTCAACCTATAAATTATCTTCCTACCTTTACTTTAAGTCCTTAAAGTTCTCAGATATTCTTAATTAATCCTATGATACACAGGAATTTGACTTATGATTTTGACATTCTTCTCTGACCCTTTACATTAATATCTCCTTTTCTTTAGAGCACAATTATCTTGGTTAAATTTGTCCATGTCTCTGTTTATCAAGGTAAAGGCTACTTTGGTAAGTTTAATGGAAAATGAAAATTAATAGCTTTGGTAAGTTTAATGGAAAATGAAAATTAATAGCTTAATGATTTCTCATTATTTAATCAGCACACTAATTATCTCATTATTTAAATAACAAATGGATATAGATTAAATTCTTTAACCTGTGACTCTTTGGATTCTTTTTTAAAGATTTATTTTTATTTATTTATGCATACAACAGCTGGGGTACAGGCCAGAGGTGCTAAGGGTGAGAGAATTCACCAGAGACAGAGTGGGGAGCAAGAACAGGCAGATCAACTGAAATACAATGCTGAGGGGAACAGGAGCTAGGCAGAAGAATTCTGCTGCACCATGTGGGACCCCTCCCTGGCCAGGGAGCGAACTCATACTGTCATGGCTGCAGAAGCCCTACAGTGTGGTGCTCAACCCCTTATGCCACCAGGGAAGCATCTCTTTGGATTCTTTTCCTGACTTTCTTTCTAGCTCCAGCATCCATTATTGCTCTAAGCACATATTTTTCTCCAGACCAATATATAAGTTTTCTCTGGCAATTTGACTCATGTAGTCTGTTTCCAATTCTAGACATTCTTCATGCCTGAGAGATGCTCACTGAAACTTTCCCCAAATATAGGTTAATTCCTTTCCAGACTTCATTATTCATCTCCATTTTAAGAATATTCCTTGATGACTCCCATTCGAAGTCATTTTTTCTTTCTACATGATGGTTCCATAGTGTTTATTCAATAAATATTGTACACTTAAAATGTGTCAGGAAGTGGGGGTTCAATGAGAACAAAACTGAATCTTGTTTTTCACAAATAATTTGTCATGTATGGGTATAAATAGACAACTGTGATAAAATCAAGGTAGAGATGAATAAAAAGTAGTCATCACTGACCAATTAACATGAACAGCATAAGGCTTTGCTATAGTAGGTATTAGGTATGTATCGTTTTTTGCTTAGAGCTGCTACTTATGAGGACTCTGGGTAATATTTTATTAGACATGCCTGGGAATTTGTTATGAAGTTCATAAAAGCTAGAGAAAATTGTGGGACATCTCAAGACTAGAGAATACTATAAATAAGCATTTGTAGTGATGAAGTTAGTCTGTGGAAATGAGAGCGTACAAAATATGAAATTAGAATTCAAGAGATTTGGGGCCTCCCTGGTGGCGCAGTGGGTTAAGCAACCACTATGAAGCAAACCTCAGCCACTGCAGCACGAGTTCGATCCCTGCCGCCGGCCAGGGAGGGGACCCACATGGCGTGGCAGACCCCTCCTGCCTTGCCCGCTGCTCCCTTCAGCAGTGTGTTTCAGTCCATCTGCCTGTTCTGCTCCCCACTCTGTCTCTGGTGGATCCTCTCACCTCCCGCGATTCTGGCCTGTACCCCAGCTATAAATAAATAAATCTTAAAAAAAAAAAAAAAGAATTCAAGAGATTTTTACTATTTCTACCAGCCCTCTTGGAACTTATCTCCCTCTTTCAAGTGAATAAAGTCAAGTGAGCCTGCTGGATAATGAAACAGGATGTTCAGAATCACTGTCACCCCTAATGACTCCCAAATCCCAGACATTGCCAGTTGACCAAAGACACAAGAGCAAGTCCAGGCTAAATCAGCAAAACCTGGTACATATGCACAGAATGTCCCAGCTGACCTGTAGACTTATGAACAATAATCAATTTTGGCTTGACAGTAAGAATAGAAGTGATGTATTATCCAGCAAATAGTAAACAATATACTCTTGATTTGTAGTTACAAATACATAAGAGTAGGAAAAGATAATATAACTAACAATAGATTACAGTTACTAAGCATTACCATGCATGAACTACTGTATATACCTGTACTGAATGTTGCCATCTAAGTGTCCCCTGAAAACCACCTTTCGCATGGTACATACTAGTCCCCTTTTTACAGATGAAGAAACTGAGACCTGAAGTTTTTTTTTTTTTTAAAGATTTATTTATTTATGCATACAAGCACTGGGGTACAGGCCAGAGGTGGGGGGGGTGAGAGGATTCACCACAGAAAGCGGGGAGCAGAACAGGTAGATCAACGGAAGTACACTGCTGAGGGGAGCAGCGGGCACAGCAGGAGAGGTCTGCTGCACCATGTGGGTCCTCCTCCTGGCCGGAGGCAGGGATCGAACTCGTGCTGCAGTGGTTGCGGTTTGCTTCATAGTGCGTTGCTTAACCCACTGCGCCACCAGGGAGGCCCGAGACCTGAAGTTTTAAAGGAATCTAACACCACAGAATTCTAAGGATCAAAGCCAGGAATTAAAATCTCCCTTTTGTTCCCTACCCACCTCTCACCTTTGCCCTAGGCGGTGGAACATACCCAATTTATTCACTCTTGTTTGCTTAGAATAAGATGCTCATTGAAAATGTTCTGTCTTGTGAAGTTGCCCTGTGGAAGTGAAAGTGATTTTTGTGGTGGTTTTGTGTCTACCTATTTGACAGAGAGACTGACTTCTCTAGCACTGAGTCCTGGATAAAGGGGGCCAAAAAAAATGCAAGGGGACGCACTGCCATACCGTTCCTTGGGTTCAAGACCCCTAGCTACTCTGTCTTTCTTGAGCCTTTGATGTAGTCTTTGATTTGTTTTTTTATGATGTGTGAATTCTTTAGTAGTCATTAGTGAAAGGGATAGAGGTGTTTTATTATTTTTAGGAGAAGTTAACATGATTTTTTAAAAAATTATGTATTTTAACGTGCCTTTTCTGTTGTGGTCACATTGATCTACAATCAGTGGATTATTCAGGGGTATAGGCTCATACCACTTCAGATTGCATTGCCACACCACACCCACCATCAATGCATTCATAGTCTTCCACTGTAGTCCATTGGACCCAGTCTGTGCTTTGTTACCTCCCCTCATTCCTCTTCTTACTTACATTTATATTGTTTGTTTTTTATAATGCTGGTCAGTAAAAAGAGCAGGTCAGAAACAATACAAATGTGCGTTAGAATGCTCCTTTCTTGTGATTCTCTTAAGATGTCTCACTTAGTCCCCTAGCTTCTTAATGAGTTATGTTAGACTTGATAGCGTCTCAAAGTTCTCACCACAGTTTCTTTCTTGTTCCAGTTCCTTAGTTCATAAAAGATGTTAATAAAAGTTTCATGCCCCTAACCAAGGGGAAAGGTTTGAACAGACTGGGCTTGAAGTTGTTGCACTCAAGTTCGTACAGTTAGGACTAGCCTGCTTTTGCCCAATGTAACCCTTGGTGTCCATTATAGTAGTTATAGAACTCTAAAACAGGCAAGTAATAACAGTGGCATTTTTAGTAAGTAGAAACTAATTTATCACGTAGGTTCTCCCAGCACTCAAAAATAAATGATCTCTTTACTTTTTAATGAGTAACTATTTTATGATGCCTCTTCAAAGGAGTTTTCCAGGAGAGTCCTTTGCTTATGTTTGTCTAGGATTTGTTTTTCTAATGTGGAGTCTTTATGAGGTATGCCTTTGATATACATGTACATAATTTTCATCAGTCACAAATTTTCTGAATGCTGCTTTATAGTCGGTTCCTTCCCTTAACCCCAAACCCTGGCAGCCATTGATTTGGTTTCTATTCCTTTATTTTTGCCCATACTAAAATGTCACTTAGTGACATCATATGTATTAGAATATGTTTTCTTTAACTTAGCACAAGGCTTTTGAAATGTATCTGTATCACTACACACATCAGTAGTTTCCTGTTTTCATTGCTATTTAGTATTCTGTTTCATGGTTATATCACAAATTGTTCACCTCTTCTCTAGTTGGAGAATAGTTGAGTTGTTCCCCTTTGGGGTAATTATGAATAAAGCTTCTATACACAATCATATAGACACTTCTATGGGCATATGTTTTTTTCTTCCACTTCTTTTACATGAGCACCTAGATATAAGTTGCTGGATCACATTGTATTATGAATTAAATGCTGTGTATTTCCCACCTCCCCTACAAATTTGTAAATTGAAGCCCTAACCTCCAGTGGTATTAAGAGGTGGGACTTCAGGCGATTATTAGACTTGACTCAGAAAAGAACTACCCTGAGGTAGTTACCATTCATTGAAAAAGGGAGCCAACAAAGTTTCTCCTCTTCTCCATATAGGGAAACAGTCATAAAATAGATATCTACAAGTTACGGGCTCTCCCTAAGAACTGAATCTGCTTACATCTTGGCCATGGGTTTTCCAGTCATGGAAAGTCCTTCTTTCTAGCAAGGTTGTAATGATTGGAAAGAATATATGGATACCATTTAGCAGGGAGCCTGGCACATATAAAGAGATGAAGGTACTTGCTCAGTGAGAAAGAGAAATTATGGAAGAATTGTTGTGTTATCTGTCTTTTAGCTCATTCCTCCTATGATGTTTTGCTATAGCAGCCTGAGTGACTAATACAAATGGTAAGCATATATTACCTAGTTTTTGATATACTTATCATCCAATGTTTCTGTAGGACTCTATCTACTCTCAGTTGTATTTTATGTACCTTATGTTTTAAATGTTTTCAAAAGTAAACTAAATACTTTTAATATATTCTAATTTTCTCCCTGCTTTATTCTCAAGAAAATACCTTCAAAACTAAAACACTAAAACAAATCATATATGTGATAAATTCTGTTTTTCAGGAATTATAAATATTTTATTTTCTCTCAAATATTTAAGTTATAAATTTTAACTTACATTTTATGCATTGAACTGAAAGTAAACATCATAGGAAAGACAGTCACAGGCAGAAATGATGGATGAAGAAACTTAAATGTAAAATTCATTCAGCTCCTTATGAGGACCTAATTTAATCAATGCACCTGCAGTTGATTGCTACCTTTTAATGTGGATATCATATATCACATAGCGTGAGGAGGAGGCATCACACAGTTGCACCTTGAAATATGAGTAAAGTGATAAAAATAGAAAATAAAAAAGGAATGGGTTGGAAGGATGATTATAGGATTTTACAGGAAGCTAGCCAGACAAGTTTAAAATATATTTTAGATTTTTTAATTAGACCATCAATGAGTCATTGTCTGGGAAATAATTTCTATTAAAGTATCAACTTGTAATTTGGTAGCATAGGGATAAATTATATAATGAATCCTATAGCAATCAGAACAGAAAGTTTTGGAGAAGATAATTATATTCTATAAAGGAAGGGGAGGGTACTTTGCAGGGGGAAAGAATAACGGATACCATTAGAATGCATTTCACAGGTTTAAAATTGCACTAAACAATACTAATGAATACATCAATTAAGAAATAGTCAAGAATCACTTTATACTGAAATATGAGAATTAGAAAATATATATTAGAAAATTAGAATTAGAAAATTAGAATTAGAAAATATATATTAGAAAATTAGAAAATAAATATAATATGAGGAGAATTAGAAAATATATATTTACATAATCCTGTTTAACTTAGGGGACATGGCAGATATTGAATCTCTGTATCCCCTCCCATCCCAGGCATGGGTGATGACTGGAATTGTAATAGTCCAGTCTTATTTCAGAAGTGACATCTGCTGGCACTGGATACATATAGGTATTTCCTAAGTGGTTAAGTCTTAGTAGATTCTAATGAGCATCTTTGTAAGACAATTAAGCATATTCTAGACATTGACATTTGCTTTTCCTTGAAATAAATTTGCTTTCCTAGCCGTGTGCCTGTAATCGGGTACTCCATCATACAGTCTGTGACAAAACAACAATTATTTCTCTTTCTAACACCTTTATTGAACAGGTATCTTCATCCCTTTATATGTGCCAGCTCCCTGCTAAATGGTGTCCATATGTTCTTTCCAGTCATCACCATCTTACTAGGATGAAGGAATTGTAATCCCTATTTGTCAGCTGAAAAATGAGTTCTAAATGTCCCCTGTTTGCCATAGCTCAGTCAAGTTAATAGTGAGTGGCCTGTTTGAATTGGATACTCAGGTTTGTCTTGATGTTATTTCTAGTGGACATTGTTGATTTTATACAAGATCAATCGTCTTCCTTTTCTTCCTAATTGGCACGTACCCTGTTATCATTTCAAGTATCTGTTCTTCCTCGACTGATTGTAATTTAGAAACAGGACCTAGTAACTTTAAAGCACTTCAGTACAAATTCCTCTGCTGCTTGCAGTGGACAGGGGTTTGACCTGTGATTGAGCCTCAACCAGATCAAAGAAAAAGATTGATCTTCAATGCTGAGGTCTTTTTCCTTATGAATAAAGATGAGTCTGCCTCTATTGCTCTGGGGCAAGTAGTTTGTGACAATAAGCAAAAAATAGTCTGATGATGATATCAACATAAGAATGAGTGATGGGGTTAAAAAAGAAACAGAAAGGAACATGGTCTTTTATTCCTACTGGGCCAGTGAATCAGCTAATTCTAGAACACATAACTTTCCTTGGATTTTTGTTATATAGGTTAATATATTTATTTGTATTGAAGGTTAGTTTGTTTAGTACTTGAATTTCTAAGCATGCTAAATTATAACCAGTGTGGCATCTTTACCTCAATAACTAATCCATACCTGTCTTCATCCCCTATACAAAAACACATTAACTCTATAATGTGTCTGTGTGTATCCATGAAAAAATCTAAAAATGTAGATATAACATGTGGTCCCTCTCAATGGTAAAGCACTTTAAATAATGATTACCTGCACAAAATTCTCATTTTATGACACTCGGGAAAGCCATATACACATGTTTAGGGCCATAGCCGTACATTACAGTTTATTCCTGCACAGAGCTCTATATAATTTGAAAGCAGTAGCAGAGAAATGATGAACATTGCTCTCCTGGAGCACAACTGCAATGAAGATATCCAGTTCCCAAGCCCCATCACCAGTGGACCACCTAAGGTGAAAACCTGATAAATTAATTCATCTTGTAGCAGAGAATGTCATTCCTTACTGTTAAATATATTCAGTTTATCTGCCATCATCTATGGGGATGGATCACTGGGAAACAAGCTATCCCCAGAAACATTTTCAGATAAGATGATGATTTTTCTCTAAAAATTGTATTTTTATGTAAACCACAGCCCAAGTATAGTTGAATTGCAGTCAGAGAACATACTCATCTCCAAATTGTGCATCAAGATATATCTGATAACCTTGAAAGTATATCTATTTGGAAGGGTTTAGTACTGCTCTTAAATAGTCTATATTTTTAAATTTGTTATGTTTCTGTGTAAAATATAGCAAAATATGTGTGGCTATTAAAAACTTAAAATCAATGCTTCAAGTTTAATACTATAAAAATGAATTTCCATAAAATATGCATAACAGATGTGGATGCTGAAGATAGAAAAGCAGATAGTACTTTTGGTAAAATATAAAATGTTTATATCATTCTGAATATTCCTTCCATGCAAATCTGTGAAGGCAGCAAAGCATATTGTTGTTACTATTTTCTAATTTTAAAATGAATGACATAGTAGATGGCTGGGCAAATAAACTGAGCTCTTCTTTTAATTGTCATAAATAAATGAATTAATTATAATTCTTCCTGTTCTTAATGTCATGAAAACTAAATTCATTATAATCACATGAATGCTCACCTATATGTTGGGAGAAAATCTACCAATAACTAAATTTACTTAAACACCTGCATTTTTAAAATTGCATTAAATAGTATATTAAGATTTGCCATTTACTTTGGAATGAAGATTTTTTAGTGAACCCAGTTCAGTTTTGTTTTCTGAAACAGCTAGACAATGGAGAATTAACCTTTCTCTTTTCTAGTTAAACACTTGTAAGCACTAGGAAAATTAAACCCTTATCTATTATTTTATGACATTATGTTAGGAGGAGAAAACTAACTGGATCAAATTCTTAAATCCCTGACTTGTGAAGATGTCTATAAATCCTTTGAGAATATGCTGAGCTCAGTCCTTCAGCACCTTTTAAGGACCCTTCAGCAAAATTTCTCTCTTAGAGAATAAAAGGAGACATTATTATTTACAATTACTATCATAGTTGCTAACAAGAAGTATTTAGAGACAATTTAGAATGGACCAACTCTATATATTACCATTAATTTCCAAATTCTCATTAATACCTTTATTCCATGATTAGAGAATATAACTCTGCATATGACTAGTATACAAAGAACTCTAAGAATAGAAAGTACTCAGATTTAAGAACATTTATTTAATCTATCAATCAAATATGCCCAAGATGTTGAAATCTGTGGTTTATGTTTCTGAAAATAGAATAGAAGCACTACAGTAAGCAAGCTAAACCTCTATTTTGTCTTGTTGAATAACTTTATTTAGGAGCTTATTTTAGTCCTCGATGAACTCTCTACATGTTTGATTTGACCTTTTGCCATTCCAGAAATGTGAAATTTTGTGATTTTTAAAAAAAAAAAACTTGTTATTGAGATTAACCATGATTATTATCATTAAATAATAGCTTAGTTCCTCTACTATTAATGGGGAACTCACTGGAATCCAGCAGACAAAGGAAAGCTAAGGAGAAATTCTAAGGTTTAGAATTATAAAAGCTTCCCATGAGACAACCTATAACGGATTTTGTAGTGCTCAGTAAGGTTTTGCTTTATGCTATACACTGCACTGAGTTCTGCGGGGTAGAGTTTATTAGTACACTTCTATAATCTATTATAACCCACCTCACAGGCAAGCAAACTGAGCACCAACCTTAGGCAAATTGTTAATGACAAAACTAAGATTCATGTTGCAGTAACCATTTTCTAAGTTTCTGACTTTAATTGGATTTTATCTGATTACTTAAATTGCCTTCTACAAATTTTTCTGTACATGTAAAACTTAGTATACTGTGTAAACAAAACTAAAAAAAATGTATTTTGCCTCTTAATTCTTTCTTAGTCCTAATTCTATATTTAAAAAATATTTACTGGCTATAAAATCAGTTTCTAGTTGTATTCCTCTTGTAAAATGATATAGAAACATCCCTTCCAACATAGCTTCAAGTGGTAGTGCAGCCAAGTGTCAAGAACAGAAACAGTGATTAAACATGCAAATCCTTACTAAAGGTCAACTAAAATTCAGTAGGCACAGGAGCTTTTAGCGGGGCTCTAAACTACTACTATTACCCAATGCAAAGTGGATATTTGAAACAAATATCTATTCTTTTCTGATCATTACTGTAGAGTTGCAGTTACATCACCCAGTTAATCCTATTATCAAATCAGGATTGTCTTCTTTAGCTCAAGGTTTGTTTTGATCAAATTATATGGGGATTACATTCATGGATGAAAAGAATACTATCAATAAATATATGATGTTTGTTGACCACATGATATTATAGTCCAGCAAAAGAATGGAACATACTATACCTGCAGAAATGAAAATATGTATTTATTTGCTTCTAACACTTAAAGAACTGGTCTAGGAAGAAAGAGTTGAATGTATGTGAATCAATGTGGAGTCAGGTAGAAGAAAATTGGTATCAAAGTAAAAAACTTCAAGGAGAGGAGATAGCAAACTTGACTAAATATAAATTTAGAATGTAGGACATTTTTTTGGGTATGAAACTGAGAGGAGGCATAGTTCACTTAGGGCATTGTAAGGAAGCAGAGAATGTGGGACTAATAGGTCTGTTGGAGCTAGTGGGAGGTACGTAGACAGATGGATAGATGGTCTTTAGCTTGGGACCTTTGACTATGCCATTTATTCTATTGCCAACTACTCAATCTTCCCAACACAACAAATACACAGTAGTGCTTCTGCACTATGGATCAAAGTACTCCTGTAGCCTACAATTATCTTTTCTCCATCCCCAGCCTTTTAAGTCATATACCTTTCAAGCTTCCACTCAAACTATTCTCTGTGAGTCATTTACTAATAGTTCCCCAATTATACTTAATTATTCCATCACCTGCACTCTACAGTATGTGAAAGTTGCTATAGTTAAGCTATTCTGTCACATTGTGGTTACCTGTTTGTAAGGTTCTCTCTTTTATAGAGCAAAGTTGGAGTTTTTATGTCATCCCCTGAGATAGGTATGTGCTTTTAAATAGATTTTTCTTGTTAACATACGTTGGATTGAGAGAAAACAGTTTGAATAAAGCTTTGGATGTGATGTAAAGCTCTTGAGTGTAGAATATATCCAGAAAATAAAGTGGGAGGTAGATTTTTCATGTAGGGTCAATACATTCTTATAACATGTAAAAGTACAGACATCATGGGTCTGGGATCAGAGATTTGATCTTGTGTGATCTATTAGCTTTGTTTTGCTTTACAGTTACAAAAGGAGCTCTCTTCAGTCTAGCCAGACCTTTTATGTATTTGTTTTCAATGGAAGAGTGGATATACATTTCCCACAAATGATAGCAAAAACAAAAAGAGGTTCAATCTCCTGCTCACTTGGGGACATAAATGTGTATTGTATATATAAAGGACATCCCATTGCTAGAATCCATTTTTGTTTTTAACTTTGGATTTTTTCAAACATTGGATGATTTAAAAAGACACGTTTCAGAGAGTCACAAAAGAACTCCCATTAAATAGACACATTAGACTGTTTTTAGAGTAAGAAATAAACTATTCTTAGTGACTGGAATATTTTTTTCTTTTTGGTTTGTTTGTTTTGATTTGTGTTTTGAATGGTAGTTAACCTGCCTTAAACAATAAAACTTTAGAATATTTCTAATGTTAGGAGCAGTGACTCTTAATTAGGACTGTATGACTCCCCAGGGACCATTTGGCAATGCCTGGACATAGTTTTGATTGTCACAACTTGGGATGGAGCAGATGCGACTGGTTTTTAGTGCTACTGGCACTTCTGGGTAAAGGCCAGGGTTGCTTCTGAACAACCCCCAAAGTCCACGACAGTATCCACAGTGAAGAATGAGCTAAACCAAATGATGCTGAGTGTGAGAAGCTTTGTTTTATGACGGTAAACATTGAAGAAAGTGTCAGTTTTATCATTAACTATCAACTGTCGAAAAAACAATTGTCTTCATGCTAACTTGAGGTCTAATGCAAATATATTAGTAATTAATGGTCTTGACCTAATAGAATTTGAAATTTTAGGACTTGCTTTTTGATCAATATTGATCAACATTCTACCATTACAAGTGCTAAATAAAACTTAAAGTAATTTGAATTTGTCGTCAGAGTATATTCCATGTCCCTTGTTATCTCTGTGAACTCCATTTCCAGCACTTCTATATCAGTATCTTGAGTGCACGGTTATATTTGAAACAAATATTTGGTTTCTTAGTGTCTTCATGTCGCTTCCTGACAATTGGTGCCTTGTCCATGAAAAACCATAATTGAGAAAATGGTCAGGTGTCACTCCATGTTTTCTATCACCTAATGTGTCACTGCTTATGCATATTACTATCCAGATCTCATTCTCTCAAGACTGCATCCTATTAATATGGTAATTCAATTAGTGAAATATAACACATATTAATGACTTCATGTTTTTTCTGTCCTGATAATATTCTATTAAAATTGTTAAAATTTATTTACTGTTGTATTATTTTATTGGGGTGACATTGGTTTATGACACTGTATATTATTTAGAGTTATGTTCCCTGCAGTGCTATTTACAATAAACAAGTTATGGAAACAACGTAAATACCCAACGACAGATGATTGGATTGAGAGAATGTGATATGTATGCATAGTGGAATACTACTCAGCTGCACTAACTTTTTAAGAAGGTGATAATTATTCCAGGAGGGTATACTGCATTATGAAAACAGCCATGGATTGAATAGGTTCAGCATACCCCTTGCTAGGCTATTAAACAACTCAGAAAACTAAAATTTAGGCATTGACTTTTCTATACATTATTTTCATTACTTGTAATATGTGGAAATTAGTCTCATGGCTTCTAAGCTTTCTTTTAATCAATGTGTTTGAGTATTCTACAGACATTTACTGAACACTTTCATATAGAAAGTGTTCTGGTGCTGATATGTTTCTATATGTGATACAGATATGTTTCTGTAATTGAAGAATAAAACAGTTTTTCTAAATCTTTAAATGTATGTATTAGTGTGTTAGGGCTGCCATGATACAAGAGCACAAAAGAGTGGCTTTGTTACAGGGAAGGGTGAGGGGAACCCCAGAACTCCCAAACCTGGGCACTCAAAATAGGTTCTGCTATCGACAGCATCAAGAAAAACATACTCTAATGTATCAGACCTTTAATGGGAAGGATCTTTAATTCAGTTAGTGTGCAACAAGAGGAGTATCCAAATCAAGCACTCAAACTTACCCATCCCCTCATGGGTAAATGCCCAGCCAAATAGGGTTGGCCCAAAACAGGGCCACTGAGACCCAAAAGCCTGCCACAAGTCTCAGGCAACTCCTGGTTGGGACCCATAGGGAAGGGGTAAGGGACCCAGCAAATCTGGGACAGAGGAGCAAAATCAAGATAAAAGCTACCATTGTAAATCTCCCTACAGGTCTCACCCACATCTGTTTCAACCAGTCTAAGACCAAGAGCCAGTGCAGTTTCTTCACATGTCTCTCTGCTCCATGTGCCTCCTCAGGTCTCCTTATGGCTGTCCTTCCTGATTCCTTCTTTCTTCAGTCTCCTCTCCCTGCTGAGTTCTACTCTTTCTTCTGTGGGGAAGGGAACTTGGAGCCAACCCTTTACCTGGGGGCTACCCTGTTCTAGCAAGAACAACAGAACGTTATTTTCTTACACTGTTGCCCATGATCCAGGTAGCTACAGGTCTGATTTCTTTTGAGGCCTCTCTGTATATGACTGACTTCTGTATCCTTGTGTGGCTTTTTCTCTGAGGGTGCACATGTTGTATCCAAAGTATCTCTTCTAATAAATTCATCAGACTGAATTAGAATATATCCCAATGACCTTTTTAATGCAATCACCGCTTTAAGGTTTCTATTTCCATATATCATACAATAACATTTTGAGGTATTGGCAGATGGGGTCATCACATGTGAATTTGAGGGGTGGGGGAAAGGAGTAGGATGCAATCCAGCCTAGGAGAGTATGAAGAGTGTAGTGAGATAAAAATAG
Organism: Galemys pyrenaicus; assembly: GCA_019455555.1. Lineage (NCBI taxonomy): Eukaryota > Metazoa > Chordata > Mammalia > Eulipotyphla > Talpidae > Galemys > Galemys pyrenaicus. The sequence goes on along the minus strand of JAGFMF010011581.1, from coordinate 4,378,863 downwards.
AAATAGGTCAGGTAAGAGTTTAATATTATTCAGGTAGATGAGATTTTTTCTGTAGATCCCAATTAAGGATTTAGAGCAAGTTATATCTCTATTATCAAGTCCTACTTCAGAAAGTTAAATTGGGCAATGAGACTAGAAGAGATAAGGATGACAGTGTATTTCTTTTTGAAGGGCAAAATTGGAAGACATTAAAAATTTAGTGAATAGGATTTGCAGGAAAGAAAGGAGGGCTAGAAAGTAAGTTTTCCTGAGTCAGTCATACATATATTGAAGTCTGTAATTCCACTGTAGAAGTTAGAAGATGACACTTGCCACACACAGTTTGTATGACATATGATTCCTTGGGTTTTGGGTACAGTGAGGCTGGCTGCTTAGCTGCCTCTCAAGAAAGATGGCCAGGAGGTATTTGATACAACTGTTTGAATCTGTGGGTAGGAAGGGTGGGCCATGAGCTTAGAGGTCATAAAGCAACTTCAGGATGAGCCAGGTTGCCAACAGTTCTAGGACTTATGGAGAAAAAGAAAAACAGACCAAGGCATGGAATAATGGCGTGAGAGGTTCTGTTATAATCATAAAGTTATTTTTCAAAAGAAAGGAATGTTTCATATCCTTAATCATCCCCATAGCTTCCACATTTGCTCACAAAAGAGAGAGTGTTGGCTCAGTGAGAGCAAAACTTGCCAAGACTTTACTGTGCCAGCCCCGTAACTTGACTCTTCCCAAGAAAGCTTCTAATATTTGGCAGAAAAAATGGAGCACTCAATGTTGATTTGAAGATTTTCTTTTAATCAACCAATTTAGTGTAGAGTACATACAACCTAGAGAATCCTACCTGGGAGCCTTGAAGGCAGGAAGTTGCCCTTCTGAACTCTGTTCTCTGGTTTCCATCAGTACAGTTCATTTTCAATGAATGTTCTTCTATCTGACCCCATTAGCATTATTCTAGTATATCTGGCATCAATAAATTATAGCTTTAGTCTGCTAGAGCATACCTACTTTGGTCCATTTAAATTATGGAAGATTTTTTACTTTGGCCTTTGTTAGTTCCTGAAACTCTTGCATTAATTGTTACACTCTGCCCTACTTGTTATGTTATTCATGATGGAAAGTGGTGCCTTAATGCAAACGATGCACCATTATCTCTCCATTTCCCACTTAGCATCCCATATCTCCTCTCCTCCTCCCTTTCCTGTTTTTGAATGCAATTTATTTTAAGTACTCTGAAGAGATGCTTCAACATTTGTTGATACTAACTAGTTCTGATCTTTCCTGTCCCCCTTCAGAAGCACTGTGGGAAAACTCCAATTGCAAAATAGCAAATAAAAACATTACCAAATCTCTCAGGGGAGCTAAACAAATGATCAGAGGTTCAGGTAGCAAACAAAATTACCAGAACCCTCTCTGGCATGTGTCTGATTTTGACAGTCTTCCTATTGCTTGGGCATTTCTATTGAACTGACCTCTAGGCACCACCTCAAATTGATAAGTCTTTTCATATGGAACTGGGAGATGTCATTATAACTGGAATCCCAGAGTTGGATTACCAGAGAAAGTAAGAAGCAGAGTTCTTCGCTCAATTATAAGTTGAGTGCTATCCAGACACCCTCAGGGTTTAAAATCAGCAACTCTCCCCAAATTAGAATTGACAGCGTCTTCATTGCTCTGTTTGCTCTCTATCACTTTGAAGTATGGAATTATATGATGAAATTATTGAGCAGGTAAATAGATTAAAGCAATTGAGATGGAACAAAGGACAAGGTTTATGCATGGGAGAGTGTGATTCTTTCTTTGAGAACAAACAAAAATCTGTTTACTGACAGCTGTGAGATGTGCACTTTTCAAAGGTTGATTAAGATATGGACATGTTCTTTCATAATTCAAGTTAAAATTGTGAAAAACAAATACAAAAGAAGAATCATAATAAGACAATGTATCTAAGTCACCATCTTGTTGTTCATTAATAAAAATAAATTTACTTTAGTCAATGCTGAGTATTTCTGCTCTTTGGATTGAATCATATGTTCACAAAGATTTTATAATAATAATAATATTCCCAGCCCCAAATGCTGGAGAAGAACAATTTGTGTTGAACCGCTATCTAAATAAACAGACATCGAATCTAACATGGCAAACTAAGAAACAAATTTCTTTGTGGAAAAACTTTGAAAGTGTGATAAATGGAAATTTTTCCATTATGTCTTTTCACTGAAGTTGAAGCCTCTCCATCTTTAGTTCTTAATTGACCGCAGTGCCTGGGCTGTTTGTCAGTCAAAATAATTTGCTTGTTTTTTGTTTTTGTTTTTAAAAAACTTAGAGCAAATTAAAGTTCTCTGTAGGAAGAAAAAAAATTCACAAAATGCTTGTGGAATATGAAGTTCTAAATAAAAATCCTTTTAATTTGTCTAGGATGTTGAAGCGGGAGGAAGTGCAGCAAGTGGAGTTTGTATGCTTTGCAAGCAGTTTCTGAAAATGACAATGCCAAGCCTATTTAACTCTTATAATTACCTGTCACTGTGCTTCCAGGGACTGGCTGGAGACAAGAGAACTGCATGCCTGGCAGTGCAATGCTGACTGAGAGATAAAAATTGGGGACATGCCTGGGCTTGCTTATTCTGACTATACTGTGTGGGGAGATATGCCCATTGACATAGTTGTCAAATATATAAAGTGGTTAAGTGGCCCCAAGCAATAACACCTATGTTCCAGGGTCAAAAGAAAATGTCACAAGCTTGACTACACTGCCAAGAACAGAAATCACAGACATTTCTATATTTAGATGCAATTGTTATTTTGAAAAATTATGTCATCAATTGAGTCATTTTGATTTATTAACTCATGTAACTTTTTATTGAGGAAGGATTGCTTTACAACAGTGTTTCTGATTAAGAGATATAGGATCCCCCCTTCAGGTGTTATACTACACTATGCTGACCACCAAAACACCCGTTATCTTCCACCATAGTCCATTCTGTTTGACTAAGAAGGCCTTTATTTCACCCTCATGCATGAAGGAGAGACTTGCAAGTTTCATTACTCTAGTCAGGCCATTCCACAATTTTCTTGTTTGTAGTAGGCAGAAATAAGCCTGATCTGGGTTCCTCATAAGCTGTTTGCTTCATGCCCTACATAACCTTCTTCCCTCACATAGCTTCACTATTTGGTATCTTAAACTTTTAGATTTTTCACTATTGTGTGTTTGCATACAGGTTTCATTATATTGAAATAATCAGGATTTCTTTTAGCTTCAGGACTTGCATATTTAGTTCCTTCTAATGATTGGGAAGTTTTTCCTCTATTATTTCTTGGTTCTTTGTTCCCTTCTTTTTTCTGCCCCTTCAGTTACACTCATTATTCTTATCTTACATTTCTCATGGATTCAGATAAGTCTTGAAGTGTTTTTTTTTTTCCCTCTTTGTATTTCTCTTCTTTCATCTTAATTATTTGTGGATTGCCATTTTCAAGGTTACTGATTCAGTCTTCCATTCAGTCTAATTCCATACCTTTCTCCAGAATATTTTCTATAAGCTATTGATCTTTTTACATCCTGTATTTCTGTTATTTTCTCAACTAAAGTTTCACTTTTGATATTCTGTTCATTAATTTCATTTCAGGACATTCATTTCCTCCACTCCTTAGTTTTCTTATATTTCTTGATTAGCTTTTTTGTGTTTTCTTGAATCTCTTTGAATTTCTTTATTAAAACAACTTTGAACTTTGGATCTGTTAGGAAGAAAGCATCTTCCATGACTTTTTGGGTGTTTCTGGAGGTTTGTTCTCTCTGTGTGGTGAAGTATTCCCTTGAGGATTCAAGGTGCCATTTGTTGTCATTTTCTACCCATTCTTAGCTTGTTTTTATTTATTATTTACTTGTACCTGAAGGGTGAAGAATTTTTCTAGCAGATGGTGCTGTGTATTAGGAATAATTAATCTGGAACTGCTCCTTCTGGCACGGGAGAGGTCCTGAGGGATCCCTTCTTAGTGAATGTTGTGTGTGAGGTTGGGGAGGGTAGTGCGTGCGTAACTCATGCCTGTGAAGACACTGATAGTCTTTCTCTCTGGGTTGTAGGCTATGTCTTTGCATTCTATGGGCAGGGGAAGGGTGTTCCATGTATTTTCATGTGACAGTTTTTCAGTGTAGTCTTGATTCTTGAGGGAATTAATGACAGTAAGTTATGCCTTTCTGAGCTTTGTTTTCTTCACTTGTGGTCCTGTCCATCTGGCTCAACTCAGCACTCGTGTATTCCTCTCCTCATGGTTAGTTAGGTACATTTCTGCCATATGTGGTCAGCCTTGGTCTCTGATGTCCATGATTGCTGTATTTTTATCCCAAGTCATGGGCTCCTCTAAGTCACTACCTCTTTGGACTACTTTATATTATTCTCCTGGCAAAAACAAACAAAACAAAACAGGACATCTGCTAATAACATCTTTTGAAAATACCAAGGGCAGGTTTCTGGAGGATAGTAATTTTTTTTTATTGTAATGGTCAGTTTTGTTTTAAATTTGGGGAATACTCCCTGACATTTTGTACTCTCCCTCAGACTGCCAACCCAGTTATCAAATAAGAAATCATTCTTTATATATATTTATCTATATATCTGAATATTTTATGGTTTAATTCTTGATCTATTTATTGGAAGTACATTTTTGAAGAAGACATAATTATTGCAAATGGAAGTTATTAGGGGATATCCAGAACAATATAAGACCACACTGAATTTATCCATATGACTTGAATTAGGTGAAAGAACTAACCCAGGAATCAGAAGACTTGATTTTAGTATATGATTTTCATATTTATATAATGAGTTCAGAAAAAAATACCTCACTTAAGGTTCTTCATTTGTAAAACATGAAGTATAGTCTTTTGCCTTGCTCTTTTTGAAGTTGGTTGTCAAGTATTAGTGAGATACTGTCGGTGAAATCATATTTTGATCTCTACAGCACTGTGAAAGATATAATGTGACAATAATGTTGAGGACACAAAAACTGATTCTTGACAAATAGCAGTAGTATAATAGAGAGAGTTGCATGGTTGTATTATTATTTTCTTTTCACATTTGGATACATTTATCTTTAATTCAAAATTGAAAGGTTAAGATGGATTGTTTCTGTAGGTGATGGTGGAATAATTAGTATAATATACAACTGACATGTTTGTTCATTCATGTTTATTCATTCATTTTTTATTGTTCTCCAATGTATTTTTATCCCTCCAGGACATCAATTTCGTATCTCATTTCCCTCTCTCACTACACCAAATCTTTGTTCAAGATTACTGAAAATTTAGTTTCTTAAAAAAGACAGCAGCTACACTGGGTAGAATAATAGATAAGTTTGTTCATTTTATTAAATGATAGTCACTTTGTAAAAGAAATTTCTTAAAAGTCACAAGGGAGTGGAATTTATAGAGGATAGTTTTGATTCTGTATCTTTAGAAAATATAAATAAAGGTATCACAAAACATAGGTTGGGACATGGGTACAAAGAAAAGAAGATCATAGATGAGCTTTTATTCTACCTAGTGTCAGTCTGATTTGCCTTGAACCTTCTTTTAATTGGATATGACATTTTTTTTTTGCTAGAACTTATAAGGAACATATAAATTCTAATAAATGAATGGTACTCTAGAGGACTAGGTTATGAAACCTCAGATTTGTAGGGAGTAGTTGAATCTGCTACAGAGGGATTTCTGTAAGCAAGTTACTCAGTCACACATCGTTTCCACAAGCATTGACCTGTAAAACTATACTGGTTTTGCAAGAGCAGCATATTTTCAGAAAGATGGACTTGACAGTGTTGCCAAAGTAAAATGAGCCAAATTAATTACTGTCCATGAAGTATTGACATGGTTGGAACTTGACACAAGTATACAACTTGATCAGAATTCATATTGACTTCTTGAAGAGTTGTATGTATATTTATTGTACACCAGCGCTACATTAAAACCATAACCCAGAAATCACTAGAATGCAATCAATTATTCATCCTGAAAATAAGATGATGACTATAGCAGGAATCTATTGGTTAAGATGGAAGAGAAGAAAGGCCACTTCTTCAGTGAAACACTGGGTATTTCTGTCAATAAACTCAAGTGCTAAAACTGGATTTAGAAGAGCCATGTTAAATCTGTTGATGCTCATTTTAAGAAGCTAAGGATGCTTCAGCACCTTGTGAATGGCATTCTTCAGAAACCATAGGCAAACTCTAACCTTTCAGGTTTAAAATATCAATAGTGATGCAATAGCTCAGCTCCAATTAAGAGTATGTTTTGGAACATTGATGCTCATATCTAGATGGAAGGAATTGATAGTGTCTCTTCTAGAGATAAGAAATCACAAATATTTAACTTGGTATGTTAATAAAAATCATAGAATGTTAATACCAGAAAAGTAGTTTTTAGGTAGAAAACATAACTCCACACTAACGTTCCTCCTTCTGTCTCTCTCCCTCTTAAAATGTACGTGTAACTGTATTATGTCTGGTTTAACAGACCAAACCTGTCATGCTGGGACATTATTAAAATTCTATCTTTGTTCTCGTTTGGGTTCTCACTGTGGGCTCTGCATCAACTATTTATATTGATTAGAATTTAGAATTTATAGTCAAGTGGTTTAGCTAAAGAAATTCTTTTTTTTTTTTTTTTGCATTTTTGTATAGATGAACTTGGGTGTAGCCCAGAGGTACAGGAGGTGAGAGGATTCACCAGAGACCGAGTGAGGAGCAGAACAGGCATGTATCCACTGAAATAAACTGCTAAGGGCAGCAGTGGGCAAGACAGGAATGGTCTCTTGCACCATATGTGGGGTTAGCTCCCTGGCTGGGGATCAAACACAGGTCCTAGAGGTGATAGCACTGAGACTTAACCCCTAGGCCATTAGGGAGGCCATATAAATTTACTGAACTCCCCAATCACTGATTTGAACCCTGATGATGATACATTGTCTTTCTAGCACTGAGTATATTTACCTTGTTCTACATCTGACTAATCATTTTATGTTTTATTTCTTTGCATTATAATGGACATGAAAACTTTAGAACATTTGTACCACACCAGTGAAAATGCATCCAATTTTCAGGCTTTTAAATACAGACATTTTATGACCCAAAATCATATTCTTGAATTGTTCCTAATGGCCTAACTAGGTATTTATGCACTTTTTTGCTATGTCAGATTTTGGGCAACATAGAACACATTGGTTGTTTCACTTTCCTTGAATGTGCTAATGATGTGCAAAAGGCCCTCTGCCTAGAACATATATAAATGATTGATACAGTTGCAAAGGAAAAGTGTCATTTCCTAGGCTGAGTGTTAACTGGATGCTATCTCTATTTTCCCCTATTAAGTGATCCCTCAGCTGCTGCAGCTGGGGTTAAAATCTATTCCTTTGCAAACAAATGCTTCTTTCTCAGAGTACTGCTGTTCATCTATTTGTATATGCTTACAAGTTGATTATAACAGAAAAAATTTAGTGTCAAATGATAATAAGAAACAGGACTTGTGACATAACTCTTTTTTCTGTGCAACATATATACCTTTCTGACACCTCTTGTTTGTTTTCCAAAGACTTTTGTTTTCCTGTGAAGTATATTATTTATTCTTCTCTGACTCTTTACTTTAGTTGCTTATTTTCAGTTTGAGAGAAATGGGAAGTCGCCATGCTGCTACGTAGGTATTACTTTGCTCATGAATAGGGTTACTGTGTGAGGAGGACAGTGTAAAGAGATTGCAACAGCAAAAAAGAAAAATGCTTTCTCCGTGTGCTTCTGTTCTCCTCTGTTGATTGTTTTCATGCCTCTGAGTTCACATTATGATCTTTGGTTTAGGCAAGTGTTTGTGGTTCTGCATTGATTCAGACACTGTTGCATTGGGTTGACTTTTTTTTCCAGCTGAGACTGTAAGGTAGAGCAGTACAATACAATAGAATTGGAATTAGGCAGCATGCAAATTGTATAAGTCAGATCCATGGTCAGACAATAACCCTTCACTCTGGCTGTAGTTGATAACCTAGTGAAGGAAAGCTGTCTCTTGATTGGATTAAGCCTGCTATTGCACACACACAAAGGCCGAAATTAAACAGAATTGTCTTTGAAACAATGGAGAATTTCTGCAAATAGCTAGAGAAAAAGCACATTTTTCTCTAAGACCCCTTTGCAACAGGGAGAGCAGCTCTTGAAAGAGCTTGCAGAATTATTGGAATGCATATTTGACAGTAGATTTGTTCCTTGACGAAGGGTAAATTAATGAGGTGAACTTTGGTCAAACAATGGAAATAATGTCCTAATAGGAAAAGAAAACACTGTTCTATAGGGGAAGGAGCATGATTGCTTAACAACCTAAAGAACTGAAATAGTATAAGAAGCTCTACAGTGTGACTTTTCCCAGGGATATTTTTAATTTCTCCTTGCTAAAACCTTCTTTTCTCTAGAATACCAAACTGTATCTAGGACTTAGAAGTCAAAGACACTGTGCTAGGCTTTGGAAGCAAATATAGCTTCAGCCTTGAAGTGTTCAACCAAGTGAGGTGTTAAAAGTGTAGATTGCCAAAAATATCAGTAATAATAATTGCAATTTTATAGAGGGGCTAATAATCATAGAATAAATGATGAAGGGGCACTCCAGTGATTTTTAGGAGTCATTATCAACTATTGATAGTGGGTGACAAATAATTTGTGCATGAGTGTTGTTGTAGTATCTTTAACAAAAATGGGATTTAATTGCAAATGACTTTGGCATCTCATAATAAAGAGAAAAAACTTAAATTTTGTCCAAGCAAATGGTTTATGACTAGTAATAGACCATGATAATTATGTGGTATCTAATCAGAGATTAATGTTGGGAAGATGATTGCTACTATTAATGTGTTAGGTCAAAATTCTGGATGTATCTTGAATATGCCAATGTTTTTACATTTTTATTGAAGTAACATTGGTTTATAACATTATGCAGGTTTCAAGTGTACAGATTAAAAATCACCACCTGTATATGCTACATTATGATTGCCACCAAAATTCTAGTTCTCATCTTTTACCATACAATAGGCCCCTCTATTTTGTTGGTCTTAATAAAGAAACTCATACCCAGGTCAGATATTACTCTCATAATTCTATAGAAAATTATGAGAAATTTGATTCTACCAACCCCAAAGAATCCTTGCATTCTACTTAAAATATATGTATGTGTGTTGATTTAAAGGGTACTTTACAAGTTAGAATGAACAGATGTAGTTATAAACCCATGTCAGAAATTAAATCCTCTTAATAAGTGAAGCAAATATATTGCAAACTGATAACTTCATTAAAAATGTGTAATTTAAGCCAAATAGAATGAACACTGAAAACAAAAGCCCTAAATAATTGAACTGTTGAACTTGGTCAGATGGCATCTACTCCAAAAATATACATAAGTCATAAATTGGAGGAAAGAACTGGGTGAGTCAGATGATATATGACAGAAAAGAATTCTTAAGCTTAAATGTTCACATCTTAAGTTTTATTTAGCTTTTTCTTATTTTAATTCAAATTTGATTTTCTATCAGAAGATTCTTTGGCAAAAGTTGAGAATAGTGTCAGAAAACTCCAAAAAAATATAATACATGAGCTCATGGGAAGTATATTATATTGAAAATTCTATTTCTTTTTCTTTTTTTTTTTAAGTCTAGATTCCCTGTCCCTGTAGACAGGGACAGTTTTTGGAATTAGATATTTATCTTCTAAACAGTAATAGCTGAAAACTCAGCTCTCACATGGGAAAATTCTACATGGTATATATTAGGCAAAGATCACATTGACTTTTGAACCAAGGGTTTATGGAACCACCTGATAATCTTAGCCTTCAAGTTCATAAAATCAGATCAGTTAACTTTCTGTATATTGTTTAAACTTTTTGAAGAAGTTTTTGTATTTGGATTATAAACAGGAGTTCAGTGTTTATAATTGTATTTTTTGTGACTTTACTTATGAAAGAAAGTTATTTTCAAGTAGGATTAGTGGGATTCTAGACAGTTTTATTTTGGCTTTTTCCTATTTTAATTCAAATTTTATTTTCAATTGAATGACCATAACACCATAATTGTCAAAACAGAATGTGTTTAATATTTTGGAGAGGTTAGTGTGAAACTTTATGGGGAATTATTTTGCTCCAACCAGTCTCATGTATTCTATGACCAGAGAGAGTTTATTACCTTTGTGTTTTTTTATCTTAAATCGTTTTTGATTATTTAAGAATATTTGAGTACAAAATACTGGGTGTTCTTATTTAATGACATTCCATTACATATAGGATGAAAATTTGGATCTAGAACAGTTTACTTGAGGAGAAACAGACTTATGTAGTCATCTAAGGAAGGACTGAGTCATTTGTCACAGCCCTAATCAAGCCATCCTCATAGACAGATGAGATTAGGTTTAGAAACAGGGCTTTAGACAAATAAACAGGCTCACAAATGAAAGAGGAGAAATTACAACAGATGCAAAAGAGATCAAAAGAATAGTCAGACAATACTATGAGCAGCTATATGCT